>BSBK01001190.1:790000-1390000 GCA_027943335.1 Chamaecyparis obtusa
ACCTAAGATGTTCTAGACAATTGTACAAAGAGTTAGATATTTTCTTTTATAAAATACTTTATTGATAATTAAAAATAAACAAATTGAAATCATAATAACTAATTGAAAAAAAAATACATGTACACATAAATAAATTCAAATTTAAAACTTTGAAAATGAAATCTACACCAATAATATTAACCCACAACCATGAAAAACTTGTACAAAAAATTAAATATTTTATAATTAGCTCTTCCTATATTTATAAACATATTCTAGATAATTGTTCAAATAAACTAGAATTTATCCTAATATAAAATATTTTACTCATAATAAAAAAATGCCCAACTCAACTCCTAATAATTAATAGAATAAAACATAAATAAACCCAAGTTTAAAAATTTGAAAATGAAATCTTTGCTAATAATATTAACCCAAGATCATAAAAAACTAATATCAAAATCAAATAATTTATAATTAACTTTTCCGATATCTATACTAATTGTTAACATAAATTAAAACTTATCCTTATAAAGATATTTTATTCATAATTAAAATTACACGTACTCCACTCCTAATAACTAATTGAAAAAACCACTTAATACACAAATTTAAAAATTCGAAAATAAAAACTCTTCGAAAAAATAAAATCAAAATCCTTCGAAATGTGCGGAGAATAAATTGGAAATGGGCACTTACCACATCACCTCGCACATGATCCATGTCCAAAACAAAAGAGAAACGTGCAAGGCATTCACTTATCCCCCCTTCGAATAATAACGAGACACGCCAAATTTTAAATTTGTATTATAAGCTCGAAAAGGTTAGGAGTAAATGTTATTATTGAGGCATAAGAAAGCGGGATTGTTGGGACGGTGGACACGTGAGTTGTGAATTGAATAAAAGATTATGCTAGGTATAATGTTTTTGGTTGAATAAGAAGATTTCAACTTTGTGAAAGAGTTGCTATCGCCTTTCACCTGAAAAATGTGGAGTTGCTACTCCCCACTCTCACCATGACGCCCACAAGAATGTCATTATAAAATTAACCACTCCTTTTTGTGGACCAGAATTCGACAGGTGTCAGTCTAGAACAATCCAGCTGGTCAGCGATGATAACTAAAGGCGGTCGCTTCGACACGTAGCGGAGGGATAAAGCTTCAACGTGACCGGTCAATTATTGAAACATCAGACACAGTAAAGCTAATTATACCAGTCTTCCTATACTCCGTTTCCCTACACGTGTCGTACTGTGTGTCGTTCCTTTTGTACCACCGATTCCATGGATTCTGGAACTCCGACAAGGGCAGCGACGGTGGAGATCGGTTCCAGGACCTGCGGAGTGTGTTACCTACGTTGATGTTTCGGTCTGCCGTCGACGGTCCGTTGATGTGAATTCTCGTTACTTGACGGAACCGTTGGAACGCCATGTCATAACGCGGTAGTGGGTGGTCACCGGTTCGAATAGCGGTAGGCGTAGGTCGGTTGGATGAAGGTGGAAACGCAGGTGCGGTTTTGTGATCTGCCGCCTCAGATTGCAGAGCTTTGAAGTCCACGACTTATTTGCAGGTGGAAACAGATGGTTCGGACGGTGGGAAAGTCTGGAGTATTTGTGTGTTGTCACTTGATTCTTATCAGGAACACCTCCAGCTGGGGTTCTAACCGGCAGGTGACCAATTAGCTGCGGCATCCTGTACACAAAAGCTGTATATTCTGAAACAATGGATTATGGTTTCGCGAGTAGTATAAAGCTTAAGAGATGCCTAGTAAGATTTGTGTACTGTATTTGAAACACAAAGCGATTTGAAGTTTGGATGCGGTGAGGAGGTAAAGGGTTTGGATTAATTGATTTTCCATTTTTCCCGTGGCGTGAAGAGGGGAACAGCAATCGTAAAATAAACACAAGGAATAGGATTTATGTCTTCATGCAGCCAAGTACAGCGATTCTTTGCAGTACAGAAAACATGTCCGTGAAAGTAAACCCGGTTAAAACGCTTTTTTAGAAGCTAACAAAGATGTAATATCCAGTACAAAGTTTGAACACACACACACAACGTAAGCTCCTTTAGGCTTTAAAGTTGCAGTGGTTTGGCTTAAAGATACAATAAGAACAAGCTTCTCGAGCAGGAGCGGGGGTTTTGGTGGTCTTGCTTTGCAGACATATTTATATTTAGGGTTTTGAAGCAGGTGGCTATGGTGAAAGTGTTACGGGTGTAATGGATTCGTCGGAGTCCCAGCGGAGTCGAAAATTAGGGATGGCGAAATCCCGCGCCAGACTTGCAGAAGAGGCTCGATCCATGAAACAAATAGAAAGCTTTTCTCCCAAGGGCCTGAAGGTTCTGGTTGTGGATGACGATCCTTTGTGCCTCATGGTTCTCGAAAGAATGCTACGTCAATGCGATTACAACGGTAAGTCAAATCCATTTTATTCCCTAAATCTTCTCCCGTTTCCTTGCAGTCTTCAAGGTCTAAAGTTTTGTGAGAAGCTTTGTGCTCGGAAAGTTTGAATTAGGAATCTCTCTGCCTTTGTTTTGCATTCTCCTAAGAAACATAGAAAACGATAATGTTGTTGTTTGGCATTCTCTTAATATACATAGAAAAGGACAAATGTTGTGAAGCTTTAACAACAATCTTCTATTCTGAGGAGAATTTTGAAGGAAAATTTAGGGCCTGGAATATGAAAAATGTAGTTCCTCACTTGATGACCGACATTACGAGGAAACTAAAGAGAATTCCAATCAGGAAATTTACCCTTGCTTACTTGTCGCGTCGAAACTTTCCACTAAGAAAGCATTAATTGTCACTTCTGGCAAGTGGAATTTATTTTTATGAAATTTAAAAGTTCTGAGATTTGCAGTGCGCGTGTCGTTGTTCTGCAGTGACAACATGTACCCGGGTTTCAGAAGCAATATCGATGGTGATGGAAAAGAAGGATCGTTTTGATCTCGTAATGAGCGATGTCTACATGCCCAATGAGGACGGTTTCCATTTACTGGAAGTCGTAGGGTTAACGCTCGATTTGCCCGTAATTAGTGAGTATATGTACATTTCTTGCCATATTACTCGTAAATAACTTAACTTTATTAGAGTAGCTTGTTGTACGGTTTTTGTTTTTTTTGAGCTCGACAATTCAATGGAAATTTTGGGCCGAAAAAAGCAATCTGTTTATCTGCAGCATTTTTTAAGGATTTCGCTATTCAAATTTATGTCTGTACTGCTTGAAATTAGATGCCGATATCATGTTTTTGTGCAGTGATGTCGGGAGATGCTGAAACGAGTATGGTAATGAAGGGAATAACTCACGGAGCATGCGATTACTTGATAAAGCCTGTGAGAATGGAAGAACTGAGAAACATATGGCAGCACGTTGTTCGCAGACGAGGAAGAGAAAACCTGAGATCGGAGGAATATTGTGGGGAGAGTGACCATGAATATAAAGTGGTGGAATCCTCTGACTCCTCCTCCAAAAAGAGGAAGGATTCCGAGAATTCGGAGTATTCCAACGAAATAATAGACGATATAAGTAGCCTGAAAAGGTCTAGAATTCACTGGACCGTGCAACTTCATCAACAATTCGTTGTTGCAGTGAATCAATTAGGAATAGATAGTAAGTCCCGTTGTGATATTTATCATTGGTAAGCTAGCTCTACAAATTTAGTGTTAGGGTTGGTCTCTGGTTGTGTTCATGTTTGTCTTCCATTCTGATTCTCCTGATTTTCTTACAGAGGCGGTCCCCAAGAGAATAATAGAGATCATGGGCGTACATGGTCTCACACGAGAGAATGTTGCAAGCCATCTTCAGGTACTACACATTTTCACCCCCACTTATGCTAAGTTGTTAAGCAATGTGTCATTCAGGATCCTATACTTAGGCTAGGACTAGTCTTAGCTTAGGAATAGGACAGAGTTTGCTGTTAGCCAAAGAGGCAGCTGGAAAATGAATCAATATTCTGTTTGATAAAAAAAGCTAATTTCACACAGCTTTCCCAAGAAGTGTCTCACTCACATATGACCCATTAAGTGACTTCTGCGTCATATGTCTGAGATTTTTTTCAGAGCGTGGAATGAACCTACCAAGTCCTGACACCCCACTCAACCATACCCAGCCTAACTGTAACCACCTAATTCATCCCCATTTAAGGTTACCGTCTACTTTTTCCGGTTGACCTGGAAACTGCAAAAGCGGCCTCACTTTCATCCGTTTTGGGCACACCTCCCATTTTCACCTGAGGCTGCTGTTTAAACCCTACTGCTTACTTTAGTACATATTTCCTAACTGTATTAAAATTCCAACAACATGGAGCACTCAAATTATTTATTTGGAGAGTTTTGGGTTTGCTTGTTTCCCTCAACAAAGTCAGTCATTTATTTTTTATGGGCAGCTGATGGTTGTGTTCTCTTATGCATGTAATTTATTTGCATTGAATCAATAGAAAAAAAAAAAGTAAAAACACCGGAGTGCCTACAAATCTGTTAGAATTTGTGGGTTCATAATTGCACGCTGCTCATTAAGCAATGTAACAAACAAACCAATTAGATAGTATCAAATGCACAAATGTTAGGAGAAAAAATCTTCGAACGTGCTGCTTTCAGGAGGGATAGCTTACCAATTTTGTTATGATCGCCTCATTTATTAAAAAATGAAGATATTTCTTTTAAATTGAAAAGTAATTGTCTAATTATTTGGTCGCTAATTCTTTAAAGCTGTCCAAATCTATATTGATATAATAATATAAAAAAAAGCTCCCTTGTCACATTTCCCAATATACCGTATTTTGACTGTAGTGTTCCTTCCTTCAGTATAATAACAATGCACAAAGATTTGAAGCTCTATTTAATGGTCTGCGTGAGTGTATATAGAATGTAATGTGCTGTTGAATTGCTGAGCAGTAATACGGACAAGTTAGGTGTAAAGAGACAAGGTATATATGCAGAACGGTTTCAGTCACGGCCCGGAGTCAAATATTTCTGTTACATAGAATTAGCAGCTTAATACAAGGAAAGCTGATAGGTAGCATTTGTCAGAAAACATTGCATTCATAGCAGAAGCTTTAAAAACAAAAGAACTTACGAAGTTGAGAGACTGCATTTGTTGAAGGCGAGAAATAAACCGAAAAAAAATTGTGCTTTTGTGTTACAGAAGTATCGTTTGTACTTGAAGCGACTGTGCGGGTCAATTCCTGAACCATACCCAGTGGCTTCGTTCCAGGCTGCTGAGGACGGAAAATCTGGCGGCACAATGCAGGTGCAACCTGCGGGAAAGGGCTTGAATTTGGGATCTGGGGTGAATCCCAAGGCAGGTTTTCGATTGGGACGAATCGACCAAGCTACTCTCAAATCATTGGAGCAATATCGAGCTTACGAACAGAAGCTGGTTGCTAATCGAGCTCAAGTCTTGGGTGGGATTGGAATATTGCCCTCTAAGCAATCAAATGTTGGTCAGTTGGCAGATACAAAAGGTGCCGGGCTCCAAAGAATGTCTTCTGTAGATCTAAGTTTGCTATGGAAAGCTCAACGGGATGATGACACTGCTAACCTAAAGCAACAAAGAACAGGCGTAAATGATGATTCGGCCACCCAGACTCTGAAAGCATCTGTGAAAATGGAAGAGGACTCTTTTTCTGCTCCCATTGAGTCTCATTCTGCTCCTCAGCATTCTACTTCCAAACTTTCAAGGACACGCAGTATGAGCTCTGAACACTCTAATACCTTTTCTAGTAGAACTCTCCAGAGATCAGAACCCAAAAAATCTTTTCTAAGCCAGGGTCCCTTGCTGGAGGGAAGCCCAAGCAACATTGACAGTACTAGTAGAGAGATGCAGATAGATCCTGTTGATGATATATTTGATAGCTTTGTAAATGACTATGGAATAACTTCTCTTGCAACGCCCACTGAAATGCTTCCACACCAGCCGGACTTTGATAATGCAGGCTTTCAGGGAAGTCAAGATCCATTGTCCTATACCCCAGATGACATTTCAGGTTATCTCTTAGAAGATATCCTTCCAAAGTCTAGTTAGGAAGATGATTCTTACCAAGGACAACAAAACCAAATTATAGATAATGGTACTGATCATCATGTGTCATGCCGTGTAATAATGTAATTCAAAGCCTTTGCCACATGGAGGGAGTGAGGACTCATTTTTATGTCAAGTTATACCAGTCATAATTTATTGTCAAAAGTAGATGTTAAGTGAGTGTCACAGAGTGAACGTAGTTGGCATTGGTATTAGCGCTAGCGCGGCAATATTCAAGTATTAAGATGGAAGAAAGGACATGGGCAGTGGCACGTTAATTAAATGTGTAATTAAAGGTAAAGGAAAGGAATCAGACAGAAGGTTGCGCTTTTTTAAGTATTCTTCTCGCGCCTCAGAAAATCGTGTGACACGCTCCTGAACGAGGTCTGCGTGTCCAGTTGAAAAAGGTAAGATGTGATTGTTTTCGTATAGTGTTGTGTCGGATGTTCAAAAATAAATAAAGAATATTATTGCCTTTATATTTTGGGTCCTTTTTTATGGTTTGAGGTCTTCGTTCTCTCTCACGATTATGCAATCTTTGTTCTTCCTCTGCTGATGCCCCTGGTTATATGGAGGGGCCACAACATAGAATATGTAATATTTGTTTCTAGTAGATACTATTTGTTCAAACAATTAAATTACTTTTTAAAAATTTAAATAACCACTTCACCCAATGTATGGTTTCCACTATAATGGATACTTCCCTAATCTATGGGTTTTATATTTTTTTAAATAATATATTTTTAAATTTATTAATTTAGTTAAGTGTAGTTTCAAATATTGTATGTTTATTTGCATCAATATAATCTATCATCGTAAGAGGAAGTAAGAAAGACTATCAATACAAAGATAGGTGTATCTTATCCTTCCAAAAAAAAGGTTGTAGATAAAAAGAAATTTTACATAATCATCTTCATATTATAATTTTAAATAATTTTTTATAGTCATTCATTTTTATATATTTAAAAGAAACTTCAATGGTAATATTTTTTTTAGTAGTATATAACTATTTTAAATGGAAAATTTGTAATATTGAATTTGGTGATTTTTATAATTAAAAGTGACATAGTTTATATGGTAACTTGTGTTTTGTAAATATATTAAATAAAGAATAGAAAAATGATAATGAATGTAGTCGTTTTAAGTTAATTTTGTAAGTATATATTTAATTTTCCAGTTCTAAAGTTTGAACAATCAATATCATTTGTTCACCTTTTTATTAATCAAAATGACTTTGTTAATAGTTGTTCTCACCTTTATTCACACATTTGTGTTGATTTGTGCATTATAATGTAATTAAAGATGTATTTTCATTGATTTAAAATATATAAATGGACATTTTAGAGTAATCAATGAAAATAGAAATGAAGAATGACTTGTATCCTTTAAATCGGTTATTTTTATTTTATTGTACATATGTTTAATAGTTTGCATGCACATGGAAGTTGGGGGAACATGTAATGGTGAAAATTGCACACCATACTCATTTCCCTTATGTAGACTACCTTTTATGGAATGATTAGTTTGCAAATGGGATTTAAAGTTTAACTCCTCCACTCACCATTTTTTAATCTCATTATTACCCATCCTAGAAATTGATCCTAATCCATGGATCCACTATTTGTCATCATGATCAAATTTTCATATGTAAGCTTGACATGAGTTATATCTTTGTTGTGGATTTGGAACTTTAACATTTTTAAATGGATTTACTCATTCATTTTAAAAATATTAATGCACATACTATGATTATTAAAAGAATTTTCATAGAGAATTGATCAACCATCATAGTAGCATTTTTTTATGATGACATTAGTATACATCATCTTAGGGCCATTACATGTTTGTTTGCTGTTTGTGATCATTATTAGAAAGTCATTAATTAGTATAAATGATTATTCAATTATGAAGAATATGAACCACACAATTCAACAAATTCTTTGACTACTAGCTCTTATTAAATCGCGTACGTTAGAACATCAATATGAGTGATTTTTTTAAAATAATTTAATTTCATTAGCACATAAATTAGTTATATAGACACATTTGATATATAACCATTTCATCAAAATCTTAAATGATTAACAAATCAATTCTTTACATCTTATATCACTTTTCCATTTTTTAAAATTCAACTGCATATTTTATTTCATTTAATAATTTTTTTTTATTTTCAATCAAAATACATTCATCTAAATCATTAATTTAGATATTTAATTGCTTTAATTAATCAATGAAGATATTTTATGGAAAGTGTGGATTTTTATCACATTCTAAGGGCAAGTCCCCATGCGGCTGCTTGGCTTATTTTGGCTAGCAGCCACAACTCAAATTTTTAAGGAGCAATTTGAGGAGCTGGTGGCCCCATGAAAGTTAAATTTTGCTGTTTATAAATATGCATAATCTGAAAGTTTAGTTTTAAACAGAACTCTTTAAAAATAATTTTTGACCCAAGATTTGGAGGAAAAATCGGAGACAAATAAAAAGGAGGGAAAAAAAATTGTGGAGCTACATCATTCCTCTCAAACAAGCAGCTGCTGCTTATTTCCAGCCCACCTTTTTGTCAAAACTTAATTTTTATTTTTAAGCAGCAGCTGCTCCATGAAAATAGGGAAAGATTCCAATTTATCCTTTCTTTAAGGCAGGTCCCCATGCGGCTGCTTGGCTTATTTTGGCTAGCAGCCACCGCTCAAATTTTTAAGGAGCAATTTGAGGAGCTGGTGGCCCCATGAAAGTTAAATTTTGCTGTTTATAAATATGCATAATCTGAAAGTTTAGTTTTAAACAGAACTCTTTAAAAATAATTTTTGACCCAAGATTTGGAGGAAAAATCGGAGACAAATAAAAAGGAGGGAAAAAAAATTGTGGAGCTACATCATTCCTCTCAAACAAGCAGCTGCTGCTTATTTCTAGCCCACCTTTTTTTTCAAAACTTAATTTTTATTTTTAAGCAGCAGCTGCTCCATGAAAATAGGGAAAGATTCCAATTTATCCTTTCTTTAAGGCAGGGCCCCATGCGGCTGCTTGGCTTATTTTGGCTAGCAGCCACCGCTCAAATTTTTAAGGAGCAATTTGAGGAGCTGGTGGCCCCATGAAAATTATATTTTGCTGCTTATAAATATGCATAATCTGAAAATTTAGTTTTAAATAGAATTCTTTAAAAATAATTTTTGACACAAGATTTGGAGGAAAAATCGGAGACAAATAAAAAAGAGGGAAAAAAAATTGTGGAGCAACATCATCCCTGTCAAATAAGCAGCTGCTGCTTATTTCCAGCCCCCCCTTTTTTTTTTCAAAGCTTAATTTTTATTTTTAAGCAGCAGCTGCTACATGAAAATAAGGAAAGATTTCAATTTATCCTTTCCCTGTAATTAAAATAATGCATGGGAACACAGTGGCTGCTTAAAATTAAGCAGAAATTGCACTTAAGCAGTAGGGACATGGGGTTATAATTAAAATAATGCATGTGAACACAGTGGCTGCTCAAAATTAAACAGAAATTGCACTTAAGCAGCCACATGGAGACATGGGGTAATAGCTTTCAGTTTTAATGCACAATAAAGCAATTAGGAGTAAATTTTTAAGCAGCGAGCTTTGCAGGGCTTTCACAGCCTGTCAACTTTACAGCAAGCACCCGTACTACAAAATTAAATGAATGTAGTACGGCGTACGAGTACATGTGTTTGACTTTCTCATTTTCCCGGGCACGGGCTAATCTCCCTATGAAATGTATAAAAAAAAAATTTTCCAGATTTGCAAAAAAAAATTAGACGCTGAAGCAAAATTCTGTTTGTTTTCTGATTTTAGAGATCTTAACAGCGTCTTTTCCCCTTCTCACCCGGCAGCTCAATTGTTCAGGCATATAAACAGATTATGTCCACTCATGTACGAAAAATTCGATTCATCTGTATTAACAGAGCTCATGTCAGAAGCGAAGAACATGATTCCCCATTTCAGGGTGAGCAACTTTATGCAAAGGTTTCTGCAGCCAAAAAATATGTCGTTTTGCCGGTAAAAACCAAACACAATTTTATGCTCATGACCTTTGCGCCGATCGGAGCTCGTATACAAATCCTCCATTACGACAGAAAAGGGTGTGGGGAGATTCGAACTAGCGACCACCTGGTGCCAATACAGACTTCTCAGGAATTCCATTTTGACAGCTCCGCTATCTCATGAGGTTAACTTTGACAGAGACTACCATCCACGTGTAAAATTTGAAGCGCCATCAACTTTCAGAGGACTGTGCGAAGATAAGCGCAAGATATTTTCGCACAAGATATCGACGCACTTGAATTGACATCATATTTTGTTTCCCCTGACACCAGAATTTGACGGCAAGGATTTTAACATCCAGGTTAGATAGGCATTTCGAGCTTATAACAGATTTCATAGTTTACATTGTTGGTGTAGCCCAATATGATCACAATAATCTATAATGTTGATCGCTCAAGAAATCGATGATTTGGGATTAGAGAGTGTTATCAAAAATCGCTGCTTGTGATTATCTTTAATAAGACTTTTGCCGATTATTTTTCTTGGAGTTCTAAATACTATCGTCTTGTTTTTACTATATTTTTTTCCGATTTATGGAAACTGACCTTGTTTTTACCCTAGGTACTTCTTGTTTATGGAAACTGACCTCCTTTTAATATGATGGGTACTGTATTTGTACTTTACCGTCACTGTACTTTTCATTAGAAAACTATATTATTTGCAATCAAGAAGAATCATCGTCATCATCATCTTTTATTATATAATTCACGAAATAAACATGAAATATTGCAAGTGGAAGCGGTGTTTTCTAGTTTCGTTAATCTTTGAGCACATGTCGACGTCCCAGCCACAAGCTCGAACGTCAATACCAATGTGTAGGCCATATGAAAAAGAAAAATAAAGTGGGTTAGTTTTTAATTTAATTGCGCTTGCACTATAGAGAAAGGTGAGGCAGAAGAAGTTGTTGAGAGCCACGGGAGATGTTCATTTATTCATCATTTTGGATTTTACATTGAAAAACAATTTGATGTAGGCCTAATGATAGGAAATTACCTCCCCACCTGTGGAGAGGGGTTCTGTAGGGACTTACGTGGCTTGACGTTTGAGATAAAAACAATGAGTTGCAGAGTCCCTTCGTTTGATATTGACCTGTTTCCGTTTACAGCTTTTCTTTTGAGCACGCACTTACTTTTGTCTTGTCAAGATACAGGAAGGCAGAATAAAGCAATATCACTACTCACCACTCACCACTCACCACTGACATCAATCTAACGTGGGCATTTCCTGTCACAAATGTTGGATTTATAACAAATGAACTCCAAGTACTCTGGATTCAATCTTTATCTTTCACTCAAAGGAAACTTGAGCATCTTTAGTAAACACCTTTAGATTTTTATGTTTCTTATGCTTTATATATATATTAATGGACACTTGACATTAATTAAATATTGCAGGTCGGGATAAAAAGTGTGTGGGTGTTTTTTTCTTTTTAAACTATTCCTTAAAACTTTTATGAGTATTCAAAAAAGATTTTAATAGAAGACTATCAATTGAATATTAAGGCTTGTAGTTTTGGAGTGATCTTTTGGGAGACGTGATATTAATCTTGTATTCTTGAGTTATTTTTATATGTTTCTGCATTCTTTGGAAAGTGTTTTAGAGGATATGAGAGATAAACTATTTATGTTTATTGTCTATGATAAATTGTAATTGCATGCCATCAAGATGGACATTTGTCCGCGATGTTTACAAAGCATTTTGGATAAATATTTCTTATAGGTATCTACTTTTTGGATTTTTCGAGGTAGGGACTACCTAGACTTGCATATTGTTTCATGCCAATGTATGTTGGGGCATCATACCTTGTATGTTGGTGTATGTGAATTGGGAGTAGGTTGTCAAAGTTGTCGGAGAGTAATGGAGTGCATCGGATTGATTAATTGTGATTGGTTGTGGGTCAGGCATTTGTGTGAAGGAGATGCAAGCATTAATTAATTTTTACTGTGTTTATTTATTATCCATTAAGGGGGGCATGAGTTTTCTCAGGTGGTTTTAACTTGTTGATTTTGGATTCCACTATGAGTTTTTCTTCCACATATCTCTATAAATTGGAGTCTTGGGATACTAGTTTCATATTGAGTTGCAAGTGATTTGGTGATGCTAAATTTCTTACTGAAAAGTATTCTTGTACACATATTTGTTGAAGATAAATAATATTCTTCTTCTCTTCTTTCATGTGGAGTTTTCTAGAAATGGTGTCTCCACATAAATATGGTGTTATCTCTTGTATTATTATATACATGTTTTTATGTTGAATGTGTAAGCACATTATCCACTTGGGTAATCTTTTCTTTTCACATTTTAAAGTATTGATTTAAGTTACTATTGCAACTTTCTTTGCCTTGTTCTTAACATTTGGTATCAAAGATAATGGTTCTACTTAGAGGGGGACGTTTTTTTGTCTTAAGTATTGAAGGATTTTTTGCTACAAGGGAGATTTTTGCATTATGGGTTTTGCAAAATTGTGAAGAAATTTGCATACCATGGTCACTACCTCTTGTCAAGATATTAAAACTTTCAACAACACTAGCTACAAGATGTGGAATTTAAAGATGGAGGATCTTCTTAAAGAAAGAAATCAATGATTGTCATATTCACAAGAATCAAATCTATCTATTATGATGAATGAAGATAGGAAGAAGTTGGGAAAGAAGGCATGAGGAATCATTTAGTTGTTTCTTGCATATTTTGTCCTCTTGAATGTAATGTCCCTGTCTAATAATTTAAATTAGACATGGACATTGTTAATATTTCTCTATAAATGTTTCATTAATAGTTATATGTAACACGCATAGTCAAGAAAATTGCTCAAATAAACACACAAATAGCAGTATTTTATCTTAAAATGATAGAAGAATGAAAAGTCAGATTGGAAATATATTAAATAATATATTTGGTTGTTAAAAATTGATTTTGAAAAGAAAATAATTCATGCAACAATTCATTCGACATCTGTGCACAAAATGGTGCCAACAAGCTCATCAAAACAACAAACTGCATAGAAAATCATCAAACTTGCGACCAAGGTTTTGAAGCATATAATGTCTAATTTTAATATGAAATAACAATAGTGTACAACCTCATTATTGTTATTAAAGCTACAACAAAAATCTGGAAATGCATTCTAACACTATTCACATAAATCCCTCAAATAAACCCTTGTTTATTTGAGAAGAGAAGTTTGTTCACTTGAACCTTGGTGTTCTTAAGATAAGTGTTGAGCTTCCTACTCCTCCACCCCCTACTTCTTTAGTTTTGAGTTATACTCTTTGGTAGATTGATCATAGTATTTCAAATCCTTCTTTGCGACATGAGTATTTGGCAAGTATTTCAAACTTGTTTGTGGAGTCTCATATTATAGATATGGGAGACATATTTGAGGATTGTTTTCTCCTCTTTAATGATAGTTTCAACATGATTGTTGATTCATCTTCAATTTCTTTGGACATTGAGTTTCCTCCTTCACTTGATTTGTCATATTTGGGTATGTGCAGGATCATGGTATGCCAAAAAGTGGCGATATGAAAAAAACCTATTTTCACTCGTCCAAAAGTACAAAAATAGATTTGTTGACTTTGTAGTAGGCCTGGGTGTCAATACACCTAGCCAAGCCAAAAGCCAAATCTGAAGGCTTAATCAGATATCTGATATTATCGAATATCTGATATTTGCAAGTAGATATATATCTTTGTACCCAGCCATGTTCAACATTTTTTCATTGTAAAAATGTGAACACAGCTAGGGTTTTCAGATATCAACTCCTAAATCCCCTATCCGATTGTTCCTAAATTGCCAGGTAAGTGAAAGCTTCTAATTTTTATAGTTTTATTTGTTTTAATTGTTTTTAAATAGAAATATATAGTTTTTTATATAAAAATTAGGGTAGCAATGAGTTTTTGTATTATTTTTAAAATTCATTGTAATTATCTATTTGTTTTTTCATTCTTATCAGACATGGAATCAGAAAACCCTCCTAATTATCCCACAAACAATCCAGAACCACCTCCCAACAATCCCCCACCTCCAGAAGATGCACATGTCACAAACCCTCACCGTTTAGAAGATCTAATAGGAGATAATCTAAATGAACTTAGAGGATTTCAAACCACATATGCCAATATCCCCACATTGTGCCCCATGTTTACGACATTGAACTCAATTATTGAAAACATGGAGAAACTTACATAGTAACATAGTGTTGCACTTCTTTGGCTCGATTCCATGCACACCCAGTTTGACTATGGGCTTGATTATGATCAAGTCATGAACCTAAATATAACAAAACATGACATAGCTAATCCTTTTGTGCATCCTAAAACCGGTCTAAAAGTAGACCCTAAAAAAACCAAGTTGTCAATTAAATGGTGCACAAATAGTGCAATACGTGACAACTTTTGGGACCATTGGTGGATGGTTTTTGATAGACCACCTCACAACAATTTGGATGTCCCATTTTATTTTATTAAAAAATTGTATGCTGAATTTGTGCTCGGTCACAAGGTGAATTATTGGAGTATGAGACCG
This sequence comes from Chamaecyparis obtusa, assembly GCA_027943335.1. Lineage (NCBI taxonomy): Eukaryota > Viridiplantae > Streptophyta > Pinopsida > Cupressales > Cupressaceae > Chamaecyparis > Chamaecyparis obtusa. The sequence goes on from BSBK01001190.1 coordinate 804,576, forward strand.
AACTAGGGTGTAGGTTTAGACGCTCCGCAAGACAAGCCATGGGCACAATGGGTGAAATCCCACACATATGTCCCCCCTCCGGAGATTTCACCACCTCCCACAGTGCAGCATCCAGACATTATTGTTGAGGTTGACTCATAGACTATTCAAGCCATTCACACCTTGAGTGATCTGCTAGTTACACAAAACACGACATTGTTGCCTCCTCATCCTGATGCTTCTGGCACTTCTAGATCCTCCACAAGCTCACATGTTTGTGTGCCCCACACTTGCATTATATGCAAGAATCTATGCTTTGGTCCCCTGACTAATAGTGATGCATATAATTTCGGCTTTGATGGGGACGATTCTACACAACACACTATAGGCATTGAAGCAGCTCATGGAGATGTGCATTAGGAGCCTACAGTGCCATGGACTCCCACTATTATGGTAAGGGTAAATCGTTCACTTTTTACATTGTATTTAAATTTTATTGTTCGTATTTTTAGTAGAATTTCCTTATAATAATTTCCCACTTATGTCTTTTTATGTGTTACATTTATGTTCAGTTGATGATAGAGGAGGAGATGGCACAGGTGGGGGGGTCCACGCTTTCAGCCATATCATTTGGTCTTGACTCTTCCATGGTACATATGTTTTAATGTACTCATTGGTTTCCTTTTAAATTATGATAATAGTATATGTATATTGTTTTCTAATTTCTATGATCATCTTTTACATACTGATGCAGGTGTCACCAGTTGCCACTGGGGGGCAATGTGAGGGGGTGCAAGTGTAAGTCATTGATAAAGGAAAGGTAATTAAGTAATTTAGTTTGTTTATGCATACATGTATACTTGTCAGTTGTGCGTACTCATTTTTAATTTACATGGTTTATTTGATAGAGAGTGGCATGTGATGATGCCGTGAGACCCTATCGTCACGATAGAGTCACAGGCATATCCATTCGGAGTGATAGCCCCCCATGGTACATACATTTCTAAAGTTATTTGTGTGTATTTTACTATCAAGTATATATAATATGGTCAAGTTATGATAGTATGAAGTATCTGTTTGACTTTTGTAGGTCACTCCTAGTTTGAGGGAGCCAGAATGCCAAGGGTTTGTATCGTTGATGACTTAGCCAACAATCCCTGAAGAAAGTTCAACACAGGTAAGTTTTAATGTTAATTCAGTTATTTTGTAAACATATATTTGCCACCAAGTTTTTAACATTAAATAGAATAACTCGTAGATCAATCTCATGTTCGCAAACATACACAGGTGGGAGTTGACATTGGTGGCACTATTCCTGTGCTACCAAGGACATATATTAGGTCTCCTGTCCGTGGGAGGATACAAAGAGGCAAGGTATATGAGAGTTTAATTTTAGTTTAAATTTTATTTATTATTGTTGACTATGATTCTGAATTTTAATCTAACTTGGGGTTTCAGTTTTGTGTTTGAATGCAAGATCCATCAAAGCCGAAGAGTACTTCAAAGAAGCTACATTTTGATGATCCACCAGTAGATTAGGATATCCTAGAAATATTTATAGTTGAACTTCTTATTTTAAGATGTCATATGCCACATTTTGAGATGGTGTATGCCACATTGTATCTAGATATGTTGAGATGTAACTATGTACAGAATTATTGTTCATTTTGATATATATGAAACTTGATATTCGATCCAATTTGTTAATTGTGTGTTCATTTATTCATTGTTAGTATGTAAATATGCTTGTGTGTATGTACTCATGTGTACGATTTATGCCTTAACTATATTCATGTATATTCAAGTACATTATTCATAACCTAAATTCATGTGTATTAGCTACGTGCATGACTTAAGTGAATTCATGTTGTATGCTTTATAATCTATGTGCTACATGTATGCTTCATGACTTAAGAAAATTTATGTGTACGATTTATGTGTTACGTGTGTTCACATGTGTAATTCATCATTTGAGGTATATAAGGATATCTATTAAAGTGGTTTCAAGGTTTCTAGACTTACCCTTTACTCCCAATGGCTAAAAGACTTCAAACTGGCCTAATTACATAATGAAACACCCTTTTGGCCATATCAAAACATATCTCAAATTCAGGTATTGGTCTTTTGCACAAAATATCAATACTCTGCCTGTACCCCTACAAATAAACTAGGAATGCCTAAGAAACGTAGTCTTGTAACATCTCACGGATCGCCGATACATCTCGCGGGGTTTGAGTTACGAGCCTCGAAAGTTTGTTGACCAATCGTGCTTAGTGCACCTTGGGGACACTTTGGTCTGTCGTGGTCTAGAATGTTCTACTGACTCAGTGGTCGAAACGGGGTTGTCCCTAGCATTTACCCACCCAACTAGAGCTAATGGCGCAGTCCATTCGGTGCCAGGATGAACGGTTTGGAAGTAATCTAGTGGTGCAACTTTCAACTGACCTTCACTGCAAGTTTTGGCATCAAGCGAGACTGGCGTGCCAAATTCAAACAAATTTGAATCTCCCAGAATAGAGAGAGGTTATTGTAGGCCTCAGAAATGTCATCCTATAGCATCTCACAGATCTCTGATACCTCTCACAGGGTCTGAGTTACGAGCCTCGAAAGTTTGTTCCCTAATCGTGCTTAGTGCACCTTGGGGACACTTTGGTCTGGCATGGTCCAGAACGTTCTACTGACTCAGTGGTCAAAATGGGGTTGTCCCTAGCATTTACCCACCCAACTAGAGCTAATGGCATGATCCATTTGGTGCTGGGAAGAATGGTTTGAAAGTAATCCATTGGTGCAACTTTCAACTGACCCTCACTGCAAGTTTTGGCATTGAGCGAGACTGGCGTGCCAAATTCAAAAAATTTTGAATCTCCCAGAATAGAAAGAAGTTATTGTAGGCCTCAGAAATTTCATCTTGTAGCATCTCATGGATCTCCGATACCTCTCATGGGGTCCAAGTTATGAGCCTCAAAATTTTGTTGCCCAATCATGCTTAGTGCACCTTGGGGACACTTTGGTCTGTGCGTGGTCCGAAACGTTCTACTGACTAAGTGGTCAAAATAGGGTTGTCACTAGTATTTACCCGCCCAACCGAAGCTAATGGCGTAGTCCATTCGGTGCTAGAATGAACGATTTGGAAGCAATCCTTTGGTGCAACTTTCAACTGATCCTCACTGCAAGTTTTGGCATCGAGCGAGATTGGCATGTCAAATTCAAAAAAAATTGAATCTCCCAGAATGGAGAGAGGTTATTGTAGGCCTTGGAAATGTCATCCTGTAGCATCACATGGATCTTTGATACCTCTCATGGGGTCTGAGTTACTAGCCTCAAAATTTTGCTACCTAATCATGCTTAGTGCACCTTGGGGACACTTTGGTCCGGTGTGGTCCGAAACGTTCTACTAACTCAGTGGTCAAAATGGAGTTGTCCCTAGCATTTACCTGTCGAACCAGAGCTAATGGCACAGTGCATTCGGTGTCGGGATGAATATTTTGGAAGTAATCCATTGGTGCAACTTTCATCTGACCCTCACTGTAAGTTTTGGCATCGAGCGAGACTGGCGTGCCAAATTCAAATAAATTTGAATCTCCCAGAATGGAGAGAGGTTATTGTAGGCCTTGGAAATTTCATCCTATAGCATCTCACAGATCTTTGATACCTCTCACGGGGTCCAAGTTACGAGCCTCAAAAGTTTGCTGCCCAATCGTGCTTAGTGCACCTTGGGGACACTTTGGTCCGGCATGGTCTGAAATGTTCTACTGACTCAATGGTCAAAACGGGGTTGTCCCTAGCATTTACCCACCCAACCGGAGCTAATGGCGAAGTCCATTCGGTGCCGGGATGAACGGTTTGGAAGTAATCCATTGGTGCAACTTTCAACTGACCCTCACTGCAAGTTTTGGCATCAAGCGAGATTGGCGTGCCAAATTCAAAAAAATTTGAATCTTCCAGAATGGAGAGAGGTTATTGTAGGCCTCAGAAATTTCATCCTGTAGCATCTCACAGGTCTCTAATACCTCTCATGGGGTCTGAGTTATGAGCCTCGAAAGTTCGCTGCCCAATTTGTTTAGTGCACCTTGAAGACACTTTGGTCCAATGTGGTCCAGAACGGTCTACTAACTCAGTGGTTGAAATGGGGTTGTCCCTAGCATTTTCCTGCCCAACCAGAGCTAATGGCGTAGTCCATTCAGTGCTAGGACAAACGGTTTGGAAGTAATCCATTGGTGCAACTTTCAACTGACCCTTACTGCAAGTTTTGGCATTGAGCGAGACTGGCGTGCCAAATTCAAAAAAATTTGAATCTCCCAGAATGGAGAGAGGTTATTGTAGGCCTCAAAAATGGCATCATTTAGCATCTCACGGATCTCTGATACCTCTCACGGGGTCCAAGTTATGAGCCTCGAAAGTTCACTGCCCAATCGTGCTTAGTGCACCTTGGGGACACTTTGATCCGGAACATTCTACTAACTTAGTGGTCAAAATGGGGTTTTTCCTAGTGTTTACCCACCCAACTGGAGCTAATGGCATAGTCCATTTGGTGCCAGGATGCAATCCTTGAACACTATCCCTTCACCCCAAGGAATCATCATTTTACTTTGGACACATTTGACCAATTTTGACTCAATGACTCCAACTATTACATCATTTGACGATACAAATGTAATGGAATTAAGACAATAGAAATGTAAGGATACAAAATTAAGATGATACAAATTATATAAGGATACGACATTCATAGTAAGGAAACACATTTTTTGCACTTTACATGGCATTAAGACGATACAAATGCGGGCTTTTAATATTTGCAAATCAACCCCATGGCCTTGGAACATGTCTTACCTCTTGTAGTAGCCAATGATTCCCATTCTGCAACTTAATCTTAATTTTTCCCTTTCCAACTATCTGACAAGGTTCATTATCTCCCAAATAAACTAGCCCAAAATCCCCTTTGACATAATCAAGAAAGTAACCTCTATGGGGTGTAGCATGAAATGAATCCCCAGAATCTAAAACCCATGAATCATCAATACTTTCTAAAGAAAGAATCAAAGCATCCTCTTCAGATTTATTACTTACCACATTTACCTCCTTGTTACCTTCTTGTTTGTCTCCTTCTTTATTCTTCTGAGACCAACAATCTTTCTTCTTATGACCTGGTTTTCCATAGTACCAGCAATCGTTTGGCCCTTTGGATTCGGACCTCTTTCCCTTTGATTTTTCTCTTGATTTCCCACGATTTCCAGAGTTGTTTCCTCTCTCATTGGTTCTACCTCTGCTTTGTGCGTTTAAGACACTACCTAATGTAGATCCACCTGAGCTTTTCCTACAAATTTCCTCACTCGGAATAACACCAATAACATCATCAAATTTTAGGGTGTTAGAACCAAGAACAGAGTTACTAATAGCCATTACCAAGCCATTCCAGCTTTCAGGCAAAGAACACAAAAATCAAGAGAGCCCTAACTTCTTCATCAAAAATAACATTGACAGAAGTTAATTGACTAGTAACTGTATTAAACTCATTTAAATGGTCAGCAAATGACTCACCTTCCACCATTTTCATATTAAACAAACGCTTCATGAGAAATACCTTATTTGAAGCAGAGGGCTTTTCATACAACTTCGCTAGGGTTTTCATCAAATTTTCAATCGTCATTTCTTGTGTAATATTGAATGCCACTAATTGTGCCAGGCATAATCGAATACTACCAAGAGCCTTTCTATCAAGAATTGTCCAGTCCTCATCAAAAATGCATGTCAGTTTATTAGATTTTCCTTCCAATGACCGCCATAGATCCTTTTGATAGAGATAGTCCTCTATTTGCATTTTCCATAACTGAAAGTTCTGCCTATTAAACTTGTCAACCTTCAGCCTACCCTCATCTACCATTGCTCCCACTCAACCATAAGACTCCCACTAAACCGTGAGATCTTCCTCCAGAGGATAACTGAAAAACAACCCCGCTTTGATACCACTTGTTAGGATTGACAAGGCAGAAATAACAATTAAGTGCAAATATAACCAATATCAAAAAATAATAAACCACATAGAAAAGAACACAAGACACAAAGATTTAACATGGTTCACCCAATCCCTGGGCTATGTCCACCAACAGCGAGTCCAATATTTTATTATCCAGTGATTACAACCTGATTACAATACATAATCCCCTCAGCTCAATTCCGCTGCAAGTACTAAAATGATACATTATGAAATCCCTAACCCTAAGCCATATTATACAATATTTTTCCACTTTAGGGTTAGAATGAGTTACAATCATGTCGGCCTCGAAAAATTCACCTCAAGGTCTGCGCCCCCGAACCCCTGCTCTTGGGGGCTACCGCCCCCAAACCCCTGCTTGGGGCCCAGCCTAGCCCCAAACCCCCGCAAGGGTAGGAGGAAAAGTTTACAAAACTTTCCCGATCAGTCACCACAAGATAACAAAAGGATGATGGATTAATTATCTCAAATTGCATAAGGAATTCAAAGGAGGAAGATCTTAAGACATCCAGTGGGGAAGTTATGCTAGCTAGAGAAATGAATATAAATGAAGACATGGCTTGCAAACATGAGTTTAAGTTAATGAAACATGACAAGGTTGGGTCAACCTTGGATGGAGATTTTTCATCAGAAGGGAAATTGAGAAAGATGAATACACTAAACAATGAAGAACCTATTTAGATCGTCTTTTGATCAGTTTCCTCTCAGAGGAGGAAATAACACTAAGAGGGAGCTCTATGAAGAAGTGAAGATGTTAGCTAAGTTGTAAGGTCAGATGCTAAAAGTCCTTGGCAAAACTTTTCAGTTGCAACAAAGTTGCACACTTATTTAGAATAGAGTAATCTGGAATGAGTTCAAGGAGGATAGTCCTGGATTATAGCATGTCATAAGTTTTAGAGGTTTTTGTTTAAAATCGTTCCTCTAAGGAAAGCATTGCAGGAAATATTGAATGAGGAGGTTAGGAGGTTTAATATTTAGAGGGAGCTTGAGCAGTAGATCTGGAGAGTGTCAACTCTCTTGCAAAGGATCAACAAGCTCATGAAGCAGTGTGGCTTTGAAAGCTACTTTCTTGGTCAAACATTGGAGCCAACTATAATTTATTGTTATAATTAAAGTTGTAAGAATACTACTCTTGCTAAGAGGGAGCCACTATTGAGAGGGAGTGTCAATATCATTTTCTCTTATTATGTGCTAAAATCCATATTTCTCTATGAGAGACAAATATTAGGTGAAAGCCCTTGTAATTTATATTTCTCTATGAGAGAGAAATATGAGGTGAAATCCCTGGTAATGTATATTTCTCTATGAGAGATAAATATGAGGTGAAAGCCCTTGTAATGCATATTTCTCTGTGAGAGAGAAATGTGAGGTGAAAGCCTTTGAGAGATATTGCTTCTCCACACATGGGAATAGCCATGGTGGACATCATGTTGAAATATTCTATGACGATATTACGTTGAGTGATTCCATGATGGGAACTTGTGTATATGCTCCTACACATGGGACTAGCCATGGTGGACATCATGTTGAGAGATTCCATGATGACATCACATTGAGTGATTCCATGATGAGAGCTTGTATGTTTCTTTCCACACATAGAAGTAGTTATGGTGGACATCACGTTGAGTGAGTTCGTGACGTTATCACATTGAGAGAATCTATTATTTTTTTTCTCACAAATGGGTGTAGCCATTTTGAGTGTCATGTTGAGAGATTCCATGACATGAGTATTTGAAAAGATATCTCCTTTGTTGAGAGGCAATGTTGGCAATATGGGTAAGTGCACAAAGATGGGGGACCAAAAATGTGTCACTCAACTTTTTAGTCCCCAAAAAAACATATGGTGTGCATCCTATATGGTGCATTCCATATGGTTTGGTGTGTTCAGCCTCAATTTTAGCACACCAAGCCTATTTGGTATGCGCCAAATATGGCACACATCCTATAGGGAGTATTCCCTATTTGGAAATAAAAACATGTAAAAAGAATTTCTAAATATGACATGTGCCATATATTGTGTGTTCCAAATGTAAAAATAAAACATTTCATTGAGAAAATGGTGTGTGCCATGGAGTTTTGTGTGGTTCTCAAGGTGTTGATTTGATCTTGGTGGCACTACCCCTAGACCACATGAGGGGCACTACCCTCAAACCCCCACAAGGGGTGCTTCTCCACTGGGGGTACTGCCCCCAAACCCTCGCAAGGGGCATTGCCCCTTGATCAAAATGGGGGCACTGTTTCCAAACACCTATTCAAAAATTTGGAGGGAAACAATGTTGATAGAAGTGGAGAAAAGTTAATTTATTACTCTGATTAGGATCCATATAAAAACATTAGGGTTTAGGGGAAAGAAGGGGACATGGGGGAGAGGTGAGAAAGATGGAGAGAAGGAAAAGAGGGAGAGAGATAGGGGAAATAGAGAGAGGCAAGGGAGAAATTATTTAGGGTTGATGGATTATGGTTATAGGTTATAGGGTTAGAGAGAGAGAGAGAGAGAGAGAGAGAGAGAGAGAGAGAGAGAGAGAGAGAGAGATCATGGGAAAGGGAGAGTAGGTGATAGAGGATGAGGAAGGGGATAGGGAGGGATATTGAGGAGGGTGAAAGGGATAGGTGAAATAGAGAGAGAGGGTGAAACAAAGAAGAAAAGGGAGAGAGTAAGAAAGGGAAAATAGAGGGGGAAGGTAGAGGGGAGAAATAGAAAGGGGGAGGAGAGACACAGATATGGAAGAGAGGTAGGTGATAGATGGAAAGAGAGGTAGGGGATGGATGGAGAGAGAGATGGGGAAGATATAGAGAAGGGAAATAGGGTGAGGGTGAGGGTGAGGGTGAGGGTGAGGATGAGAGAAGAGAAAAGAGATATGCAAAAAGTGAAAAAGGATTAAAGGTTTAGGTTTTAGGGTTTAGAGAAAGAGAGATAGGTAGAGAGAGATAGGAAGATTAGGGAGAGAGGGAGAGAGTGAGAAAGGGGGATAAATATTATACATCAACCCAAAATCTCTTCTCCCTCTCTCTCTCCCCACTCTCTCCCTCTATCCCCCTCTCTCACTCTATCCCTCTTTTCCTTCTCTCCATCTTCCCTACCTCTCCCTATCTCCCCCTCTTTCCCCTAAAACCTAAATCATACATAAGCCTTAAGCCATTAACCCTATAATCATAATCTAGTTATAAGAATGGCATTAAGTTCCTTACATGTGAAGGATGAGAATCTTGTTTGAACTCTATACATTTCAATATTCTAAATCACATGCAAGATGGTAGAAGGATGAACATATCAAATATCCTATAAAACCTTCTAAAATTATCATAGATGAGACACAAAAAGGTAGGGAAAACTTTTTTTCCCACCATTATTTGATTAAATTTTTAGTAGAGGGGACTTTACAAGAAGTATCTACTACATGTCTTTGGATGAGTTTTTGAAAATTGAGAAATTTAGATTAGTAAATGTGGGTCCTAGGGGTCAACCCTTAACTCATAGGGCTAGTAGAGGGGAAGGAATTGTTAAATTTACTCTTGTAGCCTCAACTTCTGGGGTATATCCTAGTGAAAACCCTCCTACGGGTGAAACCAAATCCTCTACATATAATCACGGGGATGTAGGTAGTTCTTCATTAAACCCTAATATAGATCCTTCTCCCAAAACAACAATCTGTACTAAGGTAGCTATTAGAAAAGAAAGAGGGGAGATGAGAAAAGAAGAATCTAAAAAAGGGAAAGAAAAGAAACAAAAAAAAACATTTGAGAAGGTTAACCCAAGCCATAAGAAATGAATATTTGAAGAAATAGAGCCTCCTATAGCTTATATGAAGAGAAAAATCCCTTCTTATAAGAGAACAAAAGTGACAAAATATCCTGCTAATGTTACCCCAAGAAGAAGCCATAGGATTAGAAGAAAACCAAGGAAGAAGATAGAATCCCCATAAAGACAAGTAAGCATAGAGATTGAATCCTCAGAGTCAGTTCATACCTCTCCCAATGAAGAAGAAATGATAATCTGAAATTAACCTCCTAGGGAGAGCCCAAACTTTTCCTCCTCATCTAAGAAACAAAATAGAGAAATGATGCTTACACATGAGTCTAAGGAGGAGGAAGATGAACAAATTTCACCAGAGGGGCACTTTTCTCAAGGTGAGCAGAATTTTTAACAGAAGAGGGCCAAGAAAATGAAATTGTAGGATTGGTAGACCTTATTGTTGTTGTAGAGCATATTGAACATAAGAAACCAAAATAGAGAAAAATGATTGTAGGAAAACATAGACCATATACTTTTTCATGGGAATCAGTAGCCCTAGATCTATGGACAGATATTAAAAAGAAGAAGAGGAATGAAAAAAGAAAAACTCGGGTTACAAGAAGAAATCACTAAGAAAAATGTAGAGCTTGAGAAGAATAATGAAAAAATGATTGCATTAAAAGAAAAAGTGGTCAATTTGGTTGATTTGGTACACAAATTCTAGACTGTAGAAATCCTCCCAGAATATATCTATTGCATTTAAAGGAAAGAAGTATTTCTTATAGATTTTCAAGGGTGATTTTAGGGTTAAATCCTTCCTTAGAGACCCTACACAAATTCTTTCAAGTTTACTTGTCTACTCCTCCTAAGGTAAAGAATTTATTGTGTGAATTATATTTACATAATTATGATGTTCCTAATGATCATGAGTGGAATACCTTATTGTATGTTTTGGGTATCCATTTAAGGACATTAATTTCATGCGACCAAAATGAAAATAGTTGGTGATAAAAATTTAGGGCATATAGAGATAAGGAAATTAGTACTCCCCTATTTTTAAGATCTAAATCAGGTAATCATGCACCTTTTTACTACACCTAGCATAGACTCCTCTATAGTCCTAAGCATAAACCAAGAATTACAGCTTTCTGACATGATGTATACTTAGAGTACGAGAAGGCATTTTCCATTATAGGAAAGATAATCTTGGGTTACTTGGCACGAAGATAGAATGATCTCCTAGAATAAATAGTTCAAGAAAGTTGAACCCCATTCTTTGAAAAACTATCATGCAACTTGTAGGCAGGTTGTTAGGTATCTACATCTTAGGAGAAAAATGGAGCACTATTGGTTCTCATTGATCTTCTAACCATCCATTTTGTTATGGCCAGTACTAGATCACGGGGTAAAAGTACAAATTTATGGACCATGCTTTAGGCTAACTTATCAGCACAACTAAATTTAAGTATTTTTAACTAAAAAATAGTTTTGGTCAAACAAATAGTCTAGTTGGATTCATTATAGCTAAGTTAGATATGTGTTTCAACTTTTATGATTGGAAGTATCTATTTAATGCATATTTTAGACAACTTTGGGTCTACTTACCAAAAAAGTAAAATTATTTTAGAAAAGTGATGTTTCAACAACTCATTCTTTTATTGGTATTTGTTTTAAAAATATAAAAATACCCTTTTGTATATGTATAAGTGAAATTTTCTAAAAATATATCTTTTAATATTTTAATTACTTTTTATATTTAATATTTATTTTTTATTAAAAGCAATCATCAGCAAAAAAATATACGATTGATTATCTCGTCATAGAAAATTTAGTAAAATTTATTTTAAAAATTTGGAAAAAATATGATGTAGCAGAGGAAAGAATCTGTATCAAGAGGATATAATTTATTTCTATTTTGGATTAATAGTTAAAACAAAAGGTGACGTTTAATGAAAAGAGAATATTTTAGTACACCTAAATTTTTAATTTATTATTTAAATATACATTTATAAAAATTATGAAAATATATATCCATGCACTAAAGTTTTAAGTTATCTATACACACAAAAATATTTGAATAAAAAATGAAAAAAATACTATCTACAGGTTGACAAATGATATAAATCTGATTTCAACATTTTATCAGCAACTAAATTATACTTTTTATTTTATTAAAAACCATAATTCTATAATTTTTTACAAAAATTCCAACCATAAAATAGATCAAAAATTAAACATTTCATTAGTTTACATCAATTAAAAAATTTCAACATATATCCCACTTTTTAGTGATTCAATTTAAAAACTTGAATTTGTGTTAGCCATTTTCTTTATAAAAGTGTGACACAACTTTGTACTTTTACCCCACATAACATATCAATATGATGAGCATGCAGAGAGACTGAGATGGGGTAGGTTGGAAAACAAGAAAGTGTTGGAAATATTTAGGAATTAACCAAGTTACTGAGAGGGGAGGGGTGAATCAGTAACTCCAAATTTTCTTAAAAGCATGAAACATATAGTTCACTTTATCCTTTTGCATATAGAAAGCATGAAACATAAAAGCATTCACAACAATGACACATAGATTTGGTTACCCAGAAACCTTCCAAAAGAAAGTAAAACTAGGGTGGGGATGAAACCCACAAAGCTTTAGTACTGCAGTATAAAGTTGGCTGGTTAAGGCTTACATTGATCACTTCTGATGATCTACCCTACTAGGAGCAATAAGGACTGCTAGGTCCACCTTGTTAGAGGTTTTACAAACATACAATGAAGTATGCACTCGGTTAAGAGATTTTACAAAGATTGTTAAGTCTACCTGGTTAAAGGATTTCAAGCTGATTCACCTGTTAGGATGAAACAGTAGATCTGTTACTTTGCAACTGGATTGCTGAATGAGATTTGCTGATGTACTGATCACCTTCTGTGATGAATTTGTCTCTGCTGCTTCTTATACTGCTGTAGCCCTTTGTAATTCTCTTATCTCTGCCTTTCTTTCTTTTTCATATTCATACTCATTTCATCTTGGTATTTTTACAACATTGTTTATATACAAGTCTAAACAATTAATTACAATTACAAAGTCAGCTTGACAAATAAACATAAGTGCTACTAAGTCGGCCCAAGTATGGTTACACGGTTCCTGCAAACTAACTCGGTGACTTTTTGATACTCGGCGTCCACTGCATTACTCGACATCGTCATGCACTCGGTAGAAGTGAAGGCACGGTTCATACTAACCACTCGGTCAGTTTTGAACTCGGTAAATACCTGTGACTCGGTAGACATAATGTTACTCGGTTTACACTGTCCTGCTCGGTTTGCATTGTCCTGCTCGGTTTGCACTGTTCTGCTCGATTTGCACTGTTCTGCTTGGTTTGCATTGTTCTGCTCGGTTTGTACTGTTCTACTCGGTTTGCACTATTCTGCTCGATTTGCACTGTTCTGCTCGGTTTGCACTCAGGATGCAAATAAGTGTTGTCACTAGTGGCAATCCTGCTTAATGCCAACAATCTCCCCCTTTGGCATTAGTGACAAAAACACTTATTGCCCAAAACTTATATACATGAACCATGCTGAGATTTATTTTGATTTTTCAAAATTTGTCTTTGTCATAGGGCTTTATAAATTATCTCCCCCTTTCAATGTGCTAACTTTTTCTTCTTTTCTTCTACACATATCTCCCCCTTTTTGGCGATAGTGCCAAAGGTGTATATACAAGTGTTTTACAAGGAGAATCCAAAATTTGATAGAAAAATAGAATGTACCTTCATTATCAGTGCCAGGGTTCTATCCCAATTTTCTTGCAGAATCTTGCATGTTTGGATTGCAATTTGGACTTCTGCCGAGAGTGTAATCATGTGATCTACTATTGAGAATTGATTGTCATGAATTAATGTTTTGGAATGTTCAATGTGCTTATACATTGTATTCATGATGGGAAGGATCATGTTCTGAATGTCTAGCAGTGTGGACCGGATCCTTGTGTCTTCTTTCAGTAGTTCTGACTGCATATTTGATAGGAATGAGATTTTCATGTGATGAGCAGAGTTTGAACTTGGTTCAAGTTGCAGCTTCTATATGCTAATCTTCAAATCCTCATCAATTTTATTCATTTTATCCTTGGCATCCTTGGTGAACTCGGCAACATTACACAGTTTGGCCAAAAGAGAGGTAACATTCGAATAGGAAGATTCAATGTTTGTCAAAACTGAAGACAATTCTGCTTGATTAATAGCTATGTGCTGAGCAATATGCTCAAGCACTTTATTGTTGAATTTCTTCTCTGCTTTTTCAACTAACTTGTCTGTCCCAGATGAATCCTCATTGTACTTATTTACCGCTTCTGCTAATTGTAACAAAACATGTTGAGAGGAGTCTACTTCAATACCTAATGCTTCTGACAAAATGTCCTTAGCATCCTTAATGATTTTATATTCCTTGTCTCTCTCCTCTTTAAGCTTCTTTTGCTTTGCTTTCCTTTGGAGGATTTCACCTATATTTTGCATTTGATCCGCTGATAGATTTACAAAATCCAATGTTGGAATCTCTATTTCTTCATCTAGGTCTATATCCTCTACTATATTCTTGCCCAAAAATCTTATACTCGGTTGAGCCTTAGGCTTATCTATACTTAATGCCTTAGTAGTAGTGACAGTAGACATAGTAGGACTGGCTATAGAGAATGGTATACTGTCTACTGGAGAACTTAAAGTATTTACACTTGTAGAATCAAAAACTGGAATACTTACTGCTGGAAAACTTGATGAAGTAGGAGACTGCAACTCGGTAGAAGACATGGTAGTTACTTCTGTTGTTGCTGTAGGTGGTTGGACAAATGTTGAAGTTGTCACAACCATGCTTGAAGATGTCTCCGGGCTAGATGTAGCAACTTTTGCTGGAGAGGTAGGAAGTGATGCAATGACTTCTGCCGCTATCCTCACGGTATCATCTACCTCAGTGGCTTCTTCCTATTCATCACTGTCATCTTCAATGTCTTTTATTATAACTGTTTCAGTACTCGGTTGGTGAAGATGGTATATGTTCTTCCATGTGGCATTTGCACTCTTCACAACCGATTCAATATTGTTAATCAAAATTAAACAAGTATTGAACTTCAGTGTCATCTTATTTTCATTCTCCTTCAATGCCTTCTTTATTTCATCATTTTTCAAGTTCGGCATTAATTGTCTCAGGGTTTGATCAAATATGTCTTATACAGTTTGCTTTGCATTGGCCCATCTCATTTTTATTGGATCTAATAAAGCTGCTGGAATCTGTGGGGCTATTTCATCAGGAGAGTATTTCCACTATCCCATCTTTTCAATGACAACATCTTCAATCTCCTTTTGTTCTGTTTCTGATCTTGTTTCATATTTTAAAGATTTTATATTACTTACTCCAGATCCTGATCCTTCTCTCAAAAGTTTGATCTTCTCTTGAAGGGTTAGAGGAGGCCTTTTGAATATTATATCTTTGTCTGCTTTGTCTGCTTTACCCCTTGCACTTCTCCTTGTAAATACGGCAGTGGGAGGCTTAGGTGCCTTGGTAATGAATACCTTTCCTTTCTTCTTTGCAGGTTCTGGTTCCTCTGTTTTCTCATCCTTTTTCTCTTCTTCTTCAGTGTCTTCTCCTCTATCCTCGGTTAGCATTTGCATTTTGGCTATCCTCTTTTTTCCTTTATTTACTGCCTGTGGAAGCTTTATACTTAATTCAATTCTCACCTATGCTTCTTCATATGTTCCAAAATATGGAGCTTTGGGATTAACAGGCTGATTAAGGAGGGCTTCAATGATATTCTTGCCTTTTGTTTACAACTCTGTCATTAATGCTCAGTACAAATTAGGGTATGAATTCTGACAGACTGTCACCCACTATGAATTAATTGCTCGGTAAAGACTTCGCAACTCGGTGAACTTGAGAATTCATATTGCTCCGACCTCGCTCGGTAATCATATTAGATCGCTCCCGACCTTGCTCGGTGAAAACTGATACCGACCTTCCTGTGATCTTATTGCATCTTGTATGCCGATTTAAATCTTTCTTTTAATTCATTTCTGGAACTGCTTGAAATTTGTCTATGAGAATATAGTTCCAGTGCTTTCTTGGGAATTTAGTTTGAGTCGGTAGAGCCACCCATTCCATTACTTGGACTGGTTTGCTCGGTAGATTTAGGAATCCACTTTTGTCTCATCTATTTCCTGACCTTAGTTGCTTCATTCTTCTTTCCATCTTCAACTTCACTAGCATTCATGCAATTTCTGGCTATGTGACCGAGTTTAGTGCATTTGAAGCATCTTACGGTAGTATCTCTTTTCCTTAGATGATGTTTTATGCAGTTCATGCCAATGTGTCCATATTCTCCACAGTAATGACATCTACACCAAGTGTTGTAATCCCATCCAAACATTGCTTTCATAATTTGTTCTGCTGATTGAATGTTCTGGATCTGCACTCGGATGCCTTGTGACCTTGTTTGTTGCATTTGTGACAATTACCTTTGAATCTTGGTTTTTCCCTGCATTCATTTGCTTTGTGACCATGCTGATTGTAGTTGTAGCATTTTCCATTGAATTATGCTTTTTCATTGCTCCAACATTTATTTGAAGTATGTCCTATTTTACCACAATGATTACAAGTAGGTTTCTGATTTCTTTGAGTACCTTGCTTAGAAGATTCACCTTCTCCTTTGTATCCAAGTCCTGCTTTTCCTTTTTGCCTATGAAGATTTCGATCATACAGCTGATTTAAGTCTTCTTGGCTTTTCAGCATTCTTTCATTGATTTGTTTTTCGGTGTTTAGGTCATCCACCAATCTTAGATTGATTTGCTTTTCAGATCTTAGTTCTTCTCTTGTGCTTTCTATTTCTGATCTTAGAGTTAGAATTTCCTCATTTGTATGGGAGATCTGATCAATTAGGTTTTCTAGCTGAAGGGTTTTATTTTGGACTTCATTGTTCCTTCCATCTAATTCATCTTTCAACTTGTTTCTTTGTTCTAAGATCTCACAAAATCTTGTTGAGTGTAGCTCTTGTTCTCTTTTTAATTTTCTCACTTCTTCCTGTAGAGACCCATTCTTTTCTAGGAGTTCTTTGACAACATTGTTTGCTTCATCTGAGCTATCTAAGGGAAAAAGATCTTCAATCTTTTCTTCAATGTAATTCTGATCATTCATCTGATTTGCAAGTTCCTTCCTTCTTCTTAAGGATTGGGAAAGATGTTCTTTTGCTTCTTTAAGTTTAGCTATGGCCATTTCCAAATCTAGCTTTTCATTTTCAATCACCTTGTTCAGTTTGAATACCTCCATTGTCCTGGATCTTTGCTCAAGCTAGTTAAGCTTTATCTTGAGAACCAATACAGCTCTGATACCAATTGTTGGAAATATTCAGGAGTTAACCAAGTTACTGAGAGGGGAGGGGTGAACCAGTAACTCCAAATTTTCTTTCAAATGTATTAACATATAGTTCACTTTATCCTTTTGCATATAGAAAGCATGAAACATAAAAGCATTCACAACAATGACACATAGATTTGGTTACCCAGAAACCTTCCAAAAGAAAGTAAAACTGGGGTGGGGATGAAACCCACAAAGCTTTAGTACTGTAGTATAAAGTTGGCTGGTTAAGGCTTACATTGATCACTCCTGATGATCTGCCCTGCTAGGAGCAATAAGGACTGCTAGGTCCACCTTGTTAGAGGTTTTACAAACATACAATGAAGTATGCACTCGGTTAAGAGATTTTACAAAGACTGTTAAGTCTACCCGGTTAAAGGATTTCAAGCTGATTCACCTGTTAGGATGAAACAGTAGATCTCTTACTTTGCAACTGGATTGCTGAATGAGATTTGCTGATGTACTGATCACCTTCTATGATGAATTTGTCTCTCCTGCTTCTTATACTGCTGTAGCCCTTTGTAATTCGCTTATCTCTGCCTTTCTTTCTTTTTCATATTCATACTCATTTCATCTTGGTATTTTTATAACATTGTTTATATACAAGTCTAAACAATTAATTACAATTACAAAGTCAGCTTGACAAATAAACATAAGTGCTACTAAGTCGGCCCAAGTATGGTTACATGGTTCCTGCAAACTAACTCAGTGACTTTTTGATACTCGGCGTCCACTGCATTACTCGGCATCCTCATGCACTCGGTAGAAGTGAAGGCACGGTTCATACTAACCACTCGGTAGGTTTTGAACTCGGTAAATACCTGTGACTCAGTAGACATAATGTTACTCGGTTTACACTATCCTGCTCGGTTTGCACTGTCCTGCTCGGTTTGCACTGTTCTGCTCAGTTTGCACTGTTCTGCTCAGTTTGCACTATTCTGCTCAGTTTGCACTTAGGATGCAAATAAGTGTTGTCACTAGTGGCAATCCTGCTTAATGCCAACAGAAAGGTTTCCATTGGAATCCAAATTTAGAGACTAGAGATATCGAGAAATGCTAGATGGGTGTTGCAAATTTCAAAGCTTTAACCAGGCAAAGAAATAGAGTTCCATCTGCTAGAGGAATAGAAGTTCACTAGGTTGAGGGAAGATGATGAGTGCAATTAATGGCTCATCTTTACTTTGATTTTCCCTACATTTTTTTTATGATACTTTTGGATTTAGTACTTGGTTTTTGGTACTTTATATGTTATTTTCTCAAACCTATGAACTATGGACATGGACTTACCCTTATACCTTTTTTATAAATATAACCTACTATTTAATATATTTATATTAATTTTGCATGTATTTTAATTAATGTTACTCTAAAGGGATTATGGGTATACTATTGTCTTGTACACACTAATATCATAATGCAGGTTCAAAACAAGATTCAGAAATACATGGAACTTGCCAGACAAAAGAAGTTCTTAGAAGTTGTTTGGTTGCTGAAAGAGTCAAGGCAACATGCACATTGAAAAAGTCAATAGTTGAAAGCTTCTAACTTGTAAGGAAATGATAGCTTATTCTTAAATGTTCATGTCTATTCGTTGAGAATATTTAGGAGTAGTAATGCTATATCCTCATTGAGGTAGGACTAGTTTGACTTAATCTCATGCATGCATAACTACCTTCCTCTTTTCTTATGCTTTCAATAAATGGCATCATCCTAGCTTGTTGGAGTTGAGAAACTAGTTAGTCAGAGTTACCTTTAGAAGTTTCCCTTCTATATAATGGTCATATATCCCTCTTTAGTAAGTTAGATTTTTTGGTATTGTACACTTAGCTTTGATTTTCAAGAAATACATATATATCACTATTATGTTGTAATAGCACTTTCAATGAATAAAATGGTGTCTTAGTTTTATACATTTGAGTTGATTTCTAGGAAGACTTGTCCAAAGGGGGTCCACTTGGTGATGATTCCACTCATTCAATTTAGTAGTTACCTTCATTTTTAGTAATTAGTTCAGTCATAGCAACTGCCTATTTTTGCAGTTAGTGAATTTTTTTTAAGTCTATTCCTATAGCAAAGGAAGACATAGTAACTTATTATTTATTTGTTGATACTTATATGTTTTTTATTTTCTATTTTAGTTTTGTTAATTGTTGATTCACGCTTTGTACTTCAGCTATTTCCTTTCAAGTAATTTATTTTTAGTACAATTTCCTTTTCAATTGTAGGATTGAATGACCACAAATAAATCCTAGTGCACATACAATGCAAACCCATTTCATGTACACATTCCTAGTTTGATAAAATAGATGAACCTTCATGATGAGTGAGATAGCTATTTAGTATAGATATTCAGTCTCTGAGTTATAGCTTTAGGGCCTAATTATTGAATCATTGTAGGAGGCCAACATGTCATCAATAACCTAGTCATCTTTCCTAAAACTTGGACCATTTCCTAAAACTCCCAATGCGTAATATTTTGACTATGCTCCCTAATTGTGGAATCCTCTTGATCATAATTGGAGATAGAAATTTATTATCTAAGGACTCATCTCAACCACCCCTCCCAATGTCTAATCTTTTGACTGCACTCCCTAATTTTGGAATCCTCCTAATCATAATTGGGGATAGCAAGTTATAAACTGACAGGTCTAAGGATTCATCTTTGTCACTCATCTGCCTATTTTCCCCAATGTTATATTTTAAAGGAGATATCCTTCTGAAATTCTTAAAAAATATATGAAAGGTATTGTCAAGGGAAGGTTTTGTATGGAACCAACTAATACACCTTCCACTTGCATACAATTTATGGATAAAAGAGGAGAATACCTTTAAAAAGTCTCATACATGAGGAGTTGAGTTTATGGGAAAAATTAGTTGGCTTGGGTTCAAATATTCTTTACACTCTTTTGATTAACCAAGCGCCACTAATACATTTGGGGTCATTTTGCGACGGCTATGTGTTGCAATTGCGACAGCTATGTGTCGCAATAGCAACACCCATAGACGTCGCTATTTTTTAGTCGCAAATTGTGACGTCTATGGGTAGCCGTCGCAATTGTGACACATAGCCGTCGCAATGTGACTAAGATTTAAGAAGCGGCATGGCCGTCACCCCCCCGTCGCATGGCTTCGGAGGGCCGTCACAATCGCGACGGACCTCCCAAGCAATTGCGACGGGCGCCTGCATCGCATTGCGACGGGTTGCCGTCGCAATTGCGACGCCCGTGGGTGGATTAAAAAAAAAAAAAAATTTAATACATTGCTAATGAACCACATTAATGCTTTTTTCTTTCAACAAATGAGGACAGCCACTGTAAAGACAACATGATAATGTACACTCACTGTAAGGACAGTCACAAATGAGGACATCTCACAGTGACTGTCCCTAGTGTAATTGCCACTTGAATGTATTGCTATTCAGCCACATTAATGCTTTTCTTCTTCAACAAATGAGGATAGTCACTATAAAGACAACATGATAATGTACACTGTGATTATCATGTTGTCTTTATAGTGACTATCCTCATTTGTTGAAGAAGAAAAGCATTAATGTGGCTGAATAGCAATACATTCAAGTGGCAATTACACTAGGGACAGTCACTATGAGATGTCCTCATTTGTGACTGTCCTTACAGTGAGTGTACATTATCATGTTGTCTTTACAGTGAGTGTACATTATCATGTTGTCTTTACAGTGTCAATATATGCATTATTACTTAAACTGAAGAGTACTCTAAATAATATGTCATTGTGGAGTTCTGATTGCTTCCAATTTGATATACGCTTGTTCTACTTATGTATCCAGCATCATGTAAGAAAAGTTGATGCTTTTAAATAGATTCATTTAGCCATGAAATGCCTATGCATGTTACATACAAGATTCCAAGGCCCAAAACTGATTACTCATTATAATTCATGTACAGAATGATAATCAACCACAACGAGGCATGCGTAGGTGCTGCTTAGATTTTGAGGCATCAGAAGCTCATAGAAGAAACTTGACCAATGGCTCATGGAATGCAACAAACTTATTGCCTAAAACAGGAGCATTGGTAACCGCAGATGATGGTTTTGAAAAGAACACTTCACCATCAATGTCACATGAGGGAACTGCAATTTCTGATGGCAAGTAACTTGTAGTATATAAGAGAGATGCAGGTACAGATGCTGGGAATACATTGCTAATGAACCACATTAATGCTTTTTTCCTTCAACAAATGAGGACAGTCACTTTAAAGACAACATGATAATGTACACTCACTGTAAGGATAGTCACAAATGAGGACATCTCACAGTGACTGTCCCTTGTGTAATTGCCACTTGAATGTATTGCTATTCAGCCACATTAATGCTTTTCTTCTTCAACAAATGAGGATAGTCACTCTAAAGACAACATGATAATGTACACGGGCTGTAAGTGTACATTATCATGTTGTCTTTACAGTGACTGTCCTCCTTCAAGTGGCAATTACACAAGGGACAGTCACTGTAAAGGCAACATGATAATGTAGAGAAACGTTGTCATTTGTATTTTCAACAGTGCCGAGAGAGATTCCCTCCGCGAAATCACAGCTACAATTTCTGAGTACGTTGGGTTTATTTTTCTTTTGCCATTATTATGTAATCTGGTATTCAGCTGTTACAGAGCTAAAATACCCAGAAATGAGGACATATCTGTGTTGAATTTATTGTTAGCGGCTCTGGTTATTTAGAAGTTTAATTTTATTTGTTCATCTTTCAAGCACAAACATTTTATGGACCGTAACATCTTCATTGTTTCGGGTATGCAATGAAACAGCCGTAACTTGCAACTACCTTCATGGTACTTGTGTACATTATCATGTTGTCTTTACAGTGACTGTCCTCATTCAAGTGGCAATTACACAAGGGACAGTCACTGTGAGATGTCCTCATTTGTGACAAGGACAGTCACACATGAGGACATCTCACAGTGACTGTCCCTTGTGTAATTGCCACTTGAATGTATTGCTATTCAACCACATTTATGGGCCCGTTTGGACCCCAGCACACAGTAGCATCTACAGAGAAGAATATCCCAGGTGTAACAAGTTGTAAGAATATACCAACAGTTCTAAGAAGTTCCCTAGCACATAGTAGCATCTACAGAGAAGAATATACAACATGAGGGCAGCCACTGTAAAGACAACATGATAATGTACACTCATTGTATGTGTACATTATCATGTTGTCTTTACAGTGACTGTCCTCATTCAAGTGGCAATTACAGAAGGGACAGTCATTGTGAGATGTCCTCATTTGTGACAAGGATAGTCACACATGAGGACATCTCACAGTGATCGATTGTCCCTTGTGTAATTGCCACTTGAATGTATTGCTATTGAACCACATTAATGCTTTTCTTCTTCAACAAATGAGGACAGTCACTCTAAAGACAACATGATAATGTACACTCATTGTAAGGACAGTCACAAATGAGGACATCTCACAGTGACTGTCCCTTGTGTAATTGCCACTTGAATTACACAAGGGACAGTCATTGTGAGATGTCCTCATTTGTGACAAGGATAGTCACACATGAGGACATCTCACAGTGATCGATTGTCCCTTGTGTAATTGCCACTTGAATGTATTGCTATTGAACCACATTAATGCTTTTCTTCTTCAACAAATGAGGACAGTCACTCTAAAGACAACATGATAATGTACACTCACTGTAAGGACAGTCACAAATGAGGACATCTCATAGTGACTGTCCCTTGTGTGATTGCCACTTGAATGTATTGCTATTCAGCCACATTAATGCTTTTCTTCTTCAACAAATGAGGATAGTCACTCTAAAGACAACATGATAATGTACACAGGCTGTAAGTGTACATTATCATGTTGTCTTTACAGTGACTGTCCTCCTTCAAGTGGCAATTACACAAGGGACAGTCACTGTAAAGGCAACATGATAATGTAGAGAAACGTTGTCATTTGTATTTTCAACAGTGCCGAGAGAGATTCCCTCCGCGAAATCACAGCTACAATTTCTGAGTATGTTGGGTTTATTTTTCTTTTGTCATTATTATGTAATCTGGTATTCAGCTGTTACAGAGCTAAAATACCCAGAAATGAGGACATATCTGTGTTGAATTTATTGTTAGCGGCTCTGGTTATTTAGAAGTTTAATTTTATTTGTTCATCTTTCAAGCACAAATGTTTTGTGGACCGTAACATCTTCATTGTTTCGGGTATGCAATGAAACAGCCGTAACTTGCAACTACCTTCACGGTACTTGTGTACATTATCATGTTGTCTTTACAGTGACTGTCCTCATTCAAGTGGCAATTACACAAGGGACAGTCACTGTGAGATGTCCTCATTTGTGACAAGGACAGTCACACATGAGGACATCTCACAGTGACTGTCCCTTGTGTAATTTCCACTTGAATGTATTGCTATTCAACCACATTTATGGGCCCGTTTGGACCCCAGCACACAGTAGCATCTACAGAGAAGAATATCCCAGGTGTAACAAGTTGTAAGAATATACCAACAGTTCTAAGAAGTTCCCTAGCACATAGTAGCATCTACAGAGAAGAATATACAACATGAGGGCAGCCACTGTAAAGACAACATGATAATGTACACTCATTGTATGTGTACATTATCATGTTGTCTTTACAGTGACTGTCCTCATTCAAGTGGAAATTACACAAGGGACAGTCACTGTGAGATGTCCTCATTTGTGACAAGGACAGTCACACATGAGGACATCTCACAGTGACTGTCCCTTGTGTAATTGCCACTTGAATGTATTGCTATTCAACCACATTTATGGGCCCGTTTGGACCATGGCACATAGTAGCATCTACAGAGAAGAATATCCCAGGTGTAACAAGTTGTAAGAATATACCAACAGTTCTAAGAAGTTCCCTAGCACATAGTAGCATCTACAGAGAAGAATATGGGTCAACAAGGTTGACTTCAAAGCCATGCAATCTAATGGTAATAGTAATATCATAATTTGACATACTATCAAAAATACTTCCTAAATAGACTATTCAATCTTATAAGAGATGGATTCATGAGAACTATTATTTATGAAATATGAGTCAATGACTTTAATTAAAAAAATTACACAATCTAATTCTTGTAAAAATATCAAAATTTGACACATTGAAAATACCTTCCAAAAGTATCGTTAATTGATTAATATGAATCACTACTCATGAAATATAATTTTATAAACCTAATCTAAAAACTACACAATAAAAATCTTAATAGCAATATTGTAAGAAACTATTTTCAAAAGCAAGCCTAATAAAATTTGATGAAAATAATTTTTGTTTCACTCAACTTTGACATTCACAACTTCCTCTTTTATTATAATAAGAAAAAAAATGTCTTTTTAGATATACCTCATGAACCATACTCGAATAATCTATCATTTTTCTTCTCAAAAACATATTTGCAGAGCCTGCTTCTTTTACTTGTTTGTACTTTTATCTCTCTGATGGAAAGGGTTCCTTCAGGACACATTTTTCCAAGTTCACTGCTTGAGATATTTGAGGAGGGTTCCCCTGCTTGAGTATCCATCCAACCCATATTCGAGTAGTTCTACAATTGCACAGTCTAAATTAATAATACTGACAATTGAATGACGAATGATGATACATAGAATTGATATAAACTAATCCTAAAAACACTAAAACATTATTAATATATTTATATTTCATAAATAAAATTGATATAAAAGATTTGGAAAGATACATTAAAAAATAGAAAAACAGTAATTTATAATAGAAGGAAACTTAAATTGCTATTTAAAAAAAAAACAAGAGTCTTAAATCTTATCATTTTGTTTCATTATCATCCATAAGTACACACCTCTAGCATAATAATTATATTTTACCACCCATAAAATGAAAAAAAGTTTTTCACAAGAGAAATTGAAGCTAGATTATAAAAATGAACCATCTTATTGGAAACTGGAATTGTTATCATACCCAAAAGGACTACAAAATTTCACCTTATCATACCCAGATTGTTGCTTTGCCTGGCGGAGGGAAATTTGATCAGTAAAATTGACGCAGAGTATGTTGTCTCCATTGTCATGCTGGATAACAAAACACCAACTTTAATGGGCATGTACTGTCCCTTGTGTAATTGCCACTTGAATGCATTGCTATTTGATGCAGGGGCATCCCTAATGCAAGCCAAAGACACCATGATTGAAGGAAGTTGCCATGAAGCCAAGGAGTCAAATCCTATCAATTGGAACATAAGATTTTCACCTTGGAGCTTTGAAGGATTGACTAGTGAAAGGTCCTTTTGATTGACAAATCAGAGTCTTTTTGAATGACAAATCAGAGTCTTTTTGAATGACAATAAATTAGAATAGGAGTTTTAGATGTTTTCTTGGTTTGTAATAAATATTAAGGATTGATTTTATCTCCTTATAAACATCCACTTGTTGGACACAAGACCCCTTGGTGACTTATAAACCTTGGGCATCTTTTGAGTCCTTGGATGAAATGAGCATAGTAAGTGTTTATTAGGTGTCTTTTAGATGTTGTTAAGAAGTTTGAAGGTCCAAAATAACTTTAATAAGGTTCCTAAAGTTTCACAACACATTTTTAACCTTCTCGGCAAAGTTGTTTGCAAAGTTGTAATGCAACTTTAAAAGTTGCTTAGCAAAGTTGACATTTGTTGGATAAACTGTTCTAACCACCTAGATGGTTGAACCAACATTTGGAGAGCCTATTTTAGGCTTCAAATGGTCGAAGACAGACAGAGAACCAATATTGTAATCATTTTGCTTTCATAAAAAATAAAAATAACCCTGTTTTAGTGCATTTCTGGTGAAAAATGAACTCTGTACGACTGTACGGATGGTGGTTGGATGATAAAATTTGCCTGGAAGTTGTAATAGTGACATCTGATGCTTTGGAAGTTGGTTTGATTGATTCTCTTTGTTTTATATCTAAGTTATTTCAAATTTTCTGTGCATTGTTTACAAACCCTCATTTTCAGGGTTTGACTGATGTAAAGACCTTAACTCACGTTTCAACCATTGGAATTCCTTCTTCCTTGGTGGAATGAGAGTTAAGGATGTATATTTGTATATTCTAAAAGCCCTGACTACTCTGCATCACTATTGAACCACATTAATGCTTTTTTCCTTCAACAAATGAGGACAGTCACTGTAAAGACAACATGATAATGTACACTCACTGTAAGGATAGTCACAAATGAGGAAATCTCAGAGTGATTATCCCTTGTGTAATTGCCGCTTGAATACATTGCTATTGAACCACATTAATGCTTTTTTCCTTCAAGTGGCAATTACACAAGGGACAGTCACTGTGAGATGTCCTCATTTGTGACAAGGACAGTCACACATGAGGACATCTCACAGTGACTGTCCCTTGTGTAATTGCCACTTGAATGTATTGCTATTCAACCACATTTATGGGCCTGTTTGGACCACGGCACACAATAGCATCTACAGAGAAGAATATCCCAGGTGTAACAAGTTGTAAGAATATACCAACAGTTCTAAGAAGTTCCCTAGCACATAGTAGCATCTACAGAGAAGAATATACAACATGAGGGCAGCCATTGTAAAGACAACATGATAATGTACACTCATTGTATGTGTACATTATCATGTTGTCTTTACAAGGATAGTCATTTGTGACAAGGATAGTCACACATGAGGACATCTCACAGTGATCGATTGTCCCTTGTGTAATTGCCACTTGAATGTATTGCTATTGAACCACATTAATGCTTTTCTTCTTCAACAAATGAGGACAGTCACTCTAAAGACAACATGATAATGTACACTCACTGTAAGGACAGTCACAAATGAGGACATCTCACAGTGACTGTCCCTTGTGTGATTGCCACTTGAATGTATTGCTATTCAGCCACATTAATGCTTTTCTTCTTCAACAAATGAGGATAGTCACTCTAAAGACACAATGATAATGTACACGGGCTGTAAGTGTACATTATCATGTTGTCTTTACAGTGACTGTCCTCCTTCAAGTGGCAATTACACAAGGGATTTGTGTTTTCATTTGTGTTTTCAACAGCGTCGTAACCCTCCGCGAAATCACATCGGGATATAAGGGCAAAACAAACAAGAACGTTGTCATTTGTATTTTCAACAGCGCCGAGAGAGATAAAAAAACTTAAAACTCAGACTTAAGAAAGATGAAGGCAATGCTTCAAAAGGCCGATGCCCTAAATATGGGAAAACACAATACCACCATTAAACGATGCCCTAGTCACCGTATCAATGCTGCCAGCTCCGTACCAGTATGCTGACTGCTCACTTTCATCCTGTGATAAAGGTAACTTCATTAATCATACTTGAAATGGCAGCATACGAACTAAAGCTGATGAACATTTATAAACTAAAAGTTTAAAACTACAGATTACAAATGTAGTATTTTCATACGAAAAGAACTTGATGTCTGAAATTTACCATTAGAAGTATCCAAAGGAATACCACAGTACTGTTGAACTTGGAGAATCGGAGATGATCTACACAGCAAGGTTCAACAGCTGTAAGGATTGTTACACCATCTTTAGCATTTGAATACATTTTCTCCTTGGCTTCTGGTGGATCCTCAAAGACCCCCAATGACGTTTTCCCTACAATTATCAATTGTTTGTCAGTATGAGATATTAATAAATAAACATTAATCACAATATTAGGCAAACAATGTTCTTGATGTCTGAATCTAAATCATAGAAAGCTCTAATAAAGCAGTTCTCAGTTTCACATTAAACTAAGTTTCAATTTCAAATGGTTATAATAATTTTTGCAAGTTATAAGTAGCTGGTTACAGTATATGACATAAAAAGAAAAAAAATCATTTCTATTCTTTTCTTCTTTTTCTCTTTCAACGAAGCTTTTGCACCACACAAATGCATACCAAGAATTTCTCAGGAGGTTTCAAGACCATTGCATACCAAACTTCTTCTCTGTAGATGCTACTGTGTGTCGTGGTCCAAACGGGTCCAAATAGACCTAGTGACTCTAGTAGGTCTCCAAAACCTGTTCTACAGCAATAACTCTTCAATTTGACAAAGGACCTTATGAACTTATATGTTTTTTGAGTACCCTTTTTGATGTTCTAACAATCCTCCAACTCCCAGACCTTGACTCCACTCCAGCATATCAATGTCCTTATTGAGTCCGCAGACCTAATGCATGCCTTTGGGTGTGGGTTCCAAAACAAGGCATTGAAAATGGGTGCATGAAACCAAGATCAGAGTTTGAAGATGTCCACCATGCTCTAAAGATCTAGATTCAACAAGGTTTGAGGTCCTTTACTTGCCGCTACCCTTTGATCTTGCATAATCCATCAACTCCTAGTCAAGAACATTGAGATTCTTGACCTAGGGCTTGCTCTTGAAATTCTCTGGCTTAGTATCCTGTTCCAAAGATTTTAAAATATGAAAATAAATCCCCTTAACTTGCATTTTACAAAGAACAGAGGATATCCTATGGTTTATTTGCAAGTTAAGGCCATTTGAATGCAATAACCCAAAAAATGAGGGTTTGACAGAACAACAGATAAGAAAAAGGAATAACTTTGATATAAGGTGTCTTGAATCTACCAAATAAACTCTCAAAGCATAAGATATAAATACTCTAACTTCCACACTGGTCTGCCCTCCCTTTCACATCCGTACACTGTACAGTGCTTGAAGGAAATGCACAAAAAAGGCTCTGAAATAGTGGCTCTATCTGACAGAGAGTCCATGCTAGGCTTCATGACTAACCTAGAGCACATTCCTTGTTATGGAGGAAGTTTGAATGGTGAAGAACTTATGGAATGGATAGAGGACCTAGATAACCATTTTGACTACAAGTATCTTATTAATAACCATTTTGACTACAAGTATCTTATGGATAGAGGACCTTGATAACCATTTTGACTCATTTAGTATCTTATTGAGCTTCACTTTGTTTCGAGAATATAGTTTAATATTCTCTACTAAACAGGGCCAACCACGTGAAGGTGGAAGCTCATTTGGCCCCACCCCCCTCCCCCTAACATCACTCTACATTCCCCGTTAACATCTAACATTCATTCATTCTTTCAATTATTAATAAAATGTAACATTCAATCAATATCACATGATAACATTCATTAACACATTAGATTCGTTAACACACAACATTCATTAATATGAAAATAAACACATAATTCATGAACATTCATTAGCACATAATTAAATTCATTGAGACATAAAATTCAGTCATTATCAATTAAGGTATTTAGATGACAATCATTTCTTTTTTCTCTTTCTAATTTTTTTTTCTATGTAAGCTCTAAGAGGAGCATCAATGTTATCATCAATACCCCCCTCATCAGTTGTTTTGTTCTTTGTTCTTGATGATCTCAAATTCCTATGCTGCTGCAAAGGGGGGTCCTCTACAATAACAAATAAAAGAGTTAAATTTAAAATATTTAATTATAATTGTTACAAGTATTTAATTATTTTAAAGAACATAACTGTGGCGCTCTTTAATTACTTGATCTGGCCACATCATTTTGTCTAGACTCAACCTCAACATGCTCATGAGCACCGACCCCTCGATCCTCTACAGTTGCTATACAAAATGTTACATTAATCCAAACACCAATTGTAATTACATATAAAAATTTTAATAGCAAATGTATACCTCCACCACTAGGATGCACATCATGCGAACCTTCATTATGCATAGATTGTGTAGAAGGATTGTCAGGCTGCATTCCAATATCCTACACATTGTTATCATTGCTTTCTTAAAACAGATATACTCACTTTATATTAGAACTTAACATCAAATAGACTAATTGGTAAAGTATTCAATTTGAAATAAATTTCATTTAGCTTATTTACCTGTGGCTCAAATGCATCATTATTTGAACCTTGCACACTGATTTCAGCTCGTAGCCGTTCAGCCACGGCTCTATAGCCTTGTTGGAAGCCAATTCTCTTGTCCTCTTCTGTGAGGCATCTATTGAACTCTGACCCCTACATTTTTTCTTGGTATGGTGAATTTTACTTGCATTGTTTGATCAAAAAAAATTTCCTTGCAATATATAAAAAAATTGATACAAGTTTTCATTTACTAATACTTACAACTCGTGCTTGAAGTTTGGAAAAACCACCAGAGCCGAGCTTGTGTGTCCCGTGCTTTTCTAATCTTGCCTTTGTTGCCTTTGATGTGTCAGGCAATCTATGAAAAGTTTGAAATATGTTAGAGACCAGTATAGGAAAAATTTAGAGGTTAATTAGTACATAATTACATTCTCAAAAGTATCACATACCTTGCTCTACTCTCTACTGGCGTAATTCCTTTTTTCATGTCGGCTTTATACTTTCCATCCAAAATCAAACCCTGCCACTCAGCCTCAAGAACACAGGGTGGACGCTCGTGCCTTGGGTTAACCTCTAAATATTTCCTGTACTGGTCCCTAATATACTTCAAACATAAACCAGCTCTTTCAAGGAGCTTGTTTCTCTCGAATGCACGAGGTCCAAAAAGCTGGGTCATACTATGTACAAGATCATCCTTCAACTTTTTATCTTGGTTATTCCACCTTTTAAGTAAAAAAAAACATGTTAGACTCATAAATGAAGAGAAGCTACCTTTAATATAGTTCAAGAAATTGATGAAAAGGAAAACTATTCTAGCAATGATATGAAATCAAAATAGTGGTTTGGGGTTTTAGTTAGGATATGATGTTCCACCATGTACGTATGGTGGGCCTGAATATCCGCAAACACTCGTCACCAAGTTTTCACCAAAAAATATCATTCCCTACAAAATAATCATGGGATCATTAGTCGATGAAGAGTGATCAAAAACTAAATTACTATTATATCACTATAGAATAATAATAACTTTAAAGTACCTGGAAGTTTGGATACTTTTAAGGGAACACCTTCATCGTCGCTGACGATCAATACGCAATCCTTCACCGTTCCCGTACTAGGAACACGGGAACATCCAGGAAATGATGTTGCATCGGGACTTGTTGCATCTCCTATTGCAAAAAATGAAAACCATTATCAAATGCCTCCAAGAAATAATACTTCAAGGGAAATAAATTGGTACAGAGCACCCATGGCACAAACACAATCAAGGGATCTACATCGTAAACACATAACACTTAAACACATAACAAAAGAGAGAAAAAGAGGGATTTGTGTACCAGTAGATGGTGCAACAGTTGGTGCATTTAGGTTGTGTGTTGTTGACATGGCAGTCGGCAAGACATTTGTGGCTATCCTGGATGGAGGCGGTGTTGTCATATCATCATGGAAAGGAGCTGAAGAATAAAATTGTTAGAGCATGCATAAATATAGAACGCGTGGACTAGCATGGACAAGATTGTTAGAGCATTAAAAAAAAAGATTGTTCGAGCATGTATTGTCAATGATTATGATCATTCCTATATATATTCAGTGGAAAACACAAGTGGGGAATGGAACATGTGATCTACCTGAACCACTTGCAATACCAGCCTCATCATGGGAATGGGGTTCAAAATTACGCAAATAACTCTGTAAAGACAATGCATCCATATTTTAATTAATGTCATAAAAGAGCATAACATAAAAACCATTACTGAACTCTTGTAATAATTAAAAATTTCATTAATACTTACTTTAAAGTTTTCAGAAGTGCGCAACAACTCAGCTGCCCTATCTTTTATTTCCTGAGTCTGAGGATGTATGGATACCAAACGTAGAAGTTCTTTCCCAATTTTCTTTAGCAGCTTTTTAATGGAACCGATCAGGTCATCAGTCTCTGCTAAATCAATAAAAAAAGGGTCCACAAGGGGGGACTCCTGAGGGACTGCAGGTTGCTTTCCCTCTCTCCGACCACCGGCCCTCTGTGACAACAATAGTATTAGTATTATCAAAATTACTCCAAAATAATGAAGAAAATAACATTAAAAAAAATAACATTTTGCTTCTATCTAGTTTGCACAATTACAATGAGTTTTACCTGCTCATGTGTAGATGAGCTAGGAATATCGTCACCATCACCTTTGGGCGGTTGCTCCATATTGTGCCCCTGTGTCAAAGATCAAGTATAAAAATGTTAGCCAAAAATTTAATAACTAAATGGTATGTTGGAGTCATTGATTAGAAGTTGGTTTAATAGTATGTACCACCCCCATGATAGTAGCCTTGTTTGTATCTATGCAGTTCAAATTGTAATCAATAAGCAGCTCTTCCCCTGCACGTATTGATTTTATCGCACAGATGAATACACGATTTCCCTCGCGCGCCTCAAATATGCAATTGGGTTGCTTTATAGTTGACCCAGGTCATGTACTATTTATAAAACCCGCAATATTCCCTGTTGCTTTTGGCCTTCCATCAATGTATATAGCCACACTTTTACTTTGATTATTGTCTTGCTGTTGTATATAATTTGCCGAGAGTGCATACCTACGCATACTTTTTTTATATTGAACAATATGCATCCAACTTTTGTAATTGTAACATGGTCCAACATACTCCATCAATTCAGAAACTTTGTTGTAAGACACCTTTATGCCATCCATAGAAAATAGGCCCAAACCATGTAATGATGATGGTGCTATGCGATATATCCTCTCATTAACACAAAAATTAGTGTTTATTGGAGGAAGTTCCTTGGGTACCCAATGTTTCTGTAGATGTTGGTACCTCAAGGGCACCTCGATGTCACCTTTCGTCTCATCATCATAAGAACATGACCCCCCTTGAGCAAGGAAAAATTTCATGTGTTTATTGAATTTCCTTCTAGTCCTTTGACCTCTAGTTAATCTCCCTATTCTAGATAAACTGCATGTCTCACTTTCCTCTTCTATTCCTATATTTCCCTCACTCGAGGAAGACACTTCTGACAAATACCTATTTGCTGGTACCTGCAAATGGGAGAGATCTTAGAAGACATCAATCTTACTATTGATAAGTGTATTAAATAGACTTTCTATAAGGTGTATTGACTTATACCTGTCGATCCATGAGACTGTGCGGGATGCTCTTGAAAGGGGTTCAATTTCCTGCAAATGTAATTCAATTATCGTGAGCATAATCACATCATAATCATAATCACATCCATCATAAGCATCACATAAAAATTAAAAATATTAAAACGTACACATTATAACACTTATAGCTTTTAAATAGATAATGAATAAACTATGTAACCATTTAAGACAAATATATTTCTATCAAGAAATGAATATTAAATACATTAAGGATTGATGGCATACCTTTAAATTTCATCATCATCATCCTCATCATCATCATCATCATCATCATCATCATCATCATCCTCGTCATCGTCGTCATCATCATCGTCCTCATCCTCGTCGTCGTTGTCGTCATCATCAACATCATCATCATCAACATCAACATCATCTTCATCATCATCATCAGTAGCAGCATCATCTTCTTCTTCTTCTTCATGAAAATTTGTCTCAGGAACATCATCCAATAATTGTCGATCGTGATCATCATCTACATCATCTTCTACTTCTTCGGTATCTTCTTCTTCCATCGCATTATACTTTATCGGCCTTCCTCTCGGTTCATGTCTAACAACAAATGACCAACCCGATTTATGTGAAACCTCTGAGTAAAATACCTGTTCACATTGGCTTGGAAGAACATAGGGCTCATCCCCAACTGGCTCAAATGACCTTGTATTAACCATTGTAAATCCATTATCATGTTCAATAACAGTTCTATTAGGATCATTTGGATTAAGTCGTAGCCTGTACCATTTGACAACGAAGAGTACTAATTTGAAGGAACTAAAGTCGCACTCAAATATATCATCCAAAATGCCATAGTATTGATTTTTAGACTCTTGAGGATCTAAGTCATTTCTAGATGAAATATTAGTCACTTGAAAGACTGCAGTTATTCCAGAATCACAAGTTTTCTTCGTGTCATCCAACACTTTGACGCAAAATTTTTGACCATTACAGAACATACCCTTGTGGTGTTTAACCTGCAATAATATGTGAAACATGTCAAAATTATTATATCGTGAGTTGATAAACATACGGGTGATTAATAATTTTGTACGTACCTGAAAATCTCTTAAACCATATGCTAAATCTATTTCCCTTTGCGTAACATTAGAATCTCCATTACGATGAGCTTCTTTAACCAATGAAGATACACCTTCCCATGTTAATGTGTGACCAGAATGTTGACATCGTTCAATCCATACCGTCATCCAGTCAAGATTGTTTGCAATATACAAATGTAGTGCATCCCACTCTCGAGCAACTGTACAAAAAAAAAATAGACGACTTACAACCGATTTATTTTGAAGATTAAGAAATAATTTATTACAATAACATCTTATAATTTATTACCTGTCACTTTCCTCAATCTACCTTTCCCCATCAAGTACTCCCCTTTGAATTTTTTAAAAGGGTCGAGATCCCAAATGCGATCTACATGGATATTTGAAGCAAACTTAGGAAGCTTTTCAGTAATGTACACCATAGTCTGGTATACCATGTATCCCTCTACCATAGAACCCTCAGGATGTGCTCTTTGTCGAACCAAAGCCTTCAAAGATTTTAAGTGCCTCTCAACCATCCACATTGACCTAGTGTGTGCAGGTCCACACAATTCAATCTCCTCAACTTGGTGTATGAGGTAGTGTTCTTGTGCATTGAAAAAAGTTGGAGGTAGACACTTTTGCATTTCACACAATAAATGAGGAATTCTTCTCTTTCAATAGTTTATATCTTCTTTATGGATTTCTTTAGATGACAACCACCTACATTAAGAGATTCAAGTCACAAAAAATATATAAATACGAGACTTTACAAAATAATATACAATAAATTACATAGCAAGAAAAACAAATCGCGAATATAATAAATATATACAACAAATTGAACAGATATTACTGCTTACCTCATGTATTATCCAAGATCATATATCACTTGTTTGATGTTATTGTTGAAGTGCTCTGGGAGAGATAGAGGTAGCACGTACTGCAGTAATTATAAACCAATCATTTCATTATTTTCTAACATAACATAATGAATAGTACACGTAGTTTATGAATATATTGTAAATACAGAAGAACATAACTTACCTTGATGAAAGTATGCCAATCATGCATTTTGAGCCCTAGCCCAAATTCACTTTTCTTTGATATGAGATTGCTTATGTTCCCAGCAAATCCTGTGGGAAATCAAATTTTTCGTATGACTTCTTTTATGGCATCACTTTGCTGCTCCGTTAATAACCAAGGAAGGGCACTTATATTAATCTGATCTCTATTGCTATTTGAGTGAATGAAATTCTTCAGTGCATGATTGGATTCATGAATGTCATTACAAATTTTGACAATTTTTTCTTTGTCATGCCTTCCATCCAGTATTTTCCACAATGTCTCTGTTATATTCTTTCCAACATGCATAAGATCAAACAAATGCACAATTTGTAGGTCCTCGTAGTAGGGAAACCTACTAAATTGTCTGGGATAGCTTTTTAGTCCCTTTGGAAGGTTGTCAGTAGTGCCTTGACGACCTTCACGATCATCAATTACATAATTAGTAAACAAAAATCACAATAGAAATATATAAATTACAAACATAAACCATTAAGTGGAACGACATTACCTCGATGATTAATTCTATTATATTCCAACTTCCATAGGCGAGGTGTCATTCTTCGTGGCTTTGATGTAGTCTCTTCTTTCCCATTGAAAAGATATTTTTCCATACTTCGATACTTATGATTCCTGTGGAGGAAGTGTCTGTACTCATCAAACACATGCTTTCCTAAACTTTTTGAATGACGAGATTTCATCTTTGGACCACAAACTGGACATGCAAATTTTTCCTTTGTTTGAAGACCTACAAGATAATGATATAATTGGATTATTAAATATGTTGATTTTTATAATTAGAATTATCATGCGCAACTTGAATTCACTATAACATACCACAAAAATGTGTTAGCCCTGGGGCATCATGTATTGTCCATACAAGTATTGCATGGAATTGAAATTGTCTTTGTCCTATTGGTCTAGACACGTCATACATAGTGACACCGTTCCATAACTCCACCAACTCGTCAATAAGAGGCTCAATATATACATTCATATCTTTAACTTGATATTTACCTAATTGAATGAACAGTAACATTACATAATTATTGTGACCATTTTACTGTAAGATTTGTAAGTACATGTAAATTAATAACTATCAAATGATAAAATACCTGGAACAATCATTGCCAACATAATGTGCTCCCTCTTTATTGACATCCACAGAGGAATGTTATTGTTGATAACAAAAACAGGCCACACCGAGCAAACAGATCTCATCTCTCCAAATGGATTGACACCATCCGCTGCCAATGAAAGCCTGAGATTACGAGGTTCTTCTTTGAAGTGTTGCCACTTTTCCTCTATGTGCATAAATGCCGAACCATCCGCAGGGATTCAAATAATGTCACCTCGACTTCTATTGCGTGCATGGTAATCCATAAATTGTGCCAAGCTAGTACACCTGAATAATTGTCGCATCCGTGGAATAATGGGGATGTAACGAAGAACCTTGTGAGGTACCTTTTTTGTTATTCGATCTGTTCGATATCTACTCGTATGACATACAGGGCATTGTGTTGCAAATTCATGTTCTTTATAATATATAATATGATCATTGGGACAAGCATGTATTGCTTGATACTCCATTCCAATATCTTTCATAATAGCAGATAATTCTCGATATGAGCGAGGTAGAATATTTGATGGTGGTAACAAAAACTCGCCTATCAATCTATAGCAAAAAATATATGTTGTTAATATAAACAATATTAGTGGTACATTATTCACCCTTTGTTAACTATAAAGACATATATGACATACCTTAACATACGTGACATTGTTATGTTGGATAAACCATTCATAACCTTCAAGTTCAACAACAACAATACAGCAGAGAGAAGAGTTGTTTGGGAGTCTTTGTATAGGGGCTCGTATGCCTTCTCAAGTAGAGGTACATCAAGGCTATCATCATCATCATGATCAGATCCGCTTGGACTAAATGTGTCATGGATCAATGTATTTATACCATCATCTTCAATTGTGTTTTCTGGCGCATGATCGTCATCTTCCATGGGATCATTATCTTCACCTTGGATATTCGCACCCCCATGTTCCTCCATATCATGTACTTCCCTGGGGAGATCAACCTATATAAAATTGATTAACATAAATAAACCATGATCTTCAACTCATCATCAAGTGATTTCATATGTATATAAATTGTTAAAATGATATAATGAAAAACTTACCAGTGGATGATAGTCATGCCCCCCTTCAATGTGACCATTCTCCCTACAATGTCTCTTAACTGTTTTGATTAGCAATCTTCTACGGTTTAAGCCCTTACAAATTTTGCAGGGACAATAACATTTTCCATCACCTTTTCTTTTCAAGTTAGACCACAATCTAGCGATTGTCTCCCTATTTTGTTCTTCACTTATATTATCTGACATGATCGTTCTTCGCAGGAAGCAAAAATTGGGCTATGAAAACTTCGGTCTACAACTTTCAGTGACTAAGCAAAATTGTCAAAAGTACACAAAACATATAAGCTACAAGGCCTTCTTGCTTAGCTCTAGAAGCTCTCTAGCAATCAAAACATATAAGCTACAAGGCCTAACAACAATTTCAAAACATATAAGCTACAAGGCAAGACATATTACATGACATGGCAAAAGGATTAAAATATACATTAGATTAAAAAATATACAATTTTCAAACCTGAGCACGCGGCTATAACTCGTGCAATGGTCTTCTTGCTTAGCTTTAGAAGCTCTCCAGCAATCAAAACATATAAGCTACAAGGCCTAATAGCAATTTCAAAACAAGGGTCATCAAAAGAACCAAAAACAATGTGTGCAAACAATACCTTGTGAAGTGGTATAGACAATTAGAAGATGCTACTATGTGCTAGGGAACTTCTTAGAACTGTTGGTATATTCTTACAACTTGTTACACCTGGGATATTCTTCTCTGTAGATGCTACTGTGTGCCGTGGTCCAAACGGGCCCATAAATGTGGTTGAATAGCAATACATTCAAGTGGCTTACACAAGGGACAGTCACTGTGAGATATCCTCATGTGTGACTGTCCTTGTCACAAATGAGGACATCTCACAGTGACTGTCCCTTGTGTAATTGCCACTTGAATGAGGTCAGTCACTGTAAAGACAACATGATAATGTACACATACAATGAGTGTACATTATCATGTTGTCTTTACAGTGGCTGCCCTCATGTTGTATATTCTTCTCTGTAGATGCTACTACGTGCTAGGGAACTTCTTAGAACTGTTGGTATATTCTTACAACTTGTTACACCTAGGATATTCTTCTTTGTAGATGCTACTGTGTGTTGTGGTCCAAACAGGCCCATAAATGTGGTTGAATAGCAATACATTCAAGTGGCAATTACACAAGGGACAGTCACTGTGAGATGTCCTCATGTGTGACTGTCCTTGTCACAAATGAGGACATCTCACAGTGACTGTCCCTTGTGTAATTAAGTATTGTGGGGAAGCATTCTAAATAACCAAAGCCGCTAACAATAAATTCAACACAGATATGTCCTCATTTCTGGGTATTTTAGCTCTCTAACAGCTGAATACCAGATTAAATAATAATGACAAAAGAAAAATAAACCCAACGTACTCAGAAATTGTAGCTGTGATTTTGCGGAGGGAATCTCTCTCGGCGCTGTTGAAAACACAAATGACAACCCGCTTGATTTCGCGGAGGGAATCTCTCTCGGTGCTGTTCAAAACACAAATGACAACCCGCTTTGTTCAAAACACAAATGATAACCCGCTTGATTTCGCGGAGGGAATCTCTCTCGGCGCTGTTGAAAACACAAATGACAACGTTCCTTTTTTTTTTTGCACTTATATCCCGACCAACATAAGGTCCATTTGTAATACAACATGATAATGTACACTTACAGTGAGTGTACATTATCATGTTGTCCTTAGAGTGACTATCCTCATTTGTTGAAGAAGAAAAGCATTAATGTGGCTGAATAGCAATACATTCAAGTGGCAATTACACAAGGGACAGTCACTATGAGATGTCCTCATTTGTGACTGTCCTTACAGTGAGTGTACATTATCATGGTGTCTTTAGAGTGACTGTCCTCATTTGTTGAAGAAGAAAAGCATTAATGTGGTTGAATAACAATACATTCAAGTGGCAATTACACAAGGGACAATCACTGTGAGATGTCCTCATGTGTGACTGTCCTTGTCACAAATGAGGACATCTCACAATGACTGTCCCTTGTGTAATTCAAGTGGCAATTACACAAGGGACAATCACTATGAGATGTCCTCATTTGTGACTGTCCTTACAATGAGTGTACATTATCATGTTGTCTTTAGAGTGACTGTCCTCATTTGTTGAAGAAGAAAAGCATTAATGTGGTTCAATAGCAATACATTCAAGTGGCAATTACACAAGGGACAATGTCATGAGCCGTGACATATTGAACTTAGTATAATAATAAAATGATTAGATGATATATAATAATCTATTATTAACGGTATATAACAATAATATATAATTATTATCAAAAGATAATAATAATATATAGTTAGCATAATAAGTAATATGTTAATTAAATAATATTAAAATATTAATAAATAATATAATTATGATTATAATTATAATATAAATTAATAATAAATAATTATTAATAAATTATATATATTATATTATAATAATATATTAAGTAATAATATTAAATCAATTATTGATATAATAATTTTAATATATAAATAATATTAATAAACCTCTCAATATAAAACAATATGTTATCACTATAATAATATTTATTATAATATTATTAATATTACTAACATCATTAATTATAATATTTAATAATAACAATAACATTAATAATAATAATAATAATAATAACGTTTAAAGCAATATCGAATATCTGTAATCGATATACATCTACATTAAACATCTGCATTATCTATCACGATGAGGAACGAAGAAGTGATACAACAATCACTAGTCATTACACATCGATACCATGAGAGGATGATTAATGAACCAAATACTATGAAGTCAAGATCAACATGATATGAATAAGGGATAGGTCGCTATGTGTTTCAGAAGATGTATTGATAAGCAATAAGGATAACCATTCATATATTATAAATAATCATTAATTGCACAAGTTTAGACAATGACATATCCGATAAAGCAATATCAAACATGAAGACCCGCTAGCAAATATGCACCATCACTTCCTATGTTATCATGACAATAACATAAACTAGATTGAATTCTACTATCTATATCAATAGACACCACATAGGAGGATATCGACTAAAGGATTGAAAGATTATCGATTGTCTGAGATAAACCACATCTTGTAGAAACACAAAAGCATCAGTGATTATATCACAAGCTATTGATGAATGAGGCATCAGTCATGGATAATAAGTACAATGTATCTTTAAGTATTAACAGGAATGGAAGTCAATTTGAAGATCAAACTCCATTACCAGCAATCAACCAATAAATGGACAATTATCAGAAAATGATATCGACTTATATCAGAGTAGAAAGATTGGATATCATCATAACAATATGGGATAAGGCAAGAGTTAATATCGATTGACTAAATACTAATGATAGTTAGACCAAACTAATACAAACACAATGGATGTTAACTACTGGTTGCACTACCAATTAGGGAAGATTACCTTCATAAAAAGATTTGATATTGAGTCAATCTGGGAGTTATCTATGATCAAAAAATAATGAAATAATATTATGTGAACTGTCGGATTATGGAAAGGTGTGCTTAACAAAGGGACATGGAGGAAGAAACAAGACACGTCTCATTCATAGCATCTCTTCATTTGTTAAAGACAATATAAGAATGCATTCTCGTCAGTCACTCAAGGCATCATTAGAACTTTATTTACTTATCCATATTTGGATATACTCAATAGAGCATCTGCCTTTGGCAGTTTGGTTTCAAGTTTATCATTGCAGATCAGAGACAACACCATGATTGCACAGATAGAAAGGATAGTCAGAAACAGCATCAATATTTGAAGTTGCAAGCATATAATTCAAAATCTGAAATAGCAACATATCACTCATAGCGATATTACACATTTGCATAAT
Source organism: Chamaecyparis obtusa (assembly GCA_027943335.1). NCBI lineage: Eukaryota > Viridiplantae > Streptophyta > Pinopsida > Cupressales > Cupressaceae > Chamaecyparis > Chamaecyparis obtusa. The sequence goes on from BSBK01001190.1 coordinate 845,890, forward strand.
TACATCATCATATCAGACACAGCAAATACATTGCTGTAAGCAATACTTATTGATTGTATATTGATATTGTTTATATCAGACATACCATCATTATACTATCACTATAAGTGATAGGAAACATCATATTCATAGCATATTTCATATCATTATATCCGACAGTGCTATTAAACATATCGGTATCAATATCATCTTGCACACATATTGTGATTGAATCTGAAATAGCGGTTGATATCTTAAGTAACCTCCATTACTTAGTTTAATTGTAAGTATCTGATAGAGTAAGTCTGAGAAGTGGAGTAATTGTTCCTGTTTTCCAAGTTAGCCAAAAAGGGGACATTACAGACAATCACTGTGAGATGTCCTCATGTGTGACTGTCCTTGTCACAAATGAGGACATCTCACAATGACTGTCCCTTGTGTAATTCAAGCGGCAATTACACAAGGGACAGTCACTGTGACATGTCCTCATTTGTGACTGTCCTTACAGTGAGTGTACATTATCATGTTGTCTTTAGAGTGACTGTCCTCATTTGTTGAAGAAGAAAAGCATTAATGTGGTTCAATAGCAATACATTCAAGTGACAATTACACAAGGGACAATCACTGTGAGATGTCCTCATGTGTGACTATCCTTGTCACAAATGAGGACATCTCACAATGACTGTCCCTTATGTAATTCAAGTGGAAATTACACAAGGGACAGTCACTGTGAGATGTCCTCATTTGTGACTGTCCTTACAGTGAGTGTACATTATCATGTTGTCTTTAGAGTGACTGTCCTCATTTGTTGAAGAAGAAAAGCATTAATGTGGTTCAATAGCAATACATTCAAGTGGTAATTACATAAGGGACAATCGATCACTGTGAGATGTCCTCATGTGTGACCTTTGTGAAGGCAAGTGCCAATTTGTACCCAAGTTACCAATATTGTGGCAAAAGTGGGAATGAAGCATTTAGGGGTCAAATTGGGCAAAGAAGTGTAGAAGTGCCCTATGTGAGGTCTAAATAGCCTAACTAAGTCATGGTTAGGGTCTTATGGTGTTTGAACAATAAGTTTTGAACCAAAATCCCAAAGGTTGTAACAAGTTGTCAATGTTGACATTCACAACATTGACAACATTTGTGCAAGGGAGCATTTTCGAGTAAGATGGTTATGTAACTATATGAAACCATTGAATTAGGCATCAGATCAACTATAAGAGGCCTCCATCGATCTGTGCAAAAGTTTGGGGGGAAAAACATTTGGAATTAAGAAGATTTGTAGAGTAACACGGTTTTAGTGAATTCTTGAGTTTTTTTGTTTCTTTGTTTTCAGTTGATTAATGGATTAGATAGCTCGCAGTGTCTATTGGAAAAGTTAGTACAAGTTGTTTTTTTATTCTGTGTTGTTTTTTTTTTGAGTTTTGAAGCATTCCAACTAGTTTGTTAATTCTTTTGTTAAGTACCCTATCATTGGTTTGAACCAGGCAGGTTGAACAAATGGAGTCTTAGCTCATCATTCCATTGTCAATTTTGTACGGGCTCTTGGAATGGGTGAGGAGACTCCATGTACTATATGTTTGGAAGGAGGGGCCCTGGGAAGCTCATTTTCTATGTTTGCAATGATGTCCTAGGTGAGTCAGTTGAGCACAGTTAGGGATGACAAATCATTACAAGAAGATTACAACAAGTTGAATGCATTGGTTGCTTCAACTAAAATCTCATGGAGAGGTAGACACACATCTAAAGAAGCCCCAAGTCAAATTAGAAGATTGGGTGAGTTTCTTTGGCTGCTAAGAAAACAAACTCTTAGTCAGACTGTCCAAGTTGTGTCAAAATACTTGTTTTCAGGCATGGCTGTAGCAGTTGGTGTACAAAAAATCTAGGAGGAGAAGACCTTAGATATCTTGGAGTTCTCAATAAAGGGCATCTGAATCCTAAGCCCTTTAGGTGGCTTAATATAAACAAAAAGGCTTGACAAAGGCCTAATTGCTAGCAGCCTATTTTTGGGTGCAATTGGCATGCATGGTTTGATGAACCGGATTGAAGTACTGATGAAAAGTATAGGTGAAGGAGTAATATTGAAACCAATAGAGGTCCTAGTGGCCAGCCTCTCCATGGAGTAAAGTTCTAGTTGAATGTGTTTCAATTTGTGAAGACAAGACTAGGAGTGTCCTAGTAGCTAGATTGGTATTGAGCAGAGTTTGTTGTATTTCTTGTTGGTGTGCACTAGTTGAAGGAGTGGGATCTTGGGTAGAGATACCTAAAGAGTGTAGGGATAGTTAAGTACCCTATCAAGTCAAAACATTGGCCTAAAGAGACCCTAGTGAAGGATAGGGAGTGAGCAAGACAAAGTGTTACATCAATTAACAAGATCATTTTTTGGTAATTGTGTACATTATCATGTTGTCTTTACAGTGACTGTCCTCATTTGTTGAAGAAGAAAAGCATTAATGTGGTTCAATAGCAATACATTCAAGTGGAAATTACACAAGGGAATATCACTATGAGATGTCCTAAGTGTGACTGTCCTTGTCACAAATGAGGACATCTCACAGTGACTGTCCCTTGTGTAATTGCCACTTGAATGAGGACAGTCACTGTAAAGACAACATGATAATGTACACAAGTACCGTGAAGGTAGTCGCAAGTTAGGGCTATTTCATTGCATACCCGAAACAATGAAGACATTACAGTCCACAAAACATTTGTGCTTGAAAGATGAACAAATAAAATTAAACTTCTAAATAACCAAAGCCGCTAACAATAAATTCAACACAGATATGTCCTCATTTCTGGGTATTTTAGCTCTCTAACAGCTGAATACCAGATTACATAATAATGACAAAAGAAAAATAAACCCAACGTACTCAAAAATTGTAGCTGTGATTTCGCGGAGGGAATCTCTCTCGGCGCTGTTGAAAACACAAATGACAACGTTCTTGTTTTTTTTGCCCTTATATCCCGATGTGATTTCGCGGAGGGTTACGGTGCTGTTGAAAACACAAATGACAACGTTCCTTTTTTTTTTTGCCCTTATATCCCAACAACATCGCAATTGCAAGTTAGGGCTGTTTCACTGCATACCTGAAACAATGAAGACGTTACGGTCCACAAAACGTTTGTGCTTGAAAGATGAACAAATAAAATGAAACTTCTAAATAACCAAAGCTGCTAACAATAAATTCAACATAGATATGTCCTCATTTCTGGGTATTTTAGCTCTCTAACAGCTAAAAACCAGATTACATAATAATGACAAAAGAAAAATAAACCCAACGTACTCAGAAATTGTAGCTGTGATTTCGCGGAGGGAATCTCTCTCGGCGCTGTTGAAAACACAAATGACAACGTTCTTGTTTTTTTTGCCCTTATATCCCGATGTGATTTCGCGGAGGGTTACGGCGCTGTTGAAAACACAAATGACAACGTTCTTATTTTGTTTGCCCTTATATCCTGATGTGATTTCGCGGAGGGTTACGGCGCTGTTGAAAACACACATGACAACGTTCCTTTTTAATTTTGCGCTTATATCCCGACAACGTCGCAATTGCGACAGTGACAAATGTATTGTCGTCGCAAATTGCGACGGTGTCGGGCTATATTTGAAAAAAAAAGGGCAAAACCACATGACATTTGCCTGCCGTCGCAAATGGCCGTCGCAATTTCACCCCAAATGTATTAGTGCGCCTACTCAACTATCTATGGGAAAACATATTGCGATTTTTTTATGTAAAAAAGGAGAGGTTTCTCAAGGGATTTTGTCGATAGGGGGGTGAAGATTTCTAACAGACTTGAATTGGCATAATGGAGATCGGGACAATATTTGGAAAGGTGGTATGAAAGGTGACATACACTACAAATAGAATTGGGCCCTTCAAAAAAATAATGTTGATTATTGTAAGAAAAAAATGAACAATGAAAAGATATATAAGAAAGAATCCAAGAGAGTGTATCAAAAGGAAGTTTTTTACCATAAACACAATGAAAGTTAGATAGCTTCAAGATCTATCACCAAAACCATCAAGGTGCTCCAAGATCAACACAATGAGACAAAGATTTTGAAAGGGGAAAACAAAGAAAACCCCTTGTAAATATAATATGAATGAGGCAAAAAGCCTAGAGAAGGGGAGAAAATGTGAGCAAGAAGGTCATTACAACAATGTGAGAAGTGAAAAAATTCCTCATTATTGTGAAGTGTGTGTAGAAGCATCTCTTAAGTAGAGATGAGTGATGGAGTTAGAATGTAACTGTCATATTCTATGAATGCCACATTCACATTAAGTGTGCACCAAGTATGAGAATCCTCAGAAGGAGGAAAAGCTAATTTCCTTAATAAAGGAAATAAAAGAAATGAGGTGTCCTCCCACTTGGACTAGAGGAAAAATTACAATTTAGGATACCTTGGCTTATCCATATTTAAATAATATGTGCCAAGGAAAGATTATAAATCCTAACAATTCCAAAGTCCATTTTTGGATTTAATTTCCTAAACAATTGGGAAAGGTTTAGTTGCATCCATCAACATACATATTCTAACTAGGAGATTCAAATTTTCAAAAAATGTTGAATCTAGTTTTTAAGAAAGATGGCAAATTTATTCATCATTGCTTCCAAAATGTATACTTCTCTATATTCTAAAAGAAGAGAATGGAGTTGGACCCATATAGGAATGATGTTGATAGTTTCATAAGATGGATTAAAATTTGGGGTCCAAGATTCCATATACAAACCAAATCTATTTAAAAACTAGTTCTGAATAGGAAATATTGAGTCTCTAATCTCCTTGCTAGAAAAAACTGCCACAAAAAATGTTGGCTATGGTCAAAAAAGAAAACTTCATTAGCACCTGACCAAGTTTCTTCTACCAATTTAAATAATGCCTTTCTATCAAGAGAGAAATTCCAAAACTTACATATCAGAGCTTGCCAACAAAGATCCTAAATCTAGATTCGAAGAGAATCCTCTGGAAAATTTATTATAAAAGCCAATGATCATTTTTCCTGAAAGGATTTATTTAATGTCTTATCTTCCACCTGTGTTCTTCAAGTTTTAGAAACCCATATTTTTCTAATTGGATTGATCCCTTATTTCTTGCAGCTAGAGAATATATTGCTCTAGATCTATGTTTAGCCTCTAAGTTCCATAGGAACATAGACCAATCTTTATGTGAAATCAATATGTTGTTTGGAAAAGTGGCCATAGAAATATAATTCCTTGAATAGCGAAAATTCCATTTTTTCTCATGTCTTGCATATGTTTTTTTTAATTGAAACCTTGGAAAAGAAAACAAAATTTCTTTTACCCTATTTTGTGCCCTAATTGACTAGAACACCAGGTGATGTTGTTGGTAAAATTGATCTATTGTTAGGAAAAAAATTCTAGTACTTATTTTGATGGGTTTCAATATGTAGATTGAGGGTTTTTCTCTGCTCTTTCACAAAAAAATCATCCTATTCAAATCCCCTCCAACCATTGTTTTACCTTTGAAATATCGTCAGTTCCACCTCATTCCTCTCAACTCTTCAAGATCAACTCAACTATTTCCTATATAGGTCGACTCTACTCAAATTAGGTCTATTTCATTTGGCTTTTCTCAGCTCTACCATAAAAATTAAATGGAGAAACTTTTATTATTAAATTATGTTATATAGATTCAATTTTACTAGATAGTAATATATAAATTGAAATATTTTAGATTTATTGTTAAAAAAAATTAATTTGTTGATTTCATAAGTGACAAAGTTTGTATGGTAACTTTTTTTTGTAAGTATACATCAAATAAAGTATAGAAAAATGTTAATATAGTCATCTTAAGATTTATTTTTTTATGGATTTGATTGTTTTAATCCTAAACTTTGAACATTCAAAATTCAAATATATCCTTTGCTCACCATTTTATTAATCAGCGTGACTTTGTTAATACTTTCTTTCATCTTTATTAACACATATTTCAATTGATGTCTATGTCATATTGTGATTAAAGGTGAATTTCATTCATGAGTTTTAAAAATATTAATGGATATGTTGTTAAAAGAATTGGCATAAAGCATTTATCAAATTGTTATATCACCATGCAAATTTTCTTAGGGTGCATCTATCTTAATTTTTTTAATTGTCCTCAATCATTTTTTAAAATTATTAAATCATTTTAATTATTGGGCTTTGACTAAGGATACGATGACCCTCATGATTCAACTGATATAGAAATGTGTTTGTAAACAATATCATTTCCTTATTGAAATTTATATGTCAAAATTTTAAAGCAGGTAAATTTTAATGTTGGAGTTTCTCAATAGCTCATTCCTATACTATAGGTTCAATTCTGTATGCTATTTTAGTTCTATAAGAGCAAAAATCAAATTCACATGTGTAGTTTTGAATTGGGTAAAACACAACCAATTTATAAATTCTACAAACATTTTTAAAAGTCCTTAAAATCCAAAATTGTGGTGAACCAATTCTTAAGAAAAAAACAAGGGGTGTAAATGCTTTTGACCTAGAGAGATGAACCTCAAGGTCATAAACGGGGGACCTTGTGCTTATTCCAAATTTAAATATTGAACAACAAAACCCTAGTAGGATTTTAACCTTGACATGGAAAGAACAAAAACATAACTTAACAATTGCATTATGCCAATGTCATCTAGATATGCATCACATTTAAATTTATATCTTTTTTTTTACATTTAATTAATTCTGAAATTATTTTCTTGATTTAATTATCCCATTTGGTTTATGTAATGATGTAATTTTTTCCTTATATTATTTGGTGAACCCTTTTTTCTCTTACACTCTCAAGATGTCTTAAGCTTTTGACTTAATTCTTGAGCTTAGGGTAATGATAGGCCATTATTATTGATTTTAATAGATTGAGAATTCTCTCTCTCTCTCTCTCTCTCTCTCTCTCTCTCTCTCTCTCTCTCTCTCTCTCTCACAAATGTTAATGTCATGAGCCACTCAAAATCTTAATTTGTAATTCTCATCGAAACCCTCATATTGGAATCCATTTCTATGGGTGAGTGCTCATCTAAACACTCGTGCTAAGAAATTGTAGACACCTAAAAATCCTTTAGAAAATAAAGTATTTTTATTTTTTGAAAAACCCCTGATGACATCATCATTTGTTAATTAATTATTTATTTAATTAATTAATTTATTTTTATGTCATTAAATCCCTTTATCTTAATTAAAAATATTTAATTAAGGAATCCCTCCCAAAAATGTTTAAATCTTATTTAAACATTATCTCCTTATTTATTAATTATTTTAATTAATAAATTGACCAAAAATCTCAAAATAAATAATTTATTTATTTTTTGCCCAAAACTTGGCCAATTTTCTTAAGACCACTAACCTCTTCCAAAATCTTCTAATCCTTCTTTAATTTCGATTAAAGGCTAATCCCATCTTTTCTAACCCTAATCTCAACTCAAAATATTTAATTAAGATTAAATATTTAATTTTCATATTTATTAAATATATTTTAATAAATATTCCCAAAACCAAAAGCCTTTGGAATGAATAAATTTTTATTTCATAAAACTTAAGAAAACTCTAGACTCTTCTAGAAAATTCTCAACCCAACCTCTTCACCCATCCTAATCCTAAAAATTCCCCTAATCCTAATCCTAATCCTCCCCCTAACCTTGTCACATTCCCTAAACAAGGTTAGCCAACTCCTAAGCTTGACCCAAAGTCAACAAACTTCTAGAGGCTTCTCTTACATGCATTAAAGGCATTTAAGGCCTCCTTATCCCTCTTACATGCATTTATGGTGCATTTAAGAAGCCCCTCACCCCTTTCTTACACCCTTTGACCATAGGCACATTTCCCAAATTGTGCACATTCCTCCCATCTTTCAACCCAATCCCCTTATGACACTTGTCACAAGGAGATAACCCTTCCCCTAATGAGCCTCAAACTCATTAAAGCTTTTGAGATAAATAAATCTTTATTTATCTCCTAAATTCCATATTTATCCTTAGAAAGCCTAGACTCTTCTAGAAAGTCTTCATCCTCATCCAAAGCCTAGACTCTTCTAGAAAGTCTTCATCCTTATCCCCTTGACTCAACCCCTAACCTTACCCCAAACTCTAACCTATCCTCCTAACCCAAGCCCTTAGGAAATCCTATAAATACTCCTCCTTCCAAGAGCAAATTATTAGCTTAGTTTTTATCATTTATGCATTGTTATCATGAGCATTTTTAGCTAGATCATCTTAGCATACATCTTAATTGTTAGATTTCTTCATGTTTTTAATGTTTTCTAACACATCTTAGAATAGCTTAATGGATTAATCTTAGTTCATATTTCAAGCTTTTCTCATCATTTATGCATCACCATAAATCCCTCTCCATGCATTTGAGAGCACACCCACATCCCTCTAATTGAAGCAAATCAAATATTTTCTCTATAGCACTTGTTTTTAGCAACAATCTTGAGGTGGCTTTGGTTTTGTTTTCATGTCTTATGCTGTTTTTAGTTCATGAACATGTTAGATTAGTCTAATGTTTGAATGTTTCAGCCTTTCAAGACAAGTAACAAGTTCAAAATCATAGCCTACAGAAATATCTTGAGGAAATGAACAAAAAAAAGAGGCACTTGTTGCTAAGAATATATTCCCTCATGTGTGAATCACATATTGGACTTACTCGTGTTCAATCTCCTCAATAATTAACTACTATTTTTCATACTACATCATTGGATTCTCCTCAAGGCACAAATAGTTTTCATAATATTGGCACTATAGTGGATTTTCCAATAGTGTCTCCTTTCACTAACTCAACCCTCCTTCATCCTCTTTTGATCCCTTTTTCACATCATGTAGTTAGCACTTACATGACCTCTACCATCCTATTATCCTTCCTATTGTAACTCCTGGATCTTCCATTCTTCTATCTAGTGTCACCACAACCATTACCTTCACTATTGTTCCACTTACCTCTCATCCTTTCACATATACTTTTACCCACCTACCTATTAGCTAAATTGTATCCAAGAACCTTAAGGTGCTATGCCATTCAATTGTTATGTTCTTTAGCTATTAGTTATATCTACATTACAACATTATTATTATTTTTTATATTTTATAATGTCATGGTCAAAGTAATTCACATGTCAATGGGATATTTCTAATCCCATCCTCATAGTTAAGACTCTTTTGAATTTTTCTATATAAACTTGGTTGGATTGCTCTTACATGTGTTTACAACTAGAGCCTATCACTTCCCACTTGGATGAAATATTTTTCCCTTATCCATCTTCATTTTTATTTTTACTATTTTTAGGATAGTATTACGTAGTTGGTACTTGAATGTGAGATAAATGCTACTTATTGCCTACTTTTTCTATTTTACATTTTTTAATGGAGTACTCATTGCAAAGAGAACTCAAAAATGACTTAAATATCCTTTAAGCATATTATCTATATCTAAGTTTGAGTTTAAAAAGGTTATTTTTAAAATTTTGATAGCTAGTTTTACTTTATTGCACATATGCTTAGTAATTTGCATGCACACCAAAGTTTGGGGAAATTGTAATGGTGAAAATTGTAGTCCATATCCATGTTCCCTTATGTTTTGGCTTCACTAGTTTGATTAGAGTTTCTTTTAGGGAGTGATTAGTTTACATATAGAATTTAAAATTTAGCTCATGCATACCTTGATGTCATTATTACTCATCCTAGAAATTGATGGTAAGCCATTGATCCACTATTTGTCATCATGTATCAAATTTATAAATGTAAGCTTGGCATGGGTCATTTCTTCTTCATGGATTCGAACCTTAATTAACATTTTTTATTCCCAATTCAAATGTATGCCTTTCCAATATGTCAATTTGTGTGCTATGTTATATTTAAAGGGATTAAATTGTTCATTTTTATAAAAAAAATGTAAATAGTAGGATTATAAAAAGAACTGTCATAGAGAATATATTAGGACATCATAGTAGCATTTTTAGATTATTGCATTAGATACATCATCTTAGGGGCATTGCACGCTTGATTCTTGTTTGTGATCATTATTGAAAAGACATGAATTGATCAAACTAAATGTTCGATTAAGAACATGATCCACACAATTTAACAAACCCCTTAACTACTAATTCTTATTAAAACTCATATTTTAGGGCATCAAGGTGAGTGAATTTTCATGGCCACATCTACACTAATTTATTTTCATTAGCACAAAGATTAGTTCTATAGATACGCTTGAAAGATTTTGATATAACCATTTCAACAAGCCTTAAAGAAATCTAATATTATGATCAACAAATCAATTCTTTACATATGTGCCATTGTTCCACTTTTGAAATCTAACAAAATATTTATTATTTTCAATCAAAATACATTTATCTAAATGGTTAGTTTAGATAACTAATTGTATTATTTAATCAATGTGGATATTTTTATGGGAAGTGTGGATTTTTATCACATTTCTAATAGCTTTCAGTATTAATGTAATGCAATAAAGCAGTTAATAGTAGATTTTTGCAAACTATGTAGAACTGTACATATTTCCTCATCTTCTTCTTGTTGCTGGACAGATTAATAAAAAGGAAAGGAAAGGTCATTTTATAGTCCATGATACCAGCCATATGTTGTAAGGTCTACATATGGTAGCAGTAATCTAAGACTACCCCGTACTCCTTACAAAAAGCACCTAATTGTACTACATACGAAACGTGCATACCCTACCCTTAGAATTTCAACTTGTGATCACTAGACCAATTGTTCCGGCATATAAACAGAGTATGTCTGCTTATGTACCAAAAAAAATTGATTCATCTTTATTAAGAGAGCACATGTCAGAAGTGATGAACATGATTCCTCATTTCAGGGTGAGCAACTTTATGCAAAGATTTCTGCAGCTAAAAATATGTCGTTTTGCCGGTGAAAACCATACACAATTTTATGTTCATGACCTTTGCGCCGATCGGTAGCTCATATATAAATCCTCCATTACAGCGCAAAAGGGTACGAGGAGATTCGAACTAGTGACCACCTGGTGCCAATTCAGACTTCATAGAAACTCCAGTTAGACAACTCCTCAAACTCATGAGGTTAACTTTGACAGAGATTGCTATGTACGTGTGAAATTTTCAGCACCATCAACTTTCTGAGAACTGTGCGGAAATAAGCGCAAGATATCGACGCACTTGAATTGACGTCATATTTTCTTCCTTGTGACTCTAGAATTTGACGGCAAGGATCTTTGCCTCTAAGTTAGATATGTATTTCGAGCTTATCACAGATTTCTAAAGTGAATTGTTTGTGAAGTTCCAAGATTATCATAATCTATAATGTTGAGTGTTGTTCTTTGATCTAGAAATCGCTGGTTTTTTTGAATAAGATTGTAAAATCAAGAAAGAAATATATGACTCGAAATGTTACAATTAACTTTATTTATAATAGAATTTATAAATTCTCAATTGTTTTTCTTGAAAAATTCAGAATACATTGTTTTTACTCTACTTTTTGTTTCTGGAACTGACCACCTATGAATATGATGGTGGTTGTATTTGTACTTTACTGTCACTATACCTTTCAATGGAAAACTATATTATTTGCGATCAACATGAATCATAATCATCATCTTTTATTATATAATTCACGAAATAAACATGACTAAAGATGTGTATTTATTCAGTGCCATTATTTGTAATAGAATGCTCAATTATTGGATCTGGGTGCGGTTTTCTTGTTTCCCATTGTTGATTGTTAATCTTTCAACACTTACCTACTTTAAGTGGATTCTATACTTTTGTCTTGTCATGATACAGAAGGTAGAATAAAGCAATATCACCACTCACTACTGACATCAATCTAACGTGGGCATTTCCTGTCACAAATATTGGAACTATAACAAATGGACTCCAAGCACTCTGGACTCAATCTTTATCTTTCACTTAAAAGGAAATTTGAGCATCTTTAGTAAACAACTTTAGATTTTTATGTTTCTTATGTTTTATATATAACAATATTGCAGGTTGGGGATAAAAAACGAGTGTGGGTGTTTTTCTCTTTTTAGAATTGTTCATTAAAACTTTTATGAGCATTTTTAAAAAAATTATTGAAGACTATCAAATGAATTTTAAGGTTTGGGGATTCAAAATGTACTTTCAAGTGATCATTTAGGATAGGTGACATTAATCTTGCATTCTTTTAAGTTATTTTCATTTGTTTTCACATTTATTAAAAAGTATTTTAGAGAATATGAGAGAGAGACTATTTATTATTTACATTGTCTATGACAAACTATAATTGTACCCCATAAAGATGGACACTTGTCCGTGATGGTTTACAGAGTATTTTGGAGAAATATTTCTTCTAGGCATCTACTTTTTGAATTTTTCTAGGTAGGGACCACCTAGACTTGCATGTGGTTAAGCCACATCTTGCATCTTGTTGCATGTTATGGGAGTAAATTGCAAAGATTTGGAGAGAAATAGAACACCCAAGATTGGCCGATTGTGATTGGTTGTGGGTTAGGCATCCATGTGAAGGTCATCCAAGCATTAATTAGTTTTTACTATGTTTATGGTTATCCATTAAGGAAGGCATGAGTTTTTCCATGCAGTTTTAACATGTTGTTTTTAGATTCCACAATGATTTTCGCTTCCACAAATCTCTATAAATTAGAGTGTTAGAACAATAGTTTCATATTGAGTTGGGATGATGTTGAATTGCTTGGAGAATAGTAATAAAAAGTATTGTTGTACACATCTTTTTTAATGATTAATAATATTCTTCCTCTCTTTTTTGTGTGGAATTTTCTAGAAATGGTTTCTACATATGAATTTGGTTTTATTTATGGTATTGTTATTTTTATGTTTTTATGTTGAATGTCTAAGTACAATAACTACACATTATCTATTGAGATAATCTTTATTTTCATATTTGTAAATACTTTGTTTAAGTAATTATTGTAGTTTGCATCACCTTGTCTTCAACATTTGGTATCAAAACTAATGATTATGTTAAGAGGGATGATTTCTCTTAAGTAATGAAGGATTTTCCACTACAATGGGATTTTTTACATTATGAGTTTTACATATTTGTGAAGAAGGTTTCAAACCATGGTCATTGCTTCTTGTTGGGATATTGAAAATTTTAACGACATTGGCTAGAAGATGTGGAAATTAAAGATGGAGGATCTTCTTTAAGAGAGAGGTTAGTGGTTTTCAATTTCACAAGAATTGAAGCCATATATTATCATGAAAAAAGATTGGAACAAGTTCGACAAGAATGCACACAAAAGTATTCAATTATTTCTTGTAGATTTTTTCATCTTGAATAAGTGTGGGGGAGGACACCGAGCATTTGAATGTAGACAAGGGAATTCAAGTAAGAAGATAGAGAACGGTGGAAGAAATTCTTTTGCTAAGGAAGAATATACCGAACATCTAAATCAACCTGAAGATGGAGAGGATTTGATGATAAGGAGATACCTGTGTCAGAATGAAATGGATGAGGAACCATTATAGAGGAAGATTTTTTTCTAGACAAGATATAAGATTGAAGGTAAACGTTTCAAAGTTACCATTGACCATGGTATTTCAGATAATTTAGCCTCAGAGGAGTTGGTTAACAAGATGAAGTTGCAAATATTGAAACACCCTAATCGCTATTAGATAGCATGGATTCAGGATGATCATAAGGTAATGGTAAATGAACAATGTTTGTTAAAATTTAATATTAGATCTTATCATGATGAAGTTTTGCGTGATATTATGCCTATGGATGTATGTCATATCTTATTGGGTAGACCATGGCAATATGATAGACAAACATTGCTTGATGGTAGAAAGAACATTTATACTACTGTTGTAAATGGGATCAAACAAGTTTTGTTGCCTTTAGAAGGGACTCCTAAGAGTGAGATTTGTACAAGTGTAAGAATTTGTTTGGTTGAGGGTAGGAAATTCTTGGATCATTTGAAAAGTGATCTAGTATGTGCTATGCTTTGATTCCTAAGAAGTATGATTTGGAATCTGATGAACAACAACCAAAGGAAATAAAGGAGTTGCTAACAGAATATGAGGATATAATCTCATATAATGTTCCTAATGGATTACCACTTGTGAGTTCAGTATCATTCATTGTATGGATCTTATTTGATTGGAGCTAGTTTGCCTAATAAAGTTTCACACCGGATAACACCCACAGAGAATGAGGAGCTATATAGACAAGTGAAAGAATTGTTAAAGAAAGGTTTTATTAGATAACATTTGAGTCCTTGTGTAGTGTACGTAGTATTAGCATCTAAGAAGAATGGAGAGTGGATAATGTGCACTAATTCTAGAGTTATAAACCAAATTAGTGTGAAGTATAGGTTTCCTTTACCTACGATGGATGACATAATGGATTGTTTGAGTGGAGCTAAATATTTTACCAAGATACATTTGAAGAGTGGATATCATCATATCAGAATTAGAGAAGGAGATGAGTGGACGACCACATTCAAGATAAATGAAGGATTGTATGAATGGTTGGTGATGCCTTTTGGACTAACTAATGCACTGAGTACTTTCATGAGGTTGATGAATAAGGTATTGAAGAAATCCTTGGGTAAGTTTTTTATTGTGTATTTGGATGACATTCTGGTTTTCAATAAAATAGAGGAGGAACATTTATGATTTCAAGACAAGTATTGTGGAGGTTGAGGGAAGAGAAGTTGTTGAAAAATATTAAGAAGTGTACTTTCATGAAGGAAGAACTTGTGTATTTGGGATTTTTGATATCTTTGGATGGATCGAAGATAGATCTTGAGAAGGTAAAATCAATTGTTGAATGGCCTACACCTAAAATCATTAGAGAGTTAAGATCATTTCATAGATTGGATAGTTCCTACCAAAAGTTCATTAGGAATTTTAGTTTAGTTTGCAGTCTCATGACTGAGACAATGAGAGGATATGGGAAGGATTTCAAATGGACATCTAGAGAAAATATAAGTTTTGAGTTGTTGAAACAAAAAGAGACTGAACAACCTTTGTTAGCCCTATTTGATTTCAGTAAACTATTTAAAGTTGACTGTGATGCAAGTGGGAATGCAATTGGAATAGTATCAAATCAAGAAGGAAGACTTGTTTCTTATTTAAGTGAAAAGTCAAATGATGCAAGTAGGAGATATTCAATGTATGATCAGGAATTATATGTCATAGTTAAAGCCTTGAAGAAGTAATACATTACTTGTTGCCTAATAAATTTGTATTGTATACAGAACATCAAGCATTGCAGTATTTGAACAGTGAAGGTAAGTTGAATCAGAGACACATGAGATGGGTAGAATTTTACAAATTTATACTTTTGTTCTAAAACATAAGTGTGGAAAGTCAAATAAAGTTGTTGATTCTTTGAGTAGGAGAATAAAAAAAATTTAATAGATATGAGAATTAAAGTGCTAGGATTTGATTAATTGAATACTTTGTATGAAGAGGACCCTAATTTTTCCAAACCTCGAGAAGCTTGTAAAGAACCTATTGTAGTGGAATGAACCAAATGGTTGGATTATTTCATTCACTATAAGATTGTATTTTGGCTAAATTAGTTGTGTGTGCCTAGAAGTTATATGAGAGACAATATAATAAAAGAAAAGCAAAGTGGTGGATTAGTAGGACATTTTTGTATTAACAAGATAGTGGCTTTGATAAGCGAGAATTAATTTGGCCTTAGTTTCATAAGTATGTAAGGAAACTTGTTTAGATTTATAGAGTTTGTCAAGTTGCAAAAGAATGTAGTCAAAATGTGGGATTGTATAAACCTTTGATAGTACCAAATAATCCTTGGGAAGATTTAAGCATGGATTTCATACTTGGATTTTCAAAGATACACAAAGGGAATGATTCTATATTTGTGGTTGTGGATAGATTTTCTAAGATGGCACATTTCATACCTTATAAGAAGAAAATAGATACAGTGCATGTAGAAAACCTATATTTCAAGGAAGTTGTGAGATTGCATGGATTACTTATAAGTATTGTTTCAAATAAAGATACAAAGTTTGTTGGTTACTTTTGGAGGGCACTTTGGAAGAAGATGAAGACAATCCTGAAGTTTAGTTCTACATTTCACCCATGGATAGATGGACAAATAGAGGTGGTGAACAAAATTTTTGGAAACTTGTTGAGATGTTTGGTTGGAAAAAAGACTAGAAATTGGGATCTGGTGCTTGATCAAGAAGAGTTTGCATACAAAAGTTCAGTAAACCAAAGTATAGGGTAGACACCATTTGAGATTTTTATAGGGATGAATCCTAAGGGAGTATTAGAATTGAGGATATCATTCATGAGGATAAAAGAAGTGCAAAAGTAGAGGAATTTTCAAAATACATGAAGTCATTGCATAATCAGGTGAAATAATATTAGGAAGACATGAACTAGAAGTATAAGGAGAAATAAGAGGAGAAGAGGAGACAAAGAATTTCAAATCAAAGATGAAGTGATGGTATATTTGAGAAAGGGTAGATTTCCAGTTGAAACATACATTAAATTAATGATGAGGAAGTTTGGACCTTGTAATATCATGAAGAAATTTGATTCAGGTAATGTGCATATGAAGTTGAGTTGCCAGACACTTTGGGTATATCACCTAAATTCAACATTGCCAACCTATTTCAGTATCTTGAGGTAGAATTTAGTGATGATAGTAGACCAGATTTGGAGAAGTAGTTTCCTAAGAAGGAATTGGATGAGATTGAAGACATTTTGGACAATAAAGTTTCTAGAAGCATGCATGGTAGATAATACTACGAATATCTTGTGAAGTGGATGGATAGACCAATTGAGGATTCTTCTTGGATATCTCAAGCTGAGGTAGACTATCTTGGTTTTCTTCTAACCCCATCAAAGTGAGAGGATCACTTTTCAATCAACCCTAGATGTCTAATGCAAGAGCATCCTTTGGTTCTTGGCAATCTTGCATTAACCAAAAAATATTTTATTTCACTTTATTTTTATTTCTTTTAGTTCAATTTCTATGCTTCATTTGACATCCTTTTGAGTTAGCTTATTTTCTCTCATGGACGTAGTGGCACATTCATTGGCTTATGTTGGGTCTTCTTTTGGGTTTGCATATTAATCTATTTCTTCTTGGTGGAGATCTCTTTGATTTTGGCTCAAACCTATTTTGTTCTTCATATTTTTCAACTAGGTTGAGTTTTCTGATCTTGCAAACATTTTCCTTGGTTTTTGCCTCATTATATTATTTTGTGGATGAGTTCTTCAAGATTTAGGTCCTAACCTATTTACACGTTACATTTTCCCACCTTGGAGATCGTGATCATTCTTGCCTGACTTGGATGTTTTGTGAATGCTTATATATTGTTATGATTGATCCTTAAGATAGTAGCTCTCAATGAATAAGAATTATATAGATCCACATAAAGGATAATCTGCAAAAATATCTGTAATTAGGCATGTATGCTTGTTCTGCAAGCCCGCATGTTGCAAGCCAATTGTAAATGAATTTCTAATAATGTGAACATTGGATCTTTCTTTCTCTCTAATCCTTTTTATTTCTTCCATTATGTGACTCTCGATACATGGTTTTGGATATCCTCATTGGGGATCCTCTGGTCATGGCTACACCAATATGCATGCCACACCAAACCAATGAACTCGCTAAACGTCTCAAGAACAATGTCACAGATAGAGAAATGTATTGACAACAATGATAACACACCTCTCAAATATGTGACAACACATCTTATAAACATGTATTTATAAAATATTCCAACAATATCCCCCTTTTGAATTTATGACAACGTATGATGTGAAAAATAATCAACATCAAAGAAATCAAATCTCACACAACTCTTCCACCAATATCCTCTTACTAAAAATCTCTACCCCTTATTTTTTCACATGAATATCTTCTCCCCCTTTGAAAAAAATTCCAAAGGAATATATTTGCACCATAAAAATTGAATCTTTGTCCTCAAATAGGAACAACTAACTTGCAAGACTAACTACTCCCCCTGAGGAGTAGCCACCAAACACCAATCTAGATAAAAGATATCTCTATGAAATATGTTAGATTGATACATACCAATACACCTTAGTTATGATCAAGAGGGGAAATCACCCCTATCTTACCTTTGAGATACTCAAAAGTGTCCTTAGGAATTTAGGCTTCATGAAAATATCCATAATTTATTCCTTAGTAGGAGCATAATCCAATCTGACTTCTTTATCATTAACCTTCTCTCTAAAAAAGTGAAACTTGATAGATATATGCTTTGTCTTTGAATGCAACACTGGATTTCTAGAAATTTTGATAGTACTTGAATTGGCACAATATATAGAAATAGGTTCATCATACTCTACCTTAATATCTTTCAACATCTATTTCATCTATACCAGTTGAGTATAATTTATTGTAGCAACAATATATTATGCCTCTATAGTAGATTGTGAAATACAATTTTTATTTTTTTCTCAACCATGAAATCAATCTCTTTCACAAGAAAAGTGAATCACCACTAGTACTATTTATGTCTCCTTTTATCTTTTTTTAAGCCTTGTTGATATCTTCCTTCTATCAAGAAGGTAATCATGTCATACAACCAATCATTCTGATTTTCATTCTCAACTAGTTGCTCATCCTACAATAAGAGGGTGGCCTCTTTAGGTGTCTCGAAAGATGAGACCATTTGCTCACATAGTTCTTTTCCCTTCACATGATTTGTTATCTTTATTTCAATGTCATACTCGATGACTTTGGTGATCCATCCATCTCTTTTCTCACTAATGTCCTTATTTAAAAGGAAGTATTTTATACTCGCATGTGGGACCAAGAGTTGGATCCTTTTATTGAACAACAAATGTCTAAACTTTTTTAGAGTCCCTACAATATCAAGGACTTGTCTTTTTACATATATGTATCTTCTCTCATAGTCTATAATACCTTCACTAAAAAAATCAATAGGATGCTCCAGATTTTTGTTATTTAGTTGTATCAAGACAACTGTTATAATTGATTCTCCTCTAAGATTATAGAGGATAAAATAATTATCAAAATTAGAATTGACAAGAGTAGGAGCAGGTGAAATTTCTATTTTCATCTCCTCAAAACTTTCCTTTCTGTCCTTGGTCCATCTAAATTCTATATTCTTCTTGTTGGTTCCTCAAACTGGACTTTATGCTTTCATAAGAAACCAATATATATATAGGGTTTTAGGATGGGTTAGATCCAAATATTGAGTTCTATGATGATTGGACCAACTATAGGGACAAGACTGCCCTCTACACTTTTGGCTCTGCAAAACCAAGGAGGGTACTCCTAATCCAGTAACAACAAGCCTTACTTCAACAATAACAGACTGGATTTAAATAACAACAGATAAATGATCAGAAAATACTAAATGATGACCATTCATTCATTGATTCTCCATTATCATTAGGTTGAATACAACTTTGCAAGTCACTGTACTTTAAAGAATTTTGACAGATTTATATCAAAATGTTAGGAATACAAATAGAACCTTTTCAAGCACTGATCTCTATAAAATAGCTCAACTGCTGGCCAGTGCCTTATCCATTGGGTAACACCTTCACTGCAAAAATGTGATACATAAACAAATATATTGAACTTTGATGACCTTGTCCTTTGAAAATGCTATCACCCTGTGGTGGATTTTATCAAAGGAATCCTAAATTCCCACTACTTACTTATATCCTTACGTAAAACTTTAAAGAATTTGTGCCATATCTAAAGCATATTTAATTTGATCCTGGATCAAAGCTGAAGAATATCAACACATACATGGAAATTATCCATGCAATAAATTTTAACAATTTATAATCAAAGAGAAATACACAAATGAGAGATATAAACTTTGGATTTTATTCAAAATGCTATATCAATATCATGTATACACAAAATTCTTTAAAATGTTGACTATCTAGATATTCAACTAGAACCAACAATATTTCTCTTTACAAAAATTGGCCTAATATAGTCTACAGTATCCTAGACTCAAAACTTGTCAGTAAGAATGTCCAAGTTTTGGTGCTTATAAATTGATCCTGGTAATCCTTTTATAGAAATTAAGGATTGCATACAAGCTTCAGATCTTTCTTAGAAGAGACAAAAATGTCAAACTAGATAAGACATAAAAGATAAATATAACACATTCTTGTTATATTTTTACAAAGTTGCTCACTCACATGAGCACCAAAAATTTAACAACTCCCAAGGTTAGTTCAATTCATCCCAGGTGTAGCATCCATGCTGACTTTAACTGTATGACATCTTTTGTACTATATGCTTTGTTTTAAGGAGTTGTAGAAGTGCCATTTGTTGCTCCTTCAATGGATGTTTCTTCTTCTTTAGTAATTTCCAAAGAATATGCTACTTCCCAAGATGTGTAAATATCTTCATTTGGCCAATGGAAATCTAGCACTTCATCTCTCTGTGGTATTAGTTTGTTCCAATTAATAACCACCTGGTGTATCTCACTCCTTACATTAGCAAAATGTATTCTGGAATCTTGTAATATTTCAACTATTTGTATGAAAGGAATAGTGCTCTCTGTATTCAAAATGGTGTTTATTCTAACTGATATACAATCATCTATTTTCCCTAACCACTGCTCCTTGTCCTTTATGGTTCCATCTGCTTTAACAAGACCGGGAAACATTTGAAAATTGTCTTGGAAGTATCTTACCCTTAGGATCTCTTCCTTTCTCTTCAAATTTTCCCTCTTGATTTCAAATTCAAACAGGTCTTTAGAAAACCTATATGTATTTGCCAACTGGATATCCATAATTTTCTGATCTTTAATTAAAGAAAAGAAAGACTTTAATTTATCCTTCTTGGCAACCCATCTATCCAAAATCACATTTGCAGTGGCCACTTCTTCTCTAAAAGATATCAAAATGTCAGATAATTGCTTAGCAATTTTATAAACCTCTTTTGGCTTCACATTTGCAACAAATTGTAAAATTGTATCTTTTATTCTTTTCTCATACTTCAACATCTCCTTCTATGTTATATTTTCATCATCTATAGGAGAGGGTAGAGGGGAAAGGGGGTATTCAATTATAGGGCTTGAAGAAGAAGGCTTAGTAGGGGAAGAAGAAATTTGCAACTCCTTTGTTGTTTGGACTGGGCCCTGTTCACCTAACCTTTTCTTCAAGTCTACAATTATTTTATCTTTTCCATATACCTCCTGTCTCAATTCCCCATAGGCTTTCAACATTGTTTCCAGCCTCAATGTAAGTTCCTCATTCTCCTTGGTTTCCTTTTTAGCTACCTTTTTCGTAAGCTGAGTTGTTTCCATTACCATACTTGTTGCCTCAACCAAAGAAGTGTCAGTGACCCTTTTTACTATAAGGCTACCTGTAAGATCACCCTTGGTAATATTTTTTCCTTTTCTATTCTCATTTTTCTTCAAGGACCACATGACCAAGGCTTGATGATCATCACTGAAAGTGACTCCTTTGATAGCCTATTCTGCCTCCTCCTTGGTCTTATGAATTGGTGTTGTTTGTTTTCTAACAACATCTAAGACCACTGCATCAGCAATGTCCCATTCTGGGAGGATAAGCACTCTTGAATTCCTTACCAATTCTCTCTCCTATTATGGAGTGATCTTCTCAAATCTCTCAGTTATTTCCTTCCTCGGCTCACTTTCTATGATCTTCAAATCCTTATCTGAATCTTCCTCTTGCCTCTTCTCACATGTTTCTTAGAACTTACTCATGTGTAAATTCAATAAAAATTGCATGAAGGCCCTAGCCTTTACAAAGGCATCATCTTCTAAGAACTCATCACATGTCTGTTTGATTATTGGATCCGACTCTGTGCCTACCATTTCTCCCACTGTTAAATCTAATTCATGTTCCTTTGGTGGCTTTGGTACCCCCTCATTTATCTCCTCATAGGTCATAAAAATTTGACCTAGAGCTCCTAATTTTTGTACTTGTTTTGTAACCTCTTGATAATCCATCATGTTTAGAGGTGATTGGGATGGAGAGTAATCCTCTTCAACATGTACATGCCTCTCTTCTAATTTTTGTTTCTTTGAGGGAGGTGGTGAATCAGGAATATCTTCAACTGGCTAATCCTAAGGCAAGTCTGGAATCTCTACAACTTCATCATGTTTTTCCACTTGCTGTGATGTGGAAGGGATATCTTCTTTTCTTTTTGTTTGCTCTTGCTTGTCTGGTCCTGGTACCACCACATTGTAACTAGTTTTCTTTTGTACCATGTATTTACCTGGGGGCAATACTTTAGCAAATGCAGGTTTTCTCAACATCAACTTAGCCTTCTCTAGCTCAGCTTTCATAACTTTCTCCTTTTTCCCATTTAGGGTTTGGATAATACCCTCAAAGTGATTCATAAGAGTCTCTATTTTCTTCCAAAAAGGAGTGCTATCTTTTAGGGGATCATATCCCTTGTCAAAATGTTGGACAAAGTCCAGTGTCTTATTGTATACCAGCCATTTCTCCTTTTTGATCTCTTTCTCTTATATGTTAGGGATATTTCTGATGATATCCTCAGGGAAATTAAAGATGTGATCTATGAAGGAGCATCTGACCTTCTTCTTAAACATTTCATTATAAAAACCCTCTAGGTTTGTTGTCCTAGCAACTGAGGTAGTCATATGATATGGTGATAGGACTTTATCCATATGAGTCCATCCCCCTTTTGTAATTACAAATTGGTGGGCTGTTGTAACATTTGGGAAAAGAGTGTCTCTGTCTTTACCTGTGAGAGTATTCTCCTAAATTTCCCCCAATTGTCTTATGAATTCTACAACACCAATTTTGAGGGGCACTTGATATGGTAATATGAAAGGGGTCCCTCTAAAACCATATAGTCTAATCACAATAAAAATAGGATAAAAAATGAAATCCCCCCAATTATGCACAATCTTGAGGCCCTTAGAAAATTGTTTTGGCCTGACAAGTTCAGCCAAGGCCTTTGGGATTCTTGGGTTCTCAAGGACAAATAATAGCCTGAGCCTGGCTGCAAAACATCTATCAAAATTGATGAAACTATTCTCATCCCTATCCCATGTCATGTTGAGGTTCCACAATTGGATTGGCATATCCTCACCATCCTTCTATTTCATCAAATCTATCTCCTTTTCAAAATAGCTTGCACCTTTGAATAGGAACATATACATCATGAAAGAATACCAACAGAAAGGTCTACCCACTTTGCTCTTCTGGATTCCTACCAATCCATTATGAATTAGGTCAGAAATAAAGGGGGAAAAGTCAAATGTAACTAATAGGAAAGGGTGTAAGATTTGGATCATCATGTACATTAGATGCACTGGCATTCTCTCTTCAACATCTTATGCAAAAATCTGACAAAGAGACCAATACACACCCCTTGCTCTTAAGTTAAAATATTCTACCTTAAAGGACTCCTGTGTACTTGGTCCCATGGTGATCATTCCCCCAATCTTGATGCAAAACTCCTTTCAAGGACCACTTCTGAGATAATCTCTCTGAGCATTGTATACTTGCTTCAATTCTTCAAAATCAATTCTCTCTAGGTCATTTGAAGGTTCACTTAGCCTAAAATTTTTTCTGATTTCTTTAGCTGAAATGTTTATCAGTAGGTTTCCTTTTTCATCCCTAATTACCCCAGTAATCGAGTCATAGCTTTTTGCAATTTGAATCATTAAATCTGCATCCATGAAAATGTTATGTACAACGAGTTTTCCCAAGTCAAACTGCCATACATTGCTAGTAGGAGGGAGGGCATTTCTCTGACTAAACCCTACTCTGAATAACCCTAGACCAATGATATCAGAGGTGCCATTTGCATTAATTGTGCCAATTTTAGAATCCCTTATATAGTTACCCATATCATATAAGTTGTCTGCTATTTTTACCCTAGGGTCTTTTGGTGTTAAACCTTTGGCTTTTACTATATCAGTTGTCGAGTGATCTAGTAGTTCTAACAGGTCCTCATGTAAACCTCTCTGACTGTACTCGACTTTACCAGTTAACTCCTTTCTTGGTGCCATTCTAGGGTTTTTATTTCTTTATAGTTTATGCAAGAGAATTATAGCAAAATTATGAAGATACTAATAGGAACAAGAATTCAAAAGATATTCACCAACCTTTTTTAGGAAATCCTCAGGAGACGATAACTAGCTCTGTAAATTTCTTTGCCCAAGCTTCTGCAAATTCTATCTCTTTATGTTTTTGAGAATATGTGAATCTATAATATATTAGCAATCAGACACAATCTTTCAACAATTTACTCCACATGATTCGGCCATTATTTCTTTGAGAACTTGAACTATCACCATTCAACGGGAAAACTTACTTTCGCACCAACTCTACTTCAAATTTGAATTTGGACTGTCAATCTTCTTTAAAGAATAATCTAACGGCTGTCGCATGATCACAAAGGATGAAAAGATTCCTTGTGAACACATGACAACCATTTGATCAAGATGAATTGATGGTAAACTATACTTGCATCATCTAGGACCCACTTGACAGTCTGGATTTATCTCTACCATTAGATCCTGCATCTAATGGTTAGTATTATTTCCCTTTTCCTGACTAGACATAAAGTAAGGCATCGTGGTTTTGATACCAAATCAATGGCTATCACATGATCGCAAGGGCTAAAAATATTCCTTGCGAACACACGATAACCGTTAGATCCTTCATTCGTTGTTAATCCTTTAAGTAACCGGACCCACCTGATAGGATCCACATCATCAATTACCGCAGCCAATAAAGATCGAACACTTGTGTACACCTGGCAACGGACCCACCCTTTTCAAACACCATGTAATAAGTAAGATCAACTATTGTCGCATGATCACAAGGATTGAAAAGATTCCTTGCGAACATATGACAACCGTTTGATTCTCTGCAGATTGTCAATCCTGCAAAACCCTTAAAGACTAGGCCCAGGTATTTATACATCGTTAGATCTTCAGTATTGGATGGTTGTGATTTCAAAATGAAAAGAAAGGACCCACCCGACAGCTACGCTGACTTGTCAACAAGATCAACAGCTGTCGCATGATTGCAAAGGATGAAAATATTCCTTGCGGTCTTGCGACAACCGTTGGATCAAAAGTAGATTCAAAGCTTATGTTCAATGTCGAAACCTTAGGGAAATAAAGTATTAAGGACTTAGGAAAATTAATAATATCACCGGGGTTTTAGACTTAGGAAAATTAAAAGGGGCCTAGGTAAAAAGAAGTATTAGGAACATGACCCCACCCGATGATAAAATTAAAACACATGCTTTTTTTAGGAACTTAAGTGGTTTTCTAAAAAGGTAATGCTCAAATAGAATTATAAACTAGCAACCTAGGGTTTTCCTTTAAAAGAAAAGACACTTAGGGTTTTTTCCAAGCATGGTTTTGAATTAGGGCTTCCTAGATTTTAATGAAAGCTTTGGTAATTTTGTAAGGCCTTTTAGGGTATTTTTCAGTAAATTTTCTCAATTTTAAGACAATTGGTGAATATCTCAATTTGTAAAAGGTGCAAAATTTATGCTTGAAAATTGAGGTGCCAACAATGGCTCTATTTGGGGATGCATGCCTCCTGTAGGCATGACAAGAATTTAGAATCTTTGGGATAAGCAAACCATCTACTGAAACAAACCAACTAACCTACTCACAGAACCTGAAATAAACACACAACTGGGAAGGAAATCTAAACTATTGTTCATGGATAATGAGAGTACCTTAAGAAAAGTAAACTTGAGGAATTGTCCATGAACTGGCAATTCCAAAACATTTCCAACTAAGTCCTTCAGGATATAGGAATCATGTCCCCATTTTTCATCAACCAAATATGGTCCCAACCAGATGGAATCAAACTTACTGTGCTTGCCCTTATTTGCAATCTTAGCATTGCACATCAAGACCAGATCATTAGTGTTAAAGTCTCTGATTGTGGTTTTCTTGTCATACAATTTTTTGTACTTCAGCTGAGATTTTAAATTTGTATTATGAGCTTCCCTTCTTGATTCATCCAATTGTATCAAATCTTCCAATCTAATCTTCATCTCATCATCTTGATCATCATCATACAACTGAATGAATTTGTACATCTGTAACAAGTTATTATGTGGTAACCTATCATAAATACCATATACCAAGTCAAAAGGAGCACATCCAATGGCCTTCTTGACTGTCACTCTATCAGCCTATAGAGCTAGATGCAGCTTGGAATCCCATGCCCTCTTATTTGTATCAAGGACTCTCTTTAAGATCTTTATTAGGCTTTTGTTGCTTGATTCAGCTTGACCATTACCTTGAGGATGATAAGGAGCAGAGTATGAAATCTTGATCCCATATTGCAGACAAAAAATAACAAATTCTTCAAATATAAAATACATAGCATTGTCTACAATCATAACCTTAGGACATCCAAACCTTATTAGTAGATTCTGCATCAAGAAATCAGTGACCACCTTACTAGTGGCCCTTCTAGTGGGAATTTCTTCCACCCACTTTGTGAAGTAATCAGTAGCAACCAGGATCCATGAGTGTCCTCCACTGGACTTGTTTGGGATTTCTCCTATGAAGTCCATGCCCCATTTCTGAAAAGGGGCCTTAACTGTTACAAGGCTCAAAGGCAAATTACCACTGAATTTCAATTTTCCTGAAAACCTCTGGAAAGAATCACATTTTTTGACAAAAGAATGTCCATCTTTGAAGATACTAGGCCACCAAAAACTAGACCTTAATATTTTATGTGTAGTATTCTTGGCCATGTAATGGCCACCACACACACCTTCATGCATTGCTTGCAACAAACTTTCAACCTTATGAGGGTCAACACATTTTAGCAAGACACCCTCATTGCTTCTCCACCATATCTCACCTTTAGTAATTACATACTTCATAGCATGAAATTTCACAGTCCTCCTTTTGTGGTCATCCATGTCAGGGGGAAGTAACAGTTTCTGTAAATATTCAATGATATCTTTATACCATTCACAACAATCCAAGTCACAAATGTATGGCCTTTGTTCTTCTTCAAGAACATTGATATGGTTAGCATCTAAATTGCTTTGATCCATAAGTTTTTCTAACCCTAGTCCTCTTACCAGCTTTGTGATTTGGATGTCAATGTTGAAGTCTTGGATTCTATTTATCCACTTGCACCTTGTTCCTGAAACCTCTTGTTGAACCAATATGTCCTTTACAACAGCACTAGGCACATATGCAACTACAGTTGCCCCAACCAGATAGCACCTATTTTTTTTTATAGCCTTGACTAATGCATAGGCCTGTTTCTCATTTATATCATACTTTAACTTGGCTAGTTGCAAGGATTTGCTAAAGAAAGATATGGGCTATTCAAAACCCTCTGAGTTCTTTTGCAACAAGACTACAACAATAGTATGATAAGAAGCAAAGGAAAAAATTTGAATAGGCTTGTTGAAGTCTGGTGATCTTAGTTACATAGGAGCTCTTTTAATGTCTTGTTTGATATGACATAAATCTTTCTTGGCCTCTTCACTCCATTCAATTTTTGCATTATTTTTAAGCATCTTGGAGACAGGGACACTAATTTTAGCAAAGTTTGTAACAAATCTTCTGATAAAATTTATCTACCCAAAGAAGGATTGGATACCTTTGACATTTCTTGGTAGTGGCACTTTGTCAATTGCTGCCACCCTTTTAGGATCTATCTTGACTCCATCCTTGGATACAATGTGGCCCAAAAGTTTACCCTTAGTCACCCCAAAAGTACACTTCCCTGGGTTAAGGGAAACCCCATACTCTAAAGCTCTTACAAAAAAAATTTCCAAGTGGCCACAATGCTGATATTTTCTTTCTGAGTAAGCTTTCAAATCATCCTGGTAAACAACAAGAAATTTTTTTATAAAATCTGCAAATGCTACATCCATGGCTCTTTGAAAAGTAGCCCCAGTATTGGTCAAACCAAAAGGCATCCTAACATATACATAAGTGCCCCATGGAGTAGTGAATGTAGTTTTGAACTGTTCTGTCTCCTTAACAACTACCTGATTGTAGCTTGAGAATCCATCCATCATAGACATTAATTCAAACCTAGTAACTCTCTGCAACATGGCTTCCATGTTCGGTAGACCATAGTTATCTTTTAAGGAATTTATGTTCAAATTTCTAAAGTCTACACAGAGTCTGATGTCTCCATTTTTCTTCCTTACTCAGACAAGGTTAGAGACCCATGTTGAATGTCTAATAGGCTCACTACAACATTTGGGGTTGAATTTTGACACCAATTTGTGATGCCACTAAAATTTGTGTATGTTTTTTGTATTTTTTTTGCAAGTGTCCCTAATGGTGTCGTAATAGCGACAATATTGTTGTAATTGCGACACCCATTTGGTTATAAACAAAAAAGGAAAAAGAAAAAGAAAGTGTCATTTGTAATTTGTGAATTCAAAGAGTTGTTGCAAAGACAACACTGCATTTCTATGTGGCGCAAAGAGGGCATTCAAGTTTGGCATGCACAAAGAAGTCGATAGCATTTGGGAAGAGGGCACTGGCACTTGAGGTAGGCATTCAAGCTTTGTCTTCTCATTAACTCAATTTCAGTGGCATTGTTTACATCTTAGCATTGTTAATAGTGGCATTGTTTACATCTTAATTAGCATTTGGAATGCTCGATGACCCGCGAGCTTTGAGAGCTAGGGCATTGTTGCTATTACCTTCAAGGCATTGTGTGAAGTGTTTGATATCTCTTTATTTGTTTTTTTGTAGATATTCACTATGTGGTACTCCCTGTTTGTGATCATTTCACGAGGAAATGTCTATATGGCTCATGGGCTGCAAGCTAGGGCATCATACATTGTTTATTAGCTCACTGTTTAATACTTGCATTGTCTACATCTTATCATTTGGAATGCCTGATGACCTGTGAGCTTTGAGAGCTAGGTCATTGCTTCTATTACCTTCAAGGCATTGTGTGAAGTGTTTGATCTCTCTTTATTTGTTTTGTTGTTGATATTCACTATGTGGTACTCCCTGCTTATGATCATTTCACGAGGAAATGTCTTGATGGCTTGCGGGCTGCAAGCTAGGGCATCATACATTGTTCATGAGCTCACTGTTTAATACTAGCATTGTTTACATCTTTTTATTTGGAATGCTTGATGACCTGCGAGCTTGAGAGCTAGGGCATCATTTATATTACCTTCAAGGCATTGTGTGAAGTGTTTGATCTCTCTTTATTTGTTTTGCTATTGATATTAACTATGTGGTACTCCCTGTTTATGACCATTTAATGAGGAAATGTCTCGATGGCTTGCGGGCTGCAAGCTAGGGCATCATACATTGTTCATGAGCTCACTGTCTAATATTGGCATTGTTCATGAGCTCACTGTTTAATATACGACATCATGCAAACATACATTAATACACTTACTATTTTGAATTTGATCTCAGGCATCATGCAATGTTATTGCTATCATTGCATGCTTGTTGCTGTTGTGCACCATATATTGTTTTATAAACTAATTATTTCATTGAGACCGTGAGCTTGGCATTTGTAATGTATTTTCTGTTATTGGATCAATGCTACCATGTTGTTGAGTTTGTGTATGGCTTGACTATGCACATACATAATTGTAGATGAGGATCAGTAATATGGTGCCAGGCATTGCTTAGATCCTTTGGATCTAACCCCATATTTTCCTTCCTTGCAAGTTTTGGATCATACAAGAGCATACTGGATTGAACCCCGAGTCAACACTTCATTACTTCAGGCAATATCTGGTACCTTCATTATTTATGTTCATCCACTTATGTATGTTTGCATTCATTCATATTCTTCTGAAAGTTAGCTATTAGTGACCATATAGGACCATTCTTGATGTTTTTGGGTCATTTGATGAAAAGATATAAATAGGGACATCAATAATAAAATAGGGATATCTTCATAGGGAAATTTTAAGATTAATATCATAAGTAAAAACATTACATAGTGGCATTCAAATTAATTACAATATGAATTCACATGCCTTTAATTATGATACACTTTTGAAATTATCACTCATTGGTCATTTGACAATTGAAGATATAAGTATCAAAATATAAACTGTTGCAAAAGGAAGAAACCCATATGTATCTATCATCATTTAATACAAAATATAAAAGTATCCCACAGACACATTGTTGCTATTATAACAACCATCCTCTAATCCCATGGTGTACTAGTCTCAAGGTAAGAACAATTTACTTAAGCCATCATATAAGTATCATCCTAAAGTTTAAATAAACATTGACTATGGATATACAACACTGAGCCATAATAAATTACAGAGTTTCATTGCAATTTCTATGTCCACTTACAATCATCCTACTACTTACACTGCAATTTTTATGTCCACTTACAATAATAAATTAAAAAGTTTCACTGCAATTTCTATGTCCACTACCATTAAAATATATCACTCCTCCTGTTATATAGGCATCCTTCTCATTAAGTGTTTCCATTAAAATATATCACTCTTGTTATATAATGTATATGCATACTTGTTTAAAATTCCATACTTGTTTCTCTTAAATATTATTACCATTTCACTCAAATTTACATGACATTCAAACCAAGCCCAAAATGTATACATGCGTGTAAGTATAGGAGAAGCTAGATTCTGCAACTATTAAAAATAAAAAAAAACTATACCAATAGCAGCTTACGAGAAACTATACTTGTGCTTACCACACCATACCTCAACATCATAATGCTTATCATTTTCAAGCTTGAGCGAAGCTTTGTACCACGCACCATTCGTAGATTTGTACGCAACGCTGATTTAGGCTGGAGGTAAACTACATGTATCGTGTAAACAACATGGTTGAATGCAATCTCTTTTGCATGTTTTCAAGAGTTTTTCCACCAATACAAGCGTAAATAATGCATTGAATGTAATCTACGAACACTATGTGGTATGAAGTCTCGCTGAAGCTTGAAATATATCCACTCCTCATGTTATTGTCAAAATTAAATTCAAATATTTCTCAAAACATTTATTCTTGTAGAATTAAGATATCCTTATCTCAATAATAAAATAATCTTCCATAATAGCTTTTGAATCACATTAACACCACCCATGTTATGTAGCATAGTTTGTTTTAGAAGTCTATGACTGATGTCCCTATTTTGAAGTGTTTGATCATTTCTATTACCTTCAAGGCATTGTGTGAAGTATTTGATCTCTCTTTATTTTTTTTGTTGTGCATATACCTTCTCTGATCAACTCTAATATGCACAGGTGATGAACATTCATATTTTCCTAAGTAGTACTTTGAGCTTTCCTGCAACACATGTAATATTGTGAAAATCATCACAAGTCCATTTGTTGCAAGAAAGCTCACAATACACATGTTTGAATGACATTGTTTACATCTTAGCATTTGGAATGCTTGATGACCCTCGAGCTTTGAGAGATAGGACATCATTGCTATTACCTTCAAGGCATTGTGTGAAGTGTTTGATCTCTCTTTATTTGTTTTTTTGTTGATATTCACTATGTGGCACTCCCTGTTTATGATCATTTCATGAGGAAATGTCTTGATGGCTCACGGGCTGCAAGCTAGGGCATCATGCATTGTTTATGAGCTCACTTTTTGAGTAACTCATGTCCCTATTTGATTGGTCGGTGCTCTGTTTGTTATATTGAGTTTACATCATATATTTAGTCTTAATAAATATCTTATAAAACAACATAAAACTAACCCAAAATACTTTGTCTTAATAAAATCTTAATAAAACAATATATTTAGTCTCAATAAAATCTTATAAAACAACATATATTGTGTGAAGTGTTTGATCTCTCTTTATTTATTTTTCTGTTGATATTCACTATCTATGTGGTACTCCCCGTTTATGATCATTTCATGAGGAAATGTCTTGATGGCTTGCAGGCTACAAGCTAGGGCATCATACATTGTTCATGAGCTCACTATTTAATACTGGCATTGTTTACATCTTTTCATTTGGAATACTTGATGACCCGCGAGCTTTGAGAGCTAGGGCATCATTGCTATTACCTTCAAGGCATTGTGTGAAGTGTTTGATCTCTCTTTATTTGTTTTGTTGTTGATATTCACTATGTGGTACTCCCCGTTTATGATCATCTCATGAGGAAATGTCTTGATGGTTCGCGGGCTGCAAGCTAGACCATCATGCATTGTTTATGAGCTCACTGTTTGAGCACTAGCCAATCAAATAGGGACATGAGGTGCTCAAACAGTGAGCTCATAATGACATAAACAATGCATGATGCCCTAGTAAAACAACAAAACAAATAAAGAGAGATCAAACACTTCACACAATATATGTTGTTCTATAAGATTTTATTAAGACTAAATATATTGTTTTATTAAGATTTTATTAAGACAATGCATTTTGGGTTACTTTTATGTTGTTTTATAAGATTTTATTAAGACTAAATATATGATGTAAACTCATAATTATACTTGATATATATATACTTCAAATGAGAAATTATGAAATATAGTTGTAGGTAGTTATCTCTTCTATAATGATGGAGGAGTGAAAGGTAATGATAAATGAGGTTGCTATTATAGAAGAGATAACTACCTTATGACCATTTCATGAGGAAATGTCTTGATGGCTTGCGGGCTGCAAGCTAGGGCATCATACATTGTTCATGAGCTCACTGTCTAATATTGGCATTGTTCATGAGCTCACTGTTTAATATACGGCATCATGAAAACATACATTAATACACTTACTATTTTGAATTTGAGCTCGGGCATCATGCAATGTTATTGTTGTCATTGCATGCTTGCTGCTGTTGTGCACCATATATTGTTTTATACACTGTTTATTTTATTGAGACTGTGAGCTTGGCATTTGTAATGTGTTTTATGTTATTGGATCGATTTCACCATGTTGTTGAGGTTGTAGATGCATTGAATCACCACTACCATTCTATTTTGATAGCAGCAATATAACAAATAGAGCACCATCCAATCAAATAGGGACATTAGTATAGATGATGCAGATTTGTGTACCTCTTTGTCTTGATGTAGCTTACTCACTACATGAAATGGGGCCTCCTTGGGGGGGCCAACCATGTTGTGATGTTATATTCTTTACTTGAAATCACAATAGTGACTCACCAAGTGTTCATGCAAACATAAATGAAGAAATTTACTCTCTACAACATTCTTCTGAGTGCACATATCCTGTAGCATGGTTTTTCTTTCAAAAGTGTATGGCTTGACTATGCACATGCATAATTGTAGATGAGGATCAGTAATAGAATGTCATTCATTGCTTAGATATTTTTTATCTAACCCCCATCTCTCTTTTCTTTGCAGGTTTTGGATCACACAGGGGCACACTAGATTCATACCCGGGTCAAAAATTCATCACTTCAGGCAATGTCTGGCACCCTTATTATTTATGTTCATCCTCTTATGTATGTCTGTACTCTTGCATTTTCTTCTAAAATTTATTTTCCTTGTATAGTATATACAAGTTATTTTTCATATATATACATGTAATCTTTAGATGCAAAAATTTCTTTTCCTTTACATGTATCTTTGCATGAAATGAACACAAATTAAACAAGATCATCTAATAATGCAAACTAGGGTACTTGATGTTACATAGACCTTGCTATAACTTTGTCCTAGGCCCTCCTAGAATCAAAGAGGCTAATCTCCTAGCCTTAAGGGTGTTATCCTAGTCCCCTTCTAAGAAGTTTCAAACTCCTCCTTTCTCCATTCAGTCTATGACACCAAGAATATGATAAAGTTCACTATTCTAGGAACCTCTCTGTCCCTTCTAAAAAATTTTGTCTGTTGTCTGGCCTAAAAAGGCTACTAGATTTAGTAGGCCTAATTGACCTTTTTCTGCTAATAACTCCAAAATTCTCTGAGCAAAGCATCCAACTAATTATGGATTCCAATACCCTTTTGGGAGGGCTTTAAGATTATGTTGGTCTCCTTTTCCCATACTATCTATATAGGGCCTACTGAAAATGGGGCTATAAATGAGGGTTTGGTATATCTATAACAATGAGGGTTTAGTATTTTCCCTTGTATCCACAATCCCCCGAGCTCTCTCTACATTGGAGATGCTTGATCATGCATTTGACCTCCCCTCCACATCATTTGAACCAGGCTTTGAGCACCCTCAATCACTCTATTTGCTCTGCAACAGCACACTAACCCCTAACCAAACACAGATAGCTTGCCTAGGGCATCAGTTTATAGATAAATCCTGAACTTTCTAGGGCCCCTCCTTTGCACAACATATATTATAGGGAGTCTAGACACAAATCCCATAGACTTGTATAGATTGTACAGTGGGAGAGTGCTCTAGCACTCCATTATTCAAAGCTTTGTCAGTAGTAACCCGAGACAGGCCAAAATAAAGAAAACTATGAAGACTAACTCAAAACTGAAATAAAATGCTAAATAACTATCCTAGGAATTCAAAAACATTAACAATCATCACATGCAAACCATTATAGTCTAATATTCAATCCATTTCTTATCTCTGTCAACACAAAAATGTATATCTCTATCAAAGGAAAACTAGTTACATAGTCTAACTGCAACCAAAAGTTTTCTCTCCGTACTGCACTCTTCCCTACTCCTTGAATTATGGTTTTCAAAGATTAAATAGCTCCATCCTTGGTGTTAGGGCCCATGGCTTAGGCTAGCTATCTCTTGAGCTGGTTACATGCTTTTGCAAGAAAAATTGTCATGACAACTTTCAAAGTTGTCAAGAAACTTTTGGTGGATAGACAAACCACCTACACACACCTCAAAAGCACTCAATCCTTGATTGAGTAAGGGTCATAAAGGCCATTTTCAAACCTCTAAAACATTAAAGAGGCCATTTGTTCAACTTTAGAACACTGTCCTATGACAGGCAACCTAGCAAAGTTGGCTAAGACTGCTGCAACCAAGCTCCAAAAGACACACCAAGGACTCAAAAGAACAAAGAAGAACAAACACTAGCTAGCACACCTAGAGAGACCAAATAAGCTTCTCCCTAACCTAGTGTCTTGGCTAAGGCCACTACAAGCCAAAATTTAGGAAAACTAGGTACCAAACAACCCTACCTAGGTGCCCTCACTAGTACTATAGTCCTTTTGAATCTTAGGATGACATCTCAATTGGGAAAGGAAAACCAAAACCTTTCATAGACCAATAACAACCAAGGCATGTGGGTGCTCTTATGTTGTATAGTTATACTCATAAAATATATGTACGATTATAAAATTGCATGCCTTGAAATTTTATAACATAGTTCCTCTTCATCAAAATAGAATGGAAGTGGTGATTCAATACATCTACCCAAATTCTATGTGCTTTGAGCCAATGAAATTTTTATCATCATGATGAAGTAATAATGCATTAAATGTCTTACTGATGTCCCTATTTGATTGGTCGGTGCCCTGTTTGTTATATTACTGCTATCAAAATAGAATGTCAGTGGTGATTCAATGCATCTACAGCCTCAACAACATGGTAGCATTGATCCAATAATAGAAAATACATTAAAAATGCCAAGCTCACGGTCTCAATGAAATAAACAGTGTATAAAACAATATATGGTGCACAACAGCAACAAGCATGCAATGACAACAATAACATTGCATGATGTCCGAGGTCAAATTCAAAATAGTAAGTGTATTAATGTATGATCATATATTTAGTCTTAATAAAATCTTATAAAAAAACATAAAAGTAACCCAAAATACTTTGTCTTAATAAAACAATATATTTAGTCTTAATAAAATCTTATAGAACAACATATATTGGGTGAAGTGTTTGATCTCTCATTATTTGTTTTGTTGTTTTGCTAGGGCATCATGCATTGTTTATGTCATTATGAGCTCACTGTTTGAGCACCTCATGTCCTTATTTGATTGGTCGGTGCTCAAACAGTGAGCTCATAAACAATGCATGATGCCCTAGCTTGCAGCCCGCAAACCATCAAGACATTTCCTCATGAAATGATCATAAATGGGGAGTTCCACATAGTGAATATCAATAGCAAAATAAATAAAGAGAGATCAAACACTTCACACAATGCCTTGAAGGTAATAGCAACGATGCCCTAGCTCTCAAAGCTCGTGGGTCATCAAGCATTCCAAATGAAAAGATGTAAACAATGCTAGTATTAAATAGTGAGCTCATGAACAATGTATGATGCCCTAGCTTGTAGCTCGTGAGCCATCAAGACATTTCCTCATGAAATGATCATAAGCAGGGAGTACCACATAGTGAATATTAACAGCAAAACGAATAAAGAGAGATCAAACACTTCACACAATATATGTTCTTTTATAAGATTTTATTAAGACTAAAGATATTGTTTTATTAAGATTTTATTAAGACAAAGTATTTTGGGTTAGTTTTATGTTGTTTTATAAGATATTTATTAAGACTAAATATATGATGTAAACTCAATATAACAAATAGAGCACCGGCCAATCAAATAGGGACATGAGGTGCTCAAACAGTGAGCTCATAAACAATGCATGATTCCCTAGCTTGCAGCCCGCAAGCCAAACTCAAATGTCCTCTTCACGCCATGCAAAAGTGCAGTGTCATCTTCGTGGCAGCTCTTCGAATTCACAAAAATTACAAATGACACTTTCTTTTTCTTTTCTTTTTTGTTTATAACCAAGCTGGTGTCGCAATTAAATCAACAAATGCCATCAAAATGAAATTGAGTTAATGAGAAGACAAAGCTTGAATGCCTACCTCAAGTCATGGTTGCAATATGAAGATCAAATGCTAAGGAACTATGTTATAAAATTTCAAGGCATGAAATTTTATAACTATACAAATATAAAATTTCAAGGAATGAAATTTGACCTCTGATTTGACCTTGATAATGTCCCCTCCATTGCTTATGCTTGATCATGTCTACCTTGTGTTGATGGGCATGGTGGGTTAGTGTTGTGGATACATCATTTGGAAATGATGTCATAGCAACACCAGATGGAACAACAACATCTAGTGTTGTTGTTGCACTATTTGGATGATGTAGTCACAACAGTGATTCACCAGGTGCTCATAGAGACATAAATGCAACCACAACAGTGATTCACTAGGTGTTCATAGAGACATAAATGTAGGGCTTCATTTGGATTCCAACACCTATACACTGCACATGTTCTATAGCATAGTTCATTTTAGAAGTGTATGGCTTAACTATGCACATGCATAATTGTAGATGAGGATCAATAATAGGGTGTCAGGCATTGCTTAGATCCTTTGGATCTAACCCCATCCTTTTTTTCCTTGTAGTTTCTGGATCATACATGAGCATACTGGATTGAACCCAGGGTCAACACTTCATTACTTCAGGCAATATCAGGTACCTTCATTATTTATGTTCATCCACTTATGTATGTTTGCATTCATTCATATTATTCTGAAAATTGGCTATACTCATATTCTTCTTGTGTCTGATTCTTCTAACTATGATTAATTTAATGCTGTAAATCTTGACATAGAATTCAATATCAACCGATCATATATCCATTCCAAATGATATAACTCCATTTGAATAAACATACATGCCAACCATTTGACAAAATATCCATATGAAATCTAGAGCAATACATTAATTTTATAGCGAATTCATGATTTATAATGCCCTTTGATTTATAGTGAATTAATTTTATAGTGAATTCATGATTTATAATTCAGTTGTAGCAGCTCAATGTGTTTGAACTCAAGAATACCCCTTAGGAAGTAAGTGTATAAATGAACGATGAAACACATAGGATGCTATGAGAAGCTATGAGAAGGTGACATGAAGCTAATGAAAGGAGGCATCTCAATGATGTTAAATCACAGGGGATTCTCTTTGTTCCCTGCAATGGAGTGAGCTAATTCTAAAAGTATAAATAGATAATTTTAACAATGTATAAAGTCCTTCACAAGATGTAATAAAAACACTAGTGGCAAGGCATGAGAATTGTTTGACGAAATGCCACAATAGTGGTGTCCCATGCAATGCTGAGATGTTTAGTTACATGCAATGCTGAGATATTCAAAATATTGTTGGATAAATAGATAATTTTAACAATGAATAATGTCCTTCACAAGATATAATGAAAACTATGGAGTGAACTATGTTTGTCTGATTATATAACTATTATCTTATGTTAGGTATCCCACATAGTCTCATGGATTGTCAGGTACAAGTCAATACACCCCATAGAGATTAATGTCTTTTACCATATGTAAAATATCTCTCTCATTGCCGCCTGTCTTTCTCATTGCATGAGGTGTAGGTACTAACAAAAAGGTATTTGTCAGAATTGTCTTCCTCAAGTGAGGAAAATCTAGGAATGGAAGAAGAAAGTGAGACATTTAGTACGTGTAATTCAATGAGATCGACTCGAGGTCAAAAGATCAGAAAGAAATTCAATAAACGCATGAAATTTTTCCTTACTCAAGGGGGGTCGTGTTCTTATGATGATGAGAGAAAAGGTGACTCTGAGCTATTGTTTAGGTACAAACATCTACAGAAACAATGGGTCCCCGATGAACTTCCTCCAATAAACACTAATTTTTCTGTTAAAGAGAGGATATATCGCATAGTGCCATGTTCATTACATGGTTTGGGCCTATTTTCCATGGATGGCATAAAGGTCTCTTACAACAAAGTTGTTGAATTGATGGATTATGTTGGACCTTGTTATGATTACAGTAGTTGGATGCAGATTGTTAAATATAAAAAAAGTATGTGTAGGTATGCAATCGCGGAAAATTATATACAACAAAAAGTCAATGAACAAACTAAAAAAGTAGCTATATACATTGACGGAAGACCAAAAGCATTAGGAAATATTGTAGGTTTTATAAACAATACACGACCTGCATCAACTAAGAAGCAACCCAATTGCATATTTGAGGCATGCGAGGGAAATCATGTACTTGTATGTGTGATCAAATCAATACGTGGAGGCGAGGAGTTTCTTATCAATTACTATTTGAATCACATAGATACAAAAAACCCCATCACTATCATGGATAAGGTGGTACACATTTTGATAATTGTCTATTATTCAATGTAACTTAGAATAAGAACATGTGTTTTAACATGTCTGAATGATTTTTTTTGAAATATAGAGCTATAGTATGGATCAATAGCCACATGATACGCATGGTGATGATAGTTCTCATGGGACTTCTTCTTCCCGACAGGTAAAACTCATTGTTGTTGTATAAATGCACATACAAGAAAAATGTTAATGCGTATTTTTGTTATGTTAATGCATATATTTTTTTGTTCTACTATTTTGGATTTCTTTTAAATAAAGGGTTAATAATATTGTTCTCACAAACAAGTGCTGATCAGAGAAAGGGAAAAGAACAAGTAGTCCATGAGGATCCATAGAATGAGCATGATCCATTTGATGTTGATTTTTTATCAGAGGTTGATCATGTGGTTGCACTAGAAAGGGTCCTTTGTGCAATATCAAAAGAGTTAGCTCGAATGGAAAATATTCAACCTCACACTCCTGAAATACAGAGGGAAATGGATATGTTGATTGGCCGTGTTCAGAACAATAGAGTAAGTATTAATGTAGTTTTTAATTATAACAAAAGTTCAATAATGATTTTTATAGTATACTATTTTATTTATGTCATTAACTAAAATATATATGTGTTCTCTTTACAGGGGATGCTAAATAGATTAAAGGGCATTTCCTTATATGCAAATACTTCGAATGGTACATCGCATGTTTTATCCTCCATCTTGTCCATGGTTATCCATATTTTTTTATGCTCTAACAATATTTTTGTTCAGCACCTGCTATTGAACCTATATTGAGTACGTCGCCTAGTATGAGGATCAGATCCACAGAGGTAGTTCTGCCTAAAATGTCAGCAAGTACACCTACTATTGGTAAGTAGACTCCTCTTTTTCTCTCTTATTTATCATGTGTTTATTTCACTTGAACTATATATTCTTTCTTAGGGGGCATTTTGTAATATTGGATTCATTTTATGTAGGAGGTGATGACGCAATTCATGGATGTACTCATGTCAAATATACGGGAACAATACAATGTGATCAATTGTTCATGAGCAATGAAGATGGACTTCCCTTGAGAGTAGCCCAGCTTCCAGGTAATTTAAGGACTGATCCTTTCTTTTACTATACAATATAATACTCATAACATAATGCACTAACCCCCTGTGTGGTCCCTTGCAATAACTAATTATAATAATCTCATAATTATCTTGCAGGGAATAATCTATTTTATGAAAAACTTAATGATGAATGTTTGCACATTTTCGGGCCGACCATACGCACATGGTATCATATTTTGATTTCATTGCAAGATTAGATTTCATTTCATCCCTTTCTTCAAGTATATTAAAAGGTAGCTTCACTTCATTTATGAATCTAATAGTTTTTTTTCTTAAAAGGTGGTCAGTACAAGATAAAGGGTTAAAGAATAAGCTCATTGACAGTATGACAACACTTTTTGGACCCGAAGTCTTTCATAGACTTAGACTCCTTGACAAAGCAGGCACTGTTTTGAAGTATATAGGGACAACTACAAGATCCAAATAGAACACAACCCTTATTACGAGTGGCCTCCCTATATTCCTATTAATGAGTGGGAGGATCTTAAAAAGGATGCACTTGAGAGAAGTGCAAGACATAGTGGATGAGTAGTATCACCCGAGGAAAGAAGGTACATGATAATGTTAATAATGAAATTATGTACTATTTACTCTTTATACTTATGTGATCTAACATACTTCAAACATCACATAGGTTGACTAACACAACAAAGGCAACAACACCAAGAAAACAAAAGCATGAGCAACACAGGCTTGGCTTAGGTGGATATTCAAAACTTGTTGCACGAGTTGTAAGTATTAGTAAATTAAAAATCGTATGCAAATATTTATAATTAAATTGAAATCAATTTAGTTTTGATGAAATTCACTACAATAAAAATTTATGATACCAATAAAAAATGCATGCCTTGGAGTTCAAAAAACTGATTACAGAAGAGGACAAAAAAATAGGCTTCAAACAAGGCTATAAAGTCATGGCTGAACGATACCGAGCAATGAGTGCACAAGGTTCTTCTATTGGATCTATTGATTAGGTAAATAAGCCAATTGATTTTTATTTCAA
This sequence comes from Chamaecyparis obtusa, assembly GCA_027943335.1. Taxonomy (NCBI): domain Eukaryota; kingdom Viridiplantae; phylum Streptophyta; class Pinopsida; order Cupressales; family Cupressaceae; genus Chamaecyparis; species Chamaecyparis obtusa. The sequence continues at coordinate 886,982 of BSBK01001190.1, forward strand.
TTTGAAAACTTTACCAATTACCGTATTTGATGTTAAGTTCCAACATAAAGTGAATATATTTGTTTTAAGTAAGGAAACATTGATTATAACTTTAAAGTGAATATATTTATATGTAGTAAACTAAATGATTAACATTTCTCAGTATTTGTCTTGTATATATATTTATATATTGTCGATAAATACACTAATTATTTACATTGGAATGCAGCCTGCCGATATTGATACTGCACCGATCGAGCACGATGGAGGCATCGATTCTAATGTGAATTGTAGTACTCAAGGTATACATTTTCTATTCAAATTTTGATTAATGAATATTTAATACAAGCAAACATGTTAAATTGAATTTGGCGTAGTAATAAAAATTTAATTATAATGTGTTGGGATTAATAAAACATTTTGTATTGCAGTTGTAGGGGATGTAGAGGGCATTGTTCCCGATGAGCATGTTGAGGTTCAAGCTGCCGAGCAAGATGATGTGGTTGGACAAGGTAAAGAGCGTCACATTTATCTTTTTTAATGTATTGAAATGCTTGTAACACTAATGAATATATTTTAAATTAACCCCAATTATGATAATATGTTTTTAATTGAAGCCTTTTGTTTTCTATTGCAGAGGACCTACCTTTGCAAAGGACAGTGAGATCATGTGCATGGCTAAGAAGAAATGGTGCTCTAGACATGGATACGCCTCTGCAACAATATAAGGAAGCAAAAAAAAAGAGAAAGCCAAAAAAAAATGATTCTCATTTATGCAACTTATTTGATAATGACTAATGTTTATTTGATAATGACTGATGTTTATTTACACGTGTTTAAGCTTAGTTCCATGTTTAGACACTGAGTTTCCTTTTATACACTGTTGTAATGTTGGAGGGGTTTTCACTAAATTTAAGTGGATTTCATATTTTGGGAGAAATTAGTATTAGAATGTTCAATGGGTTCTTTTCTAAAACACAATACTTAAATCATCATCTTGTCTAGAATGGTTAATCAATTATTTAAGGTGGATTAGTTGTGATGATGAGATGCACCATTTAGATGTTAACTGTGATAGTCTCTTGGTTTCAGGCAATGTAGAAGGAGACGCCTAGTTCAATATGCAATCTCAATTCATATACATAGGATATCAGGTCGAGCTGAAAAACACAACAGGGTTGCATTTTTTATAGAGGTCTTTAATTGTGTATTTTAAGTTATAAACCATCACGAACATTTTAATTTTGACCTATTAAAAAAATGTAAACATGTCGTGTTTTTTCAACTCCACCTTCTATCTGTGCATATTCTGCTTGTGTTGCACGCGCATTCTCGATTCAGAGTGGGAAAAATCTTATTTTTAATGCGAGGGAGAGAAGCCATACACATAAGTGATGGAGTTGAGGGGAGATGAAGGAATACCAAACATTGAATTTGGAATTTTTCATCAGAGAAATTGCAGTGGAGGTCTGGTCAATAGAGAAGATAGTAATGACCGCAGGAGAATGAATAGTGGTTACAGTTGTAGTGGGGAAGATAGTGGAGGCCATCCATGAAGAAACTTGCTAATAAAGATGGTGTACAAGAAACAAAGGAAAAAAAATGTAAATGTGTTGGGTCTTCTTAGCTCCACCTACTATCCGTGCATATTCTACTTGTGTTGCACGCACATTCTCAATTCAGAGTGGGAAAATCTTATTTTCGATGCGAGGGAGAGAAGCCAAACACAAAGAACATGCAAATAAACATGACAGCTACAAAACATAAATGTAGGTATCACAACAGCTAAGAAACATAAATGTAGGCATCATGGTCCCAATTGTTTGGAGACACAACCTAATTGAATGCTATACCCAGAAAATGCAACACAACCACTACTCTTGTAGTTCTAAGTTGACACTGTGGAATCCAAAAACCATATATAGATTCCTTATCTTTGGTTTTTGGATCCCGCAGTGTCAACTTGGAACTACAAGAGTAGTGGTTGTGTTGTATCATCTAGGTATAGCATTCAATTATGTTGTGTCTCCAAACAATTGTGACCATGATGCATACATTTATGTTTCTCAATTGTTGTGTCCCAAGACCCCTTATGACCCTTTACGACCCTTTATGATCCCTAAGAATACATCTTAGAGGTCTTAAAGTGTCGTAAAGGGTCATAAGAGGATCCTAGGAGGGGCCAGATGAGCTTCCACCTTCACGTGGTTGGCCCTGTTAAGTAGAGAATGTTAAATTGTTATTGAAACAAAGAGAAGCTCAATAATTTAAGATCTCAATCAACTTACGACAAATATATATTTCTTTTTAAAAAATAGTGTGAGTCATCACAATTATGATGAAAACCAAAGAATAATCGATGAAAAAACTAAAAGCGACGACTATCTGTTGAAAACATCAATCACTTCAAGGAGCAATGATCACTTCAGCTCGCCTCAATAAGTGTTGACCCAAGATCAAGTCATATCGATCCATCTCAATGGCTACCAAGAACCAAGTCGAAAAGAAACACCACAGACCGCACTACAAACCCACTGTGAAGAGGCATCCAATGTCTCATAAGTCACATCAAATGACCCACTTTCTATAATCCAAGTCTCTCAACTCGGTTCACCTAGAAGAAGACTACTCCCAAGTCATCACAGACACCATAGTGATCTACAAATCTAAGTCTCTAGACTTGACTCAATAATGTACGAGCCGCTACCGAATCTACTATAAAGTCATCTCCGAATGACAACCAAATCTGCAAGAACACCAATCGAGTCAAACTCGATCAACAAATATATATATATATATATATTTTTTAAATTGTGATTTTCGTCGCAATTATGATGGCACTAGAGAAGTGATGACAATCTGTCAGAAATGCCCGACAGATAACTATCACACCAATAGCATTTCCATTGGTATACAATCTTCCAATGAAAGTTAGGCTTTAGAACATTATGATGGTTACTTGTTGCAAGTACAACATTTCTATCAGTAACTAACTATGTCTGACGGAGATCCATCGAATGTGGGACAGCTACAAGTAGACCTGACAAGTATATTTGTTGTGTTGAAACCCCCTTTTGTGATGACAATAGATGTTGCATGTACGACGCCTATTGTAACCGTCAATGTTTTCAACTGCAAAACTATGATGCCAGATGGTGTCGCTTAATCAATGGTATACTATCTAAATTTAGACAATCAACCATCGAAAAAAGGTCTCAAATGTACTAGTGGCTATATGATTCCTACATCACTCATCTTTTTTAACTCATCCTGCATCTTTGGTGCCAGAGTAGGGTTGACAGGCCTCAGCTTTTATCTAAAAGGTTTGGTGTTCTCCTTCAAGGGGATCTCATGCTGAAATAAATCTTCTCTATATGCCTTTAAGTCATCATAAGACCAAGCAAAGACATACCTATACTTCCTAAGAAGGCTTATCAATGATCCTCTTATTTCAGGAGTCAAACTTCCCCCAATATATACATTTTTTGGGGCTTCCCCTGTCCCTAGGTTTATTTCCTCCAAACCTTTAGGATTACTCAAAGGCTTTGTTTGAAAAGAACTATCATTATTATCAAATGCTCTTTCAAGCACTACCAAACCCTTTGGGACCCTATTTGATTTAAGCTGCAAGAATTTCTTGCCAAGGAGAGTATCCTCATTTCCTAATGTTTTTACACATTCACCAAAATATATCTCCTTGCCTCCAAAATTTGCATCATAATGCAAGAATCTAAAAATGTCCAGGTCATCCTCACAAACTTGCCAGTTTTCAAAATTATCTGGTATAGATGGCCTGGTTTGAACCTCAATCTTAGATATACCTACAAGAGTGATATCGTCTGGCCTTAAAGAAATGCTAGCCATTAAGTCAGCCATCCTATTATGGCTTTAGTCCATCCAATCAATACAGAAAGCATCAAATTGTTCTATCTCATCCCAAATAGCATTCCTATATTGTTTTAATCTTTTATTTCTTGATGCATATTTGGACCTCACCTGAGATACAACCAATTATGAATCTCCAATAACTCTGAGCTTTTTGATCTTATTTTTTGAGGCTAACCTCAAACCTATGAGTAAAACCTCATATTCTGCAGTGTTATTAGTACAAGTAAAAAGCAGGGTAAAGAAAACTTAAAAGTTTTTTCAGCAAGGGAAATCAATAACACACCTGCACCTAACCTTTCTTTAGAACTTGCACCATCAAAATACATGGTCTAGAGGTCATTTTGACTTATAACATTATTTTCATCCTCGGCTAAAAGAGAAGATTCATCCTCATTTTCATTTTCTCTGCTCTGTACTTGAAAATAATTTGTATCAGTATCCAAGAAGCAATTCACGTTATCATCATTAGTTTCTTCCTCAATCATATGAGGATTTCTAACTTCCCTAAATACCTTGATACTCTCACTAGCGATATTAAATGTGGCAAAAGATAAATCACACTAGATACTACCTCCCATTGCTGCACTCCATTTTCTTGATAGCAACATCCCATACTAGGGAGGTATGTCAACAACTAAGATGCTCATGGTCAGTTATTTTTCTGGATAAGCAACAAGCTTATAGGGAAGGGCCTTGATTGTTCCAATAACTGGTACTTCTCTGGAGTCCATAGCTTGGCATCTCCCATGGGGGGTGTCAACTTGCAATCTCATTGAGCTCATGATTTCAACAGGCATGATAGTATTAGACGCTCCTGATTCAATCATGCAATTTTTCAACATCTTATCATTTATGACTAATGTTAAGAAGAAAGGGTCAATGGTTCCCAAAGAAGTATTCACAACATTTGTATCTAAGTAGATCTAAGGTATTTTTGAAATGATCTCATCTATGTCTTTCCTTTTTCTTGGAGTCTGAACCCTTACCTTAGTGCTTACTGGTTCTTGGATATTTGTAGCTAGAACACCACTTATCCATGTGAGGGCCTTTTCTTTGTGTTCACCTATCCTCGTCATTTCCATCAGAGGCACCTTAACTGTTATCTAAGATAATAACTGGTTCATGTCAATAGGTGTGTAATTTAAGACAGACAAATCATGTTTGCCTTGTGGGACATCATTATTCTCAAACTGTGTTGTTGCACCCAGCTTGTTCTCCCCTTTTGATTTACTTTCATGTTGGGGAATTGGGACATTGGCCATTGGAGTTTTGGCCTTGATTTTGAGCACACTACTTGGCTCATTTGGATTTTTAGTCCCCTTTAACTTAAATTTTCTAACATCATCAGCAACCTTATTTTTCACAGTAAACTATTTTGTGTCCTCTTTATTTTTTCTAATAAGTACACCTGCTAGCTTACCATTTGTATTGTCAATAGTTCTATTTGTTAGGACATAATTACTTTTGGCCTATGTCACCATATCAGCAGTGATCTATGCTATCTCTTCATCAAAGGGTCTTCTCAGTATAACAGATTCTTCAACCCCTTTGGAGTCGTTATTTATGTTATCAACTTCCTCCTCTTCATCAAAAAATATTTGCTGATGATAGGCTTCTCCTCTTCTCTGAGAATTACTTACATCTTGATTTTCATTTTCCTCCTTAGATTCAACTTCTTCAAATAACTTAGCAGAAGTCTTTCCATAGCCTCTATCATCATATGATTCATCTCCATCCTCTCTATGTTCCTTATTTTTAGGTACACTCTGAGAGATCACACAATAATTGGAATCATGTGGGGACTGGCATGTTGTTCACCATGGAACCTCATCAATCATGTTGACTAAATGCTTCTGCAAAGGGTTAGGGGCTTTTTCATTAGGCTTTAGATCCTTTCTCTGTAGAACAGTAGGTTTCCCATCCTTCCACTGTGTATTGTAGGGAAATTTCTACAACCTAGGCTACCCATTGAAATTATTGGGAGGAGGCCTATCATTTCCCTAAAACTTATTTTTATTCTCATTTGGCTTTAGATCCTTTAAGCCATTTAGGATTTGTTTGAGGTTATCATCCTCCCTAGACTTTATATTGGCAGGTTTATCGGTTTCTTTCTTTCCAAACCTAGGGGGCTTAGGATCTTCTCTTCTCCCTAACTTGCCAGATACCCTTCTATTGCTTTCAATATTTACAAAAAACCTTTGAGCTTCCCTAATATTTCTAGGGTTTTTATCTCTGAGGAGGTATCCCATCTTGGCATCAAAAGAAATTAGATATGTTTCCAAACATACCTTCTCATCTAATCTCATGACTTGGAAGAGCTTGTGCATTGCTTTTTGAAATCTAACATTAAATTCAAGGACTTCTTCATTTTGGTTTTTCTTTATATTGTTGAGCTCATTCAACATGAAGCCCTCATTTGTCTTATCACCATACTGGTCTTTAAAAAAATTAATAAAATCATCCCAAGAACCAATACAATCATAAGGAAGCCCTCTAAACCAATCCCTTGCATCCTCAGTCAAAGACTGAACAAATAATTTCATGATTATATCTTCATGCTCTATTTCATAGTCATCTATCATATCAATGAATTTTTTAAATGCTCTTCACAAGTGACAACATTATTACTAGTGAATTTAGGCAACTTTTCTCTAATTTCTTTAGGAATCAAATTCAGAAAACCAAGAATATCATTGAAGAGAAGTTGTCTATACCTTTCCACCTAAACTGGTCTCCTCTGTAGTGATCCACCATTTTGAGAAGTAGAAGCTTTATTATTTTCTGTATTAGCAACATTTGCAACAATCACTGGTGTGACAATGGTAGCCTGGTTAGCAAAATTTCCAATGTTAGCATTAGGTGTTATCACAGGTTTAATTATAATTGAAGGGCCAGAAGATTGTCTAAGAAAATCAACTTTCTTTTTCATTTCCAAAGTAGTGGCCTCAATTTATGCCTTCTCTAGCTCTTTAGCTATAATCTCATTTTCTCTTTTAGCCCTCTCTACATCATTATCCAATTTGGATAATTGATCTAAAGGGGTCTTTTCACTGACAAACTCATTTATTTGAATCCCTATTGAAACCTTCTTTCCCTTATCCTTAGGTCTCCTAACTTCTGTAGTGGATTGGATAACAGGTTGTTCAGTAATTTTCTTGGGGGCTCTAACAATATTTATAGCTTCCAAGGTTAACAAGTTCCTTCTTAACTGGTCGACCCCAATTTGAGCTTGTCTTACCTCAACTTCCTTTTCCTTTTCCCTCTCCTTTCTAATAGAAATCTATTCCTGGATCCTTTTTTCTAGATTATAGACTTCTTCAAAAATATCTTCAAAATCTGGGAGAGTGATTTCAGATTCTGAATTTTCATCCAGAAACTCTCATTGCTCACCTCTTGCATTATGAGGGCTTTCAGAAGGAGAATTCCCCCGGGTTGGGGGATCATTCCTTCCTTCTAAACCCCTACTCTTACTTCTTGACCTCCTATTTTCTCCTTGAGGCTCTATGTCTGGGAACATTTTCTTCCTATGGTGTACTTCATCATTTTCTTTAGAATGATGAGAATAATATGTTAGAAATAGGGAATACTGAGAGGGGGGGTTGAATCAGTATTCTAAAAAATTTTACTTTTTCCCAATTATAGATATAACAAATTAACTTGATACTTGCATAATAGAGTAAACTAAACAACATGCATAACAGTAAAGCAAATAAACTCATAACGCATTATTTGTTCTTGAGGAAACCCTGACAAAGGGAAATCCCCGGTGGGGATGATACCCACAAAGATCCACTAATCAAAAGTTTCATGTTAAGGATGTTGACCCTTTTAGGAGCCTATTACATATATATAGTGTCTTAGTCCTGATTAAGGCAATCTAGGCCTTGTTAGAAGCCTCAACCCTGCTAAGAGTTGGTAGTACAAAATGAAATGATTACAAGATGTGCCCACTACCCAAACATGTAATGTACAATAATTATTGATTACAAAAATAGGGCAAGCTACATAACCTTATACTTCTTTCTTGAATTTCACAACTTCACATCAATATCTTTCGCATACATATGTTCATCTATGTTTCGCATTACATATGTCTTACATTTATACAAGTTATTAGGAATAATAACTTTTACAGTCAGCTTTACTAAACATAAAGCACTTTAAAAAATACATTTTAACATGTGCTGCCCAAGGGTTAACATAGATAGGATTTCATCCCTTTATATGATTAAGACATTATTTTGATAAACAAAATAATCCCTTAACTATTTACCAATTTTGTCTTCTTCTCTGTCTTGTCGGCTTTAACACTGTCTCTGGAAATACTTTAATAACTTCCTCCCTACATGCCATATAGAATTTTTCTCTCATGTGATTCTTCAATATACATCATATTATCCATGTTCAAGTGTGCAAGCACTGAACTTACTTCTATCAACATCGCCAATCAAAACTGTCTCTGATTACACTGGGAAAATGTTGCTTACACTTAGACAATTTTGCTTTGTGCTCTGTCATACTTGCTCTCTGTCATATGTGATCTTCACATAGATCATATGTTTCCATAATTACAACATCTAGATATCTAACTCAGCCAAATTTCCAACAATCTCCCCCTTTGTCATTGGTGGCAACATATGAGAAAATTGGCTAAGTCTCAAAATTTCAAAACTCAAAAATTGTGGCCATAGCAAAAATTATATCTTCCCTATCCTTATAAGTCCATATATCTTATCTATGCTCCCCCTAGGAATATACTTCCTTATCATATATATATATCAATTTTCTGGTATCACTCCCCCTTTGACAACAATGAATAAAAAAGGGTGCCAAAACTTTGTTATCAAAGTTGTTTACCTGGATTCAAAATTGCAGAGTTAGTAGGCTTGCAACACAATTTGAAAAGTTCACTTTTATGCTCTCTATTTCTTTCTCCCATGCCTTCTTAATGGTGTCTGCAACACTGAGTAGTGCACATAAACCATAAGATGTGATCTCACATGCATGAAGGTTTGCAAAGTTGAATTTCTAATAAGATGTCTTGGATGAAAGACATTCTTCCAACTATCCTTCAATGATACTTATCTTGATTGAAATGTGCTCTCTTAGAAGAGTGAATCTTCTCAATTTCCTAACTTTTTCATCATTAAGAATCCTTATTTCATCATTCATTTTTCTGATTCTTTTCTCAATATCCAGTATCTTTACATTAGGGCTGGCTAACAGATTTACCTCTATTTGAATTTCAGTCTCCTTTTCTCTAATCTTCTCAGTCACTTCTGATACATGATTTTCTATATTTGTACATTGTATATATAAAGCTTTTCCTCTGTCCAAATTCCTTCTCAAGTCTTTTATGCACACATCCAAATTATTGATATCATTTCTGATATTTTGACTTATATCAAGAAACATTTTAGCCGCATAGGCTGCCTGAGCCTTCTCTGTAGCTATATCTAACAAATTAGTGAATTCATTGTCAAATGTCTTCATCACTTCTCTGGCTTTTATCTATGGATTTTCCTCTATTATCTGATTAATCACAACACTATACAACTTCTCTGTTACTTCCTACAATAATCCTTCAAGGCTTTTCACCTTCTTATTCTTTCCAATTATCTTGTTTAGGGATGAGATCAACTCCATTTGATCATCATCATCAACTTCTTTTCCAATATCAGCAAAAATTGATTCAATATGTGGTTTCTTTGCTACAATCTCAGGAGTAGGATTGATTTCCACTTTGCTTGGTGTTTCTTTCTGTCCTTGAATCTCTATATTTACTTGATTTTCTAATTGTTTTTCTTCTTCTTTCCTTGTTTCCTTCCTTCCTTCTTCAATTGTTCTGTCCTGTTCTTCTAAAGCCAAATTGTCAACAATGTTCTCAAGGTTACTAAAAGGATTATCATCACTATCCAATGTGATATTAGTTCCTTCCACATTCATTGATTCATCTTCAATTTTAATTGATGGTGGTGGAGAGGGACTCTTCTGATGCTCAGCTTCCATAGCTTGTTCTGCTACACTAGAGTGCTTACCAGCACTTGTTGTCATCACCTTTATTATTGCTTGTTTAGTTTCCTTATTGATTTCTTCATAGTTTCCTCCCATTATCTGAATAGTTCTCCTTTTTGTCCTTAGATGAGTACCAAGTTCTTTCATGATTTCTTTAAAGTGACCTTCATCTCTAATGTCACATAGCTTCCTCAAAAAGTTCTCTCTGATCTTGTTATCTTCTTTAGATGCTCTCTTCGTCCTATTTACTACCTTCTCAAATAGTTCATCAGGTATATTTCCTTGAATTGTATCAAATTTCTTGTCTGCTAGGATCATATGTCTTACAACTGCATTTTCCAAGTTTAATCTCTCTGAATAGTTATATAGTTCATAATACTTGTTCATCTTTGAAAAGTCTCCATCATTGATGGTTTGTTCATTTACCTTTTCAATCTTAGGTTTTCATTTCTTCTTCTTGACTTTAGTATCTTCATCATATTTAATTTCTGCTACTTTCCTTTGCACTAGGGCAACTATTGTCTTCTGTCTCTTACCTGGTCCAGTAGCTATTTCCTTTACTCTTTTACGTAGTGGAGTGGCAGAAGATCTTGTAGTTTTCCTTAACACTTTTATTCTCTTTAATGATCAAACAATACTGATCATAAGCTTTTAACTTCAACATTCTAATGTCGCATTCAATTCTTTTGTCACTTCTTTCCAAAAATTTGTTCCTCCTTTCGTGTAAAACATCAAACTTCTTGCGAACTCCCATAACTTCATATTATGTCATGTGCTCTTAACCATAGCATCATTACATCATATACTACCTTACATTAACTGTGCAAGACTCAATTCATCCTATACTAACTTCTACACTATTCTAAGTTCCTATTCTACTGCATTCTTTATGAATTAAGTACTTTGAGATGGTTTAGGAAGAGATTCACTCTTACCATTAGATACTTCACCTTTTTTATTACCTTCAGTGCTGAATGTGTCTCCTTGATCTGTGGCTTTAACAAACTTCACTTCTTCTGAATTACTACAACAACCTCTTTGACTATTGCTTGCATTCTCATTTCTCCTTGTATGACTTCTAGGATTAGGGTTTCTCATGTTATTCATTCTACAAAACCTTGTTGTATGACCAAATTTGTTGCATATCTAAAAAACTACTCCATTGTTTCCATATCTCAGTCCAGTCTGGTTGATTTTTGATCTACAATTCCTGGCAATGTGTCCAATCTTGTTGCATCTATAACATACTACTCCATTTCTTATGTCCATCTCTTCAGCAGCTCTCTTATCTGCATGGTTAGTATCTCTAAACATTCTACTACTATTATTATCATTAAATTTAGGCTTCTTACATTCAATAGCTCTATGTCCAAAACCATGACAATTATAACAATAACCATTAAGAGGTTTAAATTGCTTACCTGTACAATCTTTCTTCATATGACCAAAAGTATTACATGTAAAACATCTACCTTTAAATTCTCTCTGTGAACCTTTAGGTGATTCTTCTTGTTTAGGTGTGTCCTTAGATTTGTTAGCTTCATCAGGTTTTTTTTCTTCTATCTTTTCAAAAACTTTCAGATCTGGTTCCTTTCTTTCTTCACTTACCTTAGATGAGTTAAATCCAAGACCAGTTTTATCATAAAATGGCTTCTGATAAGATATTTGTTCATCAAGCTTCTCACTAGTGGAATATAGTCTCTCAAGTTGTGGCTTAGACTGAGTCAGTTCACCTTTCACTATTGTATTGTACTTTTCAAGTTCAGCATACTATAATTTTGTTTTCTCAAGTTTAGATTTCAAATCTTCATTCTCAAATTTCAGATTTGCTTCATTCTCGTTGTTTCCATCTTTCAAACTCAATTTCAAGTTTACTATCTTTAATTCATGTTTAAGGATCTCATTTTCTTTTTCCAGATTTTCATCACAATCTTCAATTTGAATTGTAGATTCCTTCTCTGATTTTAGTTCTTTCATCTTCTTTTTCAGCTTCTCAATAATGTTCTTTGCATCATCATATTTTCCTTTCAAAGTATCTCTTTCTTCAGTAAGTATATCAATATGTTCAAGAGCTTCTTCAAGATTCTTCTGTAGCTGATCCATATCCATAAAGATCTTACTCAAGCTGCTAGGCTTTCTCTGAATGATTCTTTTCCAAGTATCTAAGCTCTGATACCAATTGTTAGAAATAGGGAATACTGAGAGCGGCGGTGAATCAGTATTCTACAAACTTTTACTTTTGCCCAATTATGGATATAACAGATTAACTTGATACTTGCATAATAGAGTAAACTAAACAACATGCATAACGGTAAAGAAAATGAACTCATAACACATTATTTGTTCTAGAGGAAACCCTGGCCAAGGGAAAACCCCGGTGGGTATGATACCCACAAAGATCCACTAATCAAAAGTATCATGTTAAGGATGTTGACCCTGTTAGGATCCTGTTACATATATATAGTGTCTCAGTTGTGATTAAGGGACTCTAGGCCTTGTTAGAAGCCTCAACCCTGATAAGAGTTGGTAGTACAAAATGAAATGATTACAAGATGAGCCCACTGCCCAAACATGTAATGTACAATAATTCTTGATTAAAAAAATAGGGAAAGTTACATAACCTTATACTTCTTGCTTGACTTTCACAACTTTGCATCAACATCTTTCACATACATGTGTTCATCTATGTTTCACATTACACATGTCTTACATTTATATAAGTTATTAGGAATAATAACTTTTATAGTCGGCTTTACTAAACATAAAGCACTTTACAAAATACATTTTAACATGTGTTTCCCAAGGGTTAACATCTAGGATGTTGTCCCTTTATATGATTAAGACATTATTTTGATAAACAAAATTATCCCTTAACTATTTACTAATTTTGTCTTCTATGTCATGTCGGCTTTAACACTATTTCTGGCAATATTGTAATAACTTTTTTCGTACATGCCATATAAACTTGCACTCTCATTTGAGTCTTCAATATAGATCATAGTATCCATGTTCAAGTGCACAAGCACTGAACTTACTTCTATCGACGTCACCAATCAAAATTGTCTTCGGTTACACTAGGAAAATGTTGCTTACACTTAGACAATTTTGTTCTGCGCTTTGTCATACTTGTTCTCTATCATATGCGATCTTCAAATAGATCATATGTTTCCATAATGACAACATCTAGATATCTAACTCAGCCAAATTTCCAACAATCTCCCCCTTTGTCATTGGTGGAAACATATGAGAAAATTGGCTAAGTCTCAAAATTTCAAAACTCAAAAATTGTGGCCATAGCAGAAAATATATCTTCGCTATCCTTATAACTCCATATATCTTATCTATGCTCCCCCTAGGAATATACTTCCTTATCATATATATATATCAATTTTTTTCTATCACTCCCCCTTTGACAACAATGACAAAAAAAGGGTGCCAAAACTATGTTCTCAAAGTTGTTTACATGGATTCAAAATTGCAGAGTCGGTAGGCTTGCAACACAATCTGTGAAGTTCACTTTTATTCTCTCTATTTCCTTCTCCCATGCCTTCTTAATGGTGTCTACAACATTGAGTAGTGCACATAAACCATAAGTGATGAACTACAACTGATTTAGAACCTAATTGAAGATCTATGATTAGAGATCACTGAGTTGCTGATTAGATATGATATATGATTAAATTAGTAATATGTTGTCATTGATGTCAACTAGTTTGGCAACACTTATCTTGTAAGTTACAATACCTAAACATCCGTAGAAAAGGAGTAAAAGACATGAAGAACATAAATATCTACATGAGGAAGATGTATATGACAGATGAGGATAAAGAATACATTGGGTAACTTGTTGATGAGTCTATGACCCTATGTTATTGACTTGACTATGTTTCATTCATCAATGATGAGGAAAAGAGCTTAAAGACACAAGGCAGTGTGGTCAGTTGATGAAGCATCAGAGTATACACCAAGTAGTGTAGTGTATACTGAGCATAGTATAAACTGAGCTTGTGTTCACCAACACATTTCTTTGTTAACTGAGCAGGAGAAAAGAACTAAATGATTATTTTAGCCGATAAGGATTGATGAGCTAGAAATTACATCGAAATCAGAGATGGAGATAATATTTGTTATAAAGATCAACGGCTAGCATAATTCAAGGAAGATCTAAATGATGGAATCAAAATGTGTTATTGGCTAATCAGCCAAGAAAGGTTTAAGAAACAAAATGGATGAAGGAGAATAAGCGGAAAAATCTTATGGAGGAAAAGAAAATAGTTTACTTGTCTATTTAAGAGACTAGGGTTTCATTATGAAACTCATGCCAGAAGAAGGAGACTGTAGAACTATCACATGAACAAGATTCATGTATGCCTAATCAAACTAGTTAAGAAGAACTGAACTGTAGAGTTTACCGAGCATCAGAAAGCTATTACCAAGCGACATTAAATCATTGATTATTGTTGATATAGAATTGATATATTGATCAGAGGATTTAAATGAGTATAATATAGATCTGAACATCTACAATTGAAGTTTTATTGTAATCAGATCAACTGTTGTTATAGTTAACCATTGTAAACAAAGAAATCTCTTAACAGAGTGGACTTGAAAGTCTTATATGTATCATTCATAGAATGAACATTTTTATCTTGTCAACCCCATAGTGAATGTTGGTTGGACAATAACGGTTGGTCTAAAATCCTCTAACAAGGTCACACCTCACAGTGTGTTTGTAACCTTTAACAGGGTTGGGTCTTCACTGACCTCACTTTAGAAGAGTGAACAATTTTTGGGTTTCCGGTCCCAGGTGGTTTTTCCCTTCACAGGGTTTCCACATTAAATCTTTTATGTTATGTGTTCATTGTGGTGATTGTTTGTTATCATACTTTACATATTACATGTTGGATTTGATCGGTAATCATTATATGTTATTGACTAGTAATCGGTAAAAGAAAAGATAGTATAGTATTTTATGTTACCAAGCTACAGAAGTTTAAGTAAATTGTTTTGGATTATACATTTTGTATTGGGACTGTGGATAACTGATTCACCCCCCTCTCAGTTATTCTAACAATAAAATACGATCTCACATGCATGAAGGTTTGCAAAGTTGAATTTCTCATAAGATGTCTTGGATGAAAGACATTCTTCCAAATGTCCTTCAATGATACTTATCTTGATTGAAATGTGCTCTCTTAGAAGAGCGAATCTTCTCAATTTCCTATATTTTTCATCATTAAGAATCCTTATTTCATCATTCATTTTGCTGATTCTTTTCTCAATATCCAGTATCTTTACATTAGGGTTGGCTAATAGATTTACCTCTGTTTGAATTTCAGTCTCCTTTTCTCTAATCTTCTCAGTCACTTCTGATACATGATTATCTGTATTTGTACATTGTATATACAAAGCTTTTCCTCTGTCCAAATTCCTTCTCAAGTCTTTTATGCACACATCCAAATTATTGATATCATTTATGATATTTTGACTTATATCAAGAAACATTTTAGCCTCATAGGCTGCCTGAGCCTTCACTATAGCTATATCTGACAAATTAGTGAATTCATTGTCAAATGTGTTCATCACTTCTCTAGCTTTTATCTATGGATTTGCCTCTCTTATCTGATTAGTCACAACACTCTGCAACTTCTCTGTTACTTCCTGCAATAATCCTTCAAGGATTTTCACCTTCTTATTCTTTCCAATTATCTTGTTCAGGGATGAGATCAACTCCATTTGATCATCATCATCAACTTCTTTTCCAATATCAGAAAAAATTGATTCAATCTATGGTTTATTTGCTGCAATCTTAGGGGTAGAACTGATTTCCACTTTGCTTGGTGTTTCTTTCTATCCTGAATCTCGTTATTTACTTGATTTTCTAATTGTTTTTCTTATTCTTTCCTTGTTTCCTTCCTTCCTTATTCAATTGTTTTGTCTTGTTCTTCTAAAGCCAAATTGTCAACAATGTTCTCAAGGTTACTAAAAGGATTATCATCACTATCCAATGTGATATTAGTTCCTTCCACATTCATTGATTCATCTTCAATGTTAATTGATGGTGGTGGAGAGGGACTTTTCTAATGCTCAGCTTCCATAGCTTGTTCTACTACACTAGAGTGCTTACAAACACTTGTTGTCATCACCTTTATTATTGCTTGTTCAGTTTCCTTATTGATTTCTTCATAGTTTCCTCCCATTATCTGAATAGTTCTCCTTTTTGTCCTTAGATGAGTACCAAGTTCTTTCATGATATTTTTAAAGTGACCTTCATCTCTAATGTCACATAGCTTCCTCACAAAGTTCTCTCTGATCTTGTTATCTTCTTCAGCTACTCTCTTATTCCTGTTTACTAGCTTCTCAAATAGTTCATCAAGTATCTTTCCTTGAATTGTATCAAATTTCTTGTCTGCTAGGATCATATGTCTTACAATTGCATTTTCCAAGTTTAATCTCTCTGAATAGTTATATAGTTCATAATACTTGTTCATCTTTGAAAAGTCTCCATCATTGATGATTTTTTCATTTACCTTTTCAATCTTAGGTTTTCATTTCTTCTTCTTGACTTCGGTATCTTCATCATCTTTAATTTTTGCTACTTTCCTTTGCACTAGGGCAACTATTGTCTTCTATCTCTTACCTATTCCAGTAGCTATTTCCTTTACTCTTTTACTTGGTGGAGTGGTGGAAGATCTTGTAGATTTCCTTAACACTTGTATTCTCTTTAATGATCAAACAATACTGATCATAAGCTTTTAACTTCAAGATACTGACATCGCATTCAATTGTTTTGTCGCTTCTTTCTAAAAGGTTGTTCCTTCTTTCCTGCAAAACTTCAAACTTCTTGCGAACTCACATAATTTTATATTAGCTCATGCGCTCTTAACCATAGCATCATTACATCATATACTACCTTACATTAACTATGCAAGACTCAATTCATCCTATACTAACTTCTACACTATTCTAAGTTCCTATTCTACTGCATTCTTTATGAATTAAGTACTTTGAGATGGGTTAGGAAGAGATTCACTCCTACCGTTAGATACTTCACCTTTCTGATTACCTTCAGTTTTGAATGTGTCTCCTTGATCTTTGGCTTTAAAAAACTTCACTTCTTCTGAATTACTACAGCAACCTCTTTGACTGTTGCTTGCATTCTCATTTCTCCTTGTATGACTTTTAGGATTAGGGTTTTGTTAGGATTAACAAGGTAGAAATAACAATTATGTGCAAATATAACTAATATCAGAAAATAATAAACCACATAGAATAGAACACAAGACACACAGATTTAATGTGGTTCACCCAATCCCTGGGCTACGTCCACCAACAGCGAGTCCAATATTATTATTATCCAGTGATTACAACCTGATTACAATCCATAATCCCCTTACAGCCCAATTCTACCACAAGTACTAAAATCATACATCATGAAAAATCCCTAACCCTAAGCCATATTATACAATATTTTCCCACTTTAGGGTTAGAATGAGTTATAAGTAGTCGGCCCAAATAACCGAAAAAGTAGTCAGCCTCAAAAAAAAATTTCCCCGAACCTCGGCGAGGTCGGGAGGAAAAGTGTACAGTACTTTCCTGGATAGTACTTTCCTGATTAGTCACCACAAGCTAACAATCTCCCACTTGGTGACTGATCAGTATCCACACTATACTAAAAAAACCTCCCACTTGGAGACTGATCCTATAGCAATACCGCTACCCACATGAGGCTCCCACTGGATTGAACCACCTTGGACTCAGCTGTTCCTTTATTTTGTTCAGTCTAGAAGACCAACTGAAGCTTAACATGAGTTCAACTTCTCCCTTGTTACTACCTTTGTAAACATATCTACTGGATTATCATCAGTATGAATCTTTTCTAGCCTTAACTGTCCATCATCCAAAACTGATCGAATGAAATGGTACCACAACTATATGTGTTTTGTCTTTGAGTGCAAAGCAGAATTCTTTGCAAGATGAATGGCACTTTGGCTATCTGTATGTAGAAAATTATCCTTTTATGGATGTCCCAATTCTTCCATGAAGAATTGAAGCCATATCATCTCCTTGGCTGCCTCTGTAGCAGCAACATACTCTACCTCTGTAGTGGATAAAGCAACCACCTGTTGTAGTCGAGAAATCCAACTCACAGCTGTCCCACCAACAGTAAATATATAACCTGCAGTACTCCGCCTGCTATCTATATCTCCTACCAAATCTGAGTCAACATAGCCTTGTACAGTAGTAGTAGAACCCCCAAAGTGTAAACACTTACTGGATGTGCCTCTCAAATATCTGAGAATCCATTTGACTGCATTCCAATGCTCAATACTAGGGTTACTCATATAACGGCTAACGACTCCCACTGCATGTGCAATATCTAGCCTAGTACATACCATAGCATACATTAAGCTCCCTACAGCTGAAGCATAAGGTACCTTAGACATTTTAGTCTCTTCTTCTGGTGTCTTGGGACACATATCCTTAGTCAATTTCAAATGACCAGGCAAAAGTGTGCTGACAGCTTTGGCATTTTCCATAGAGAAACGTTGCAACACCTTCTCAATATAATCAGCCTGAGATAGAGACAATTTCCTATTTTTCCTATCTCTACAAATTTTCATACCAAGGATTTGTTTTTCTGAACCCAAATCCTTCATAGCAAAAGATTTTGCTAACTGTTGTTTCAACCCCTTAATGTGATCCATGTTAGACCCAACTACAAGCATATCATCAACATATAAACATAAAATAATGTAGCTGTCATCATCCAACCTCTTAAAATAAACACAATGGTCAGAATGACACCGACTATATCCATGCCCATTCATAAAAGTGTCAAATTTAATATACCATTGCCAAGGTGCTTGCTTCAAGCCATATAAACTTTTCTGCAATCTGCACACCAAATTCTCCTTACCCTTGACCTCAAATCCTTGTGGCTGAACCATATATATTTCTTCATCCAAATCACCATGAAGAAAGGCTATTTTAACATCAAGCTGCTCTAAATGCAAATCTTCAGTAGCCACAATACTTAAAACAGTACGAATAGAAGTCATTTTAACAACTGGAGAAAATATCTCATCAAAATCAATACCATGTTTCTGTGCAAATCCTTTTACGACTAATCTGGCTTTAAATCTTTTCGTACCTCCATCCTCTTCTTTGATCCTGTAAACCCATTTATTCTGTAAAGCCCTTTTACCTGCAGGTAACTTACATAAATCCCATGTCTGATTTTTCAACAAAGAGTCCATTTCATTTGTCATTGCAGACTCCCACTGAAGCTTTGTATCCACCTACATAGCTTCATTATAACATTCAGGTTCACCAACATCTGTTAACAGAATAGAATACAAAGATGGAGAAAATCTTTCTGGAGGTCTACTTAGCCTTGTTGACCGTCTAACACTCACTGGGGTGTGTGGTATTTGTTGTTGCTGTTGTTGCGGAGCATAAGGAACTACTGGAACATGAACTTGTGGAGTATCATCCAGTACTACATAGTCATTTTCTTTCTTCTCATGCTGCAGCAACAGATCTTTGTACAATACTTTCTCATTGAATATGACATCCCTGCTTCTTACAATTTTATGATTTTCAAAATCCCAAAGCCTATAACCAAATTCATCAATGCCATACCCAACAAATACACATTTCTTTGACTTAGCTTCCAGCTTGGTTCTATTTTCAGAATCTATAAGTGCAAAAGCTTCACAACCAAAGGTTTTGAGAAAAGAATAACTCACCTTCTTACCACTCCATGCTTCCTCTAGAATACCATAGTCCAAAGGAGTAGAGGGGCCTCTATTGATTAAATAAATAGCAGTGTTCACTACCTCTGCCCACATATTTTTGGGCAGCCTAGCATGCAACCTCATACTCCTTGCACGCTCCATTATTGTCCTGTTCATGCGTTCAGCCACTCCATTTTCTTGTGGAGTCCTTGGTACAATTTTCTGCCTACGAATACCATTAGAGGAACAATATTCTTCAAATTCTGTGCTGCAATACTCACCACCATTATCAGATCTGAGACATTTTAACTTTTTACCAGTCTCATTCTCAACCAAGCATTTCCATTTCTTAAAAGTTTGAAATACATCAGATTTCTGTCTAAGGAAATAAATCCATACTTTTCTTGTTGCATCATCTATAAATGTAACATAATACAGAGAGCCACCAAGGGAAGATACCTGAGCTGGTCCCCATACATCTGTATGTACAAGCTCTAATCTCTCATTTTTCTTTTCCTTCCCACTCTTCACAAAACTAACTCTCTTTTGTTTTCCATAAACACAACTTTCACAGAAATCCATATTGACACATTTCAGACCAGGTAAAACTTTCTTTGAATGAAGTAATTTCATACCTTTTTCACTCATGTGCCCGAGTCTGTTGTGCCACAGTGCTGTGTTAGAATCTACAGCAATAGTTTGATGTTCTTCCTGCTCAACTGCAGCCACTGTTCCTGAACATTCATTATCTTCTGAAACAATTAAAGTAGAAGGAACAGTATGACATGTACAAAGATATAAGGTGCCTACTTTCACACCTTTTGCTACTACTAAGGAACCTTTTGAAACCTTCCAATTTTTATCATTAAAAGTAACTGTGCAACCCTCATCACCCAGTTGCCCTGCTGAAATTAAATTCCTACTCAGCCTTGGAACATGTCTTACCTCTTGTAGTAGCCAATGATTCCCATTCTGCAACTTAATCTTAATTTTTCCCTTTCCAACAATCTGACAGGGTTCATTATCTCCCAAATAAACTAGCCCAAAATCCCCTTGGACATAATTAACAAAATAACTTCTATGGGGTGTAGCATGAAATGAAGCCCCAGAATCTAAAACCCATGAATCATCAATACTTTCTAAGGACAAGAGCAAAGCATCTTCCTCGGATTTGTTACTTACCACATTTGCCTCCTTGTTTCCATCATTTTTGTCTCCTTGATCTTTCTTCCGAGACCAACAATCTTTCTTCTTATGACCTGGTTTTCCACAGTACCAGCAATCATTTGGCCCTTTAGATTCAGACCTCTTTCCCTTTGATTTTCCTCTTGATTTCCCATGATTTCCAGAGTTGTTTCCTCTATCTCTTGTTCTGCCTCTGCTTTCTGTGTTCAATACACTACCCGATGTGGATGCCCCTGAGCTTTTCCTATGAATTTCCTCACTCAATATAACACCAATAACATCATCATACTTTAGGGTATTAGAACCAGAAACAGAATTACTAACAGCCATTACCAAGCCATTCCAGCTTTCTGGCAAAGAACACAAAATCAAGAGAGCCCTAACCTCTTCATCAAAAGTAATTTTAACTAAGGTTAATTGACTTGTAACTGTATTAAACTCATTCAAATGATCAGTAACTGATCCACCTTCTACCATTTTCATATTAAATAAACGCTTCATAAGAAATACCTTGTTTGAAGCTGAAGGCTTTTCATACAACTTCGCTAGGGTTTCCATCAGATCTTTAGCTGTCTTTGCTTCAGTAATATTGAATGCCACTGATTGTGCCAGGCATAGACGAATACTCCCCAATGCCTTCCTATCCAAAATATCCCAATCCTCCTGAGACATTGATTGCTCTTTCTTGGCTACTCCCTCTAATGGCCGCCATAGATCCTTCTGATAGAGATAATCCTCCATTTGCATCTTCCATAACTGGAAGTTCTGCCCATTAAACTTATCAACCTTCAGCCTACCCTCGTCTGCCATTTCTCCCACTTAACCGAGAGACTCTCCCACTAACTCGTGAGACCTGATTCAGAGAATAGATGAAAGAACGAATGAAATAACCTCGCTCTGATACCACTTGTTAGGATTAACAAGGCAGAAATAACAATTATGTGCAAATATAACTAATATCAGAAAATAATAAACCACACAGAATAGAACACAAGACACACAGATTTAACGTGGTTCACCCAATCCCTGGGCTACGTCCACCAACAGCGAGTCCAATATTATTATTATCCAGTGATTACAACCTGATTACAATCCGTAATCCCCTTACAGCCCAATTCTGCCACAAGTACTAAAATCATACATCATGAAAAATCCCTAACCCTAAGCCATATTATACAATATTTTCTCGCTTTAGGGTTAGAATGAGTTATAAGTAGTCAGCCCAAATAACTGAAAAAGTAGTCGGCCTCAAAAAAAAATTTCCCCGAACCCCGGCGAGGTCGGGAGGAAAAGTGTACAGTACTTTCCTGGATAGTACTTTCTTGATTAGTCACCACAAGCTAACAGGTTTCTCATGTTATTCATTCTACAAAACCTTGTTGTATGATTAAATTTGTTGCATATCTGACAAACTACTCCATTGTTTCCATATCTCAGTCTAGTCTGGTTGATTTGTGATCTGCAATTCCTGGCAATGTGTCCAATCTTGTTGCATCTATAACATACTACTCCATTTCTTCAGTTCATCTCTTCAGTAGGTCTCTTATCTGCATGGTTAGTATCTCTAAACATTCTACTACTATTATTATCATTAAATTTAGGCTTCTTACATTCAATAGCTCTATGTCCAAAACCATGACAATTATAACAATAACCATTAAGAGGTTTAAATTGCTTACCTGTACAATATTTCTTCATATGACCAAAATTATTACATGCAAAATATCTACCTTTAAATTCTCTCTGTGTACCTTTAGGTGATTCTTCTTGTTTAGGTGGTCCTTCTTGTTTAGGCATGTCCTCAGATTTATTAGCTTCATCAAGTTTTTTTTCTTCTATGTTTTCAGAAACTTTCAGATCTGGTTCCTTGCTTTCTTCACTTACCTTAGATGAGTTAAATCCAAGACCAATTTTATCATAGAATGGCTTCTGATAAGATATTCGTTCATCAATCTTCTCACTAGTGGAATATAGTCTCTCAAGTTGTTTCTTTGACTGAGTCAGTTCACCTTTTACTATTGTATTGTACTTTTCAAGTTCAGCATACTGTAATTTTGTTTTCTCAAGTTTAGATGTCACTTTACAAAGTTTAGATTTCAGATCTTCATTCTTAGATTTTAGATTTTCTTCATTCTTTTTGTTTCCATCTTTCAAACTCAATTTCAAGTTTACTATCTTTAATTCATGTTTAAGGATCTCATTTTCTTTTTCCAGATTTTCATCACAATCTTCAATTTGAATTGTAGATTCCTTCTCTAATTTTAGTTCTTCCAGCTTCTTTTTTAGCTTCTCAATAAGGTTCTTTGCATCATCATATTTTCCTTTCAAAGTATCTCTTTCTTCAGTAAGTATATCAATTTGTTCAAGAGCTTCTTCAAGATTCTTTTGTAGTTGATCCATATCCATAGAGATCTTACTCAAGCTGCTAGGCTTTCTCTGAATGATTCTTTTCCGAGTAACTAAGCTCTGATACCAATTGTTAGAAATAGGGAATAATGAGAGGGGGGTGAATCAGTATTCTACAAACTTTTACTTTTGCCCAATTATGGATATAACAGATTAACTTGATACTTGCATAACAGAGTAAACTAAAGACCATGCATAATAGTAAATCAAATGAACTCATAACACATTATTGGTTCTCGAAGAAACCCTAGCCAAGGGAAAACCCCGGTGGGGATGATACCCACAAAGATCCACTAATCAAAAGTATCATGTTAAGGATGTTGACCCTTTTAGGAGCCTATTACATGTATATAGTGTCTCAATCCTTAGTAAGGGACTCTAGGCCTTGTTAGAAGCCTCAACCCTGCTAAGAGTTTGTAGTACAAAATGAAATGATTACAAGATGAGCCCACTGCCCAAACATGTAATGTACAATAATTCCTTATTACAAAAATAGGACAAGGTACATAACCTTATACTTTACTTTCACAACTTTGCATCAATATCTTTCGCATACATATGTTCATCTATGTTTCGCATTACATATAGCTTACATTTATATAAGTTATTGGGAATAATAACTTTTACAGTCGGCTTTACTAAACATAAAGCACTTTACAAAATAAATTTTAACATGTGCTACCCAAGGGTTAAAATATAGGATGTCGTCCCTTTATATGATTAAGACATTATTTTGATAAACAAAATAATCCCTTAACTATTTACCAATTTTGTTATCTTCTCTGTCCTGTTGGCTTTAACACTGTCTTTGGCAATACTGTAATAACTTCTTCCGTACATGTCATACAGACTTGTGCTCTCAGGTGAGTCTTCAATATACATCATAGTATCCATGTTCAAGTGTGCAAGCATTGAACTTATTTCTATCGACGTCACCAATCAAAACTATCTCTGGTTACACTGGGAAAATGTTGCTTACACTTAGACAATTTGGCTCTGCGCTCTGTCATACTTGCTCTCTGTCATATGCAGTCTTCACATAGATCATATGTTGGCATAATGACAACATCTAGATATCTAAATCAGCCAAATTTCCAACATAATAATCATCATATGCTCCTAGACCTAGATCTATTGCCTCCTCATACTCAGAGGCATTTCCTTCTTGGTCATGATTGAGTAGGTCATTCTCATTTGCATTTTTCTTCTGTCTCCATGCCTGAGACACATCTCTATTATTTTGATTTCTTCTAGGCTGAAGGACCCTAGAAGTGCTTAGAAGTTCACCCTCTAACCTATTTTCTGGATGATCCTTCCTCCAAGCCCTAGTATTTCTCTGACTCATACTTGAAAGTGTGTGAAGTAATCTTTATTTTTATTATCTTTTACTCAGCACTGCTGCAGAGATTCTCAAAGTGCCACCAACAAAAGTTGGAAATTATTTTCACAAACTTAGTAAATCAGAGTATTCAATACTTGGAAACAAATAAAAGCAAAGCCTACTAAGATTTTCAAGATTATGCAAAAATCCAAAGCTTGCAAATAATTATTTGTTCTTTAATGGTACTTACTGGTTCTGACAAATAAGAAGGCCAGGAGTCTAGCTCAACTTGTACCTACATTATTTGATATCAAACTTATAAAACCAAAGATCTAAAATTTAGATTTATCATGGTTATTTCATCTCTATTCCCCAATAGAGTCACCATTTTGTTACTTCCTCAAACCAGACTTTATGCTTTCATAAGCAACCAATACATCTATAGGGTTTTAGGATGGGTTAGATCCAAATATTGAGTTGTATGATGATTGGACCAACTATAGCGACAAGACTGCCCTTTGCACTTCTAGCTCTACAAAACCAAGGAGGGTACTCCTAATCCAGTAACAACAAGCCTTACTTCAACAAAAACATATTGGATTAAAATAACAATAGATAAATGATAAGAAAATAATAAATAATGACCATTCATTTATTGATTCTCCATTATCATTAGGTGGAATACAACTTTGCAAGTCATTGTACTTTAAAGAATTTTGACAGATTTATATCAAAATGTTAGGAATACAAATAGAACCTTTTCAAGCACTAATCTCTATAAAATACCTCCACTGCTGGCTAGTGCCTTATCCATTCAGTAACACCTTCAGTGCAAAAATGTGATCCATAAACAAATATATTGAACTTTGATGACCTTGTCCTTTGAAAATGCTATCACCCTATGGTGGATTTTATCAAAGGAATCCTAAATTCCCACTACTTACTTATATCCTTATGTAAAAATTGAAAGAATTTGTGCCATATCTAAAGCTTATTTAATCTAATCCTGGTTCAGAGCTGAAGAATATCAACACATACACAGAAATTATCCATGCAATAAATTTTAACAATTCATAATCAAAGAGAAATACACAAATGAGAGATATAAACTTTGGATTTTATTCAAAATGCTATATCAATATTATGTATACACAAAATTATTTAAAATGTTGACTATCTGGATATTCAACTAGAACCAGCAATATTGCTCTTTACAAAAATTGGCCTAATACAGTCTACAGTTGTGTGCTATAATTGTGTCACACTTCTATGGATCATTACATGCAAGGAAACTCAAGCATGAGCCCTCACTAAATCGATCCATAGCTCCCTAGGCATGGAGTGCAAGGGCTTTTAAGAATGCTCTCAGCTAGAGCTATTTATTCTATAACCTTGCTAGTAAACCATGCAATGGGAGATTCAAGGAAGGCAAGGGCAAGAATGCCAATATCCTCAAGAATCAAGAATGAAAATACAATGCAATGCAATGCAATGCAATGAAATGCTATGCTAGAAATGGAAATGCAAGCTAAGCTATGAAAAGAAATATGCAAGTGTTACAACCCAAGCTAATTAATCTATGTGAGCTAATCTAGAGCATAGAAATGAAGCTAATCTAAGAAAGCATAAATATGAAGCTAAGCTAAGAATGCAAGAATGAGATGTAGAATGCAAGAATGAGATGTAGATGCTAAGAATGCTCCAAATCTTCAAAAGCTCCAAATGTACCTAGAAAACCTGCAGCATAAAGTTAGCATAAAAAGTTGGGGATCTAGAATGAAGAAGAGAGCTCTCCTTTTATAGGAAATGAGAAGGAATGGACCATGGAGATTAAGAGGCAAAAGATTTAATCAAGGGTGGAGCTTGAAAGAGGAGCAATCCATGTGCACAAATATCCTCCAATGAGAAAATAAGAGTTGACTTTTGTGTCCATATGAGACAAAAAGTGCTTTTTCCCTTTTTATAAAATAAGAATAATGCTTTATTTGTGCAACTTAGGATAAGAGAAAAAGTGGGGCTTTTTATTTATTAAAAGGGGAGGAAATATTCCTTTTAAATAAATAAAGACTTAGGATAAGATGGTTAGCCCATAGAAAATAATCAAATAAATGATAGAGCTAGGATTTGATCAAGAATAAGCAATTTATGATTTAGCAAAAGGGGCTAATAGTCTAGATGACCATTTTTAGGTGTATACAACAGTATCCTAAACTCAAAAATTTTCAGTAAGAATGTCCAAGTTTCGGTGCTTACAAATTGATCTCGGTAATCCTTTTATAGAAATTAAGGATTGCATACAAGCTTCGGATCTTTCTTAGAAAAGACAAAAATGTCAAACCAGATAAGACATAAAAGATAAATATAACACATTCTTGTTATATTTTTACAAAGTTACTCACTCACATGAGCACCAAAAATTTTAACAACTCCCAAGGTTAGTTCAATTCATGCCAGGTGTAGCATGTGTGTTGACTTTAACCGTATGACATCTTTTGTACTATATGCTTTGTTTTAAGGAGTTGTAGAAGTGCCATCTATCGTTGCTTCCCAAGATGTGTAAATATCTTCATTTGGCCAATGGAATGCCAACACTTCATCTCTCTATGGTATTAGTTTGTTCCAATCAATAACCACCTAGTGTATCTCACTCCTTACATTAGTAAAATATATTCTGGAATCTTTTAATATTTCAACTATTGTATGAAAGGAATAGTGCTCTTTGTATTCAAAATGGTGTTTATTCTAACTGATATGTCATCATCTATTTTCCCTAACCATTTCTCCTTGTCCTTTATGGTTCCATCTTCTTTAACAAGACCAAGAAACATTTGAAAATTGTCTTGGAAGTATCTTACCATTAGGATCTCTTCCTTTCTCTTCAAATTTTCCCTCTTGATTTGAAATTCAAATAGGTCTTTAGAAAACCTATATGTATTTGCCAGCTAGATATCCATAACTTTTTGATCTTTAATTAAAGAAAAGAAAGACTTTAATTTATCCTTCCTGGCAACCCATCTATCCAAAATCACATTCATAGTGGCCACTTCTTCTCTAAAAGATGTCAAAATGTTAGATAATTGCTTAGCAATTTTATAAACCTCTTTTGGCTTCACATTTGCAAAAAATTGTAAAATTGTATCCTTTATTATTTTCTCATACTTCAGCCTCTCCTTCTGTGTTATATTTTCATCATCTATAGGAGAGGGTAGACAAGAAAGGGGGTATTAAATTATAGGGCTTGAAGAAGAAGGCTTAGCAGGGGAAGAAGAAATTTGCAACTGCTTTGTTGTTTGGATTGGGCCCTGTTCACCTAACCTTTTCTTCAAGTCTCCAATTATTTTATCTTTTTCATATACCCCCTGTCTCAGTTCCCCATAGGCTTTCAACACTGTTTCTAGCCTCAATGTAAGTTCCTCTTTCTCCTTGGTTTCCTTTGTTATCTCTATTGAGCATTTATGGTTGTCATTAGTATCAAAGGTCCGTAAAGATATCGGTCGGTCACTTACATTGAGAAAATTGGTAACTAGAAGCAAGACAGACTAGTCAGTAAAGTAGTATACCAAGCATCAGATAGTTTATCGAGCACCAGCAGATACCGACACCGACAGATAGTAAACACTGAGCGTCATAGTATACGCCAAGTAGTTTATACAGTGTTTACTGAGGATCACAGAAAATGGCATAGTAATTTGAAATGGCACATACTTCTATGAAAATGGTCACAATAGTTCATAAAATGTTTTACCTAGATCAAAGAATATTTAATGTTATGATATTCATTAAATGCAATGTATATCTTTTGTAATAGTTGATCTAGGTTATTTTTGTACACTATAGATCTTAGGGTTATGACTATGTTTTGTAACCTAATTTTGTTAAAGAGGCAAAAATAGAACACCATATATTTGTGTGTTCACATCATTTTTGGTGTGAGCTAATATATGAATCACGGAGCACTTGAAGCAATTGCCTAACTTCAAGTCTATCAGTTAACAAAGCAGAACCAAGTACAAAGGAATTTAGATTGAGCAGAATCAGAAAAGGCTACCGAGCAGTTCAGAGTAGAGATTCATCACAAGTGAGATGATATTTTATCAGAACTTATAGATCTATATCAGACAATTGAGTTGTCAATTAGCAGATAATTACCTATTGCTTTTTGACCATTGTAATAGAGTTTTGGATAAAATCTCTTAACAGAGTAGACTTAACAGTCTTATGTAAATCTCTTAACCGAGTGCACACTTCATTAGTGTTGTTAAACTCCTATAACTAGGTAGATCTAGCTGATCTAACATGTCACTCCTAATAGGGTGAGATCACCAGAAGTGATCAAAACTTGTATCCCTAACAAGCAAACCTTTTCTATCTACAGTAGTGAAGAATTTGTGGGTGTCATCCCCACCGCAGTTTTTACCTTCTAACAAGGGTTTTTGCGTTACCAAAATAATTGTGTCATGTGATTTCCATATTGATTTCATGTTGTTTACTTTCATAAGTTAAATGAATGATTGATACATGCAGTTAGATTCAAGTTGTTTTGGTCGGTTATTACTGTTTACAGTTATATATCTGAACGGTTTACAAGTAAAGTTTTGTGAAGGCATTGATTCACCCCTCCCCTCTCAGTACTTATCTCTCCTAATTCCAACAATTGGTATCAGAGCATAGTTCTCTTATTGAACAGTACAAGCAAGCCAAGGAAGGACTAAAGAAATTATTGGTTGAAGGGAAGAACCTATCTATTCTACAAAATGAGATCGGTTACCATGAAGAACCTATTGATGAAATGTTCAAGCATATTGGATCTAGTTCTGGAAGCATCTCTGATGGATCTAAAAGCATAATCACTGATTTATCTGAAATGAATCAATATTTAACTAATCAAGTGAAAGCACTACAAATTGGTCAAGAATCTCAGATGGTGAGAATGGTAGAAATAATGAACAATGCTAGACAAGCCGAGCAAGAAAGGAATCTAGCTATTGATGACCGAAGACAGATGATTGAACAACTTCAAGCTAAAGAAAGTGAAATACAGAGACTCACTGATCATCATTTCCAAGTAACTAATCAAATGATGATTGTGAATCAAGAGGTAAACCGAGTGAATGGAGAATTGTCAAGAAGATTAGAAGATGTTGCAAGACTTAGAGAGGAGAATGAGAAGCTTAAAAATGAAGTGAAAAATCAATAGAAATAAAATGAAATGAAGAAACTTGCTGAGGACAGTTCTAAGAAGATTGATGATTTTCTGAATAATCAAAGAAGATTTGGGAGTAGAGCTGGTATAGGCTACATCGATGAAGGAGAATCATCACAACAAGCTAAACAAGTCAACAACAATCAAAATCAAAAACCTAAAGTGTTGGCATGTTATCACTATGGGAAACCGGGACATACATCTAATGTGTGTAGAAGCAAAGCACAAGGTAAACCTCCTGTCACTCCTAAGTTTAATGGATATTGTTATTACTATGGTAAGTTTGGACATCCTTCTTATGAGTATAGAGCTAAACAGAATGATATTGCTAACAATACCACTGTGGATAAAATATGCTATACTTGTAATAAACATGGACACACTACATGAGAGTGTAAGGCTAAGATGAAGCAAGTATGGACTCGTAAGTAGAAAACACAATGTAAGCCCTATCAACCGAAGAGACAAGGTAACTCTTATGTTTGGGATTATAACACTTGGGCTAATTGTACTGCTTGTGGTAAATATGGACACATTGCAAAAAATTGTTATAGAAAGAGTCGGATTGGACAATCAAGAAGCTGAACAAGCACTGGAATGGCTTGTATGCATTGTCATAGGGTCAGTCATTTAAGCAAGAACTATAGAGACTGAACACTAGATGAAAACCATATATTTGAGAGTGGATATACTAGATCACAGATATCATGAAGTTAAGGAATGCTATGTGGAAGAAGGCATCTAATGAGAATGCTGAGTCAAGTAATGTTGTCGGTGAAACCTCGTCCACTGGTTTGGGTGACATTGGTTCCTCCACTTAAGGAGAAATAGTTATGTATGGGACTAACATTTCAAATGATCACATTTTACATATTATTCCTTATATATGATGTACTTATACCAAATCAGCATGAATAAAGATGCACTATGGTTTATATGTTATGAGCTAACAATGTTATACAGTCGGTAAAAGAAAGACCAAGAGTTGGTTACCCATCGGTAATAACTATCTAAGGTTAACCGAGAACATGTATCAACCGACGAAGAAATCCTATGTTAACCGAGCGGATAACACTTTTTTTTGTCACTGAGCTGATAGCTATTTCATACGAAAAGTTAGGTCAATCATTTATTACATGAAAGTTTGAGCGGGAATATCGAAAAGTCTATAAATACATGAGAAATAGAGTTCATTTTTACATTGTGATTTCGAAGAGTGGAGATTTCACAGAGAAGAGTTCGAGCTAGAATATTTTTAGAAGGATTCAAGGCTACTTTAGATTGAACCGACATCACTCTTTGATGATTTTGAGTAAGTTCATTTGCTATCAAACACTTTTTATCTTGCTGCTTGCCAAAACCCTAGAATCAATTTATGGCATCTACATCATCTGCAAGCAAATCACAAAGTATTGAGGAGGAAGTTAATCTAATCATTAGGGAAAATTTCATCGAACCTAAGTTTAAGCCACATCCCAAGGTCGCAGCACAAACAGATTTAATGGGCACTTTTTTGAGCATACCAAATAGGGTTTTATTGATAAAAGATGTAAGATCGTATATTCATTGCAAAATTGGAGAAGTTGGAGATTTTGAAACCATTGCAGCATATCAACAACTCTTTGGCACCGATGGTAAATTGAAACTAGAACACAAGAAGATTGAGGAATCAGGGTTATCATGTATCACACACTATTCACAATCATTTAAGACAGATTGGATCATAATCATTTTGAGCAGGTATCACAATGAAAAATTCCGGCTGGATAAACCGATAGAGGTCAACAAGAAAATGATCAGTAGGGTTACTGGGCTCCCTACAACCAACAAGGCTAAAGCCTTTCATAGTTCATCATGACCGGATGTTGAGAAGAATGCTAGAGCACAATGGGATGGTCGAGCACTGAAAATTTCAACAATCAAAGACCTAGTAGTTAAATTTGCAACACATGTGATTGGGTACAAGATATTTCAATCGAGCAGACTCAACAGCGTACCCTACAGTGCAGTAGACATGGTGTACAAAATTATGGAGAAAGGTCACCAAGTTGATCTTGTCGAGGTATTTTTTCATCAACTATGGGAAAATATGAAGACAATAAGAACAAAGAAGTCTAATACATGTAAGTTCGGATCACTACTTGTTTGCATATTTTTCTATCTACAAAAGTATGTACCTGGCATCGGTAAAGTAAATTGGAAACTAGATATATCGATAACGAAATAGATTAATGATATGATGAGTAAGTTAGGAGATAAACTAAATGTAGAGTTTGATGCATACTTCAAAGAATTTCAGACTAAAATGCATAAAAGAAGCAGAATTCCAAGGGAATTAGTTGAAAAATTTGACAATGATATATGTTTTGTAGTCAACATAGATTATATATGATAAAATTAGTTGAACCTAGAATAAAATGGTTAGCACCAATGGGTTATGAAATGAACCATGATTTTGCACTGAAATCTATTAATGCACTGCTTGCATTACCAAAAGATCCCATTGTCATGCTAGGTTCGGAGAATATGAAGAGGTCAAATCTAGAATTTCAACAAGCATAAAGATTGGCAAGATATCTAGAAAGGTAAAGAAGATGAAGAAATATCTCACTGCTAGATATGGAGATGTCTCTGAAACACCTGAGGAGACACTAGTTGAATAGGCAATCGAAGGTCAGTTATAGTTGGCTAACAAACCATATGATAGTGAGGAGACTGAGTCTAACGAAGAAGAAGATCCCACACCGGTTCCTCCACTTGAAATTCCTATGAAGAAGAAATTACGAGTACAAGAAGGTATGAAGACAAGATCATCAACTATAGCTTCACCACCTGAGAAGAAAGAAGTAGAGAAAGTAACAAAACTGAGGGCAGCTACACCGAAAAGGAAATATATCAAGAGAAAAAATAAGGTTGTAGCTGAGGCACCAAAGAAAAGGAGAAAATTGATAAGAAGTAAAGAAGATCTTGAGGAGACTGAGACTAAAGATGACATCAATCAATTCAAGGTGGTCAGTAACAAGGTAAAAACAATAGATGAAGTCATTGAAGAAATAATTGAAAACAGAGATCTTACTGATCCCGAAATAGATAGATTTGACAAGATGTCAAATGAAGATCAAACCAAGATAGAAGAGGTTGTCATCCAAATGATGATAAAATTCAAGAAAGTTCCAATGGAATTTTCTTATGCCTTACTGAAGAATTTGGATGACAAGATTACTGAAAAATGGGCTATTGCACTAGACACTGAGAAAAGAAAGAGAGAACGATCTCTAGTTCAAGCAGCCCCACATCTAAGCTATAGATAACTTAGTGAGTACATGACCAAATACCAAGCAAGATTTATGATCAAGAACCGAGCCATGATGATAATGGATGAAAATGTGGCAGATATGGATACCACAAATGATTCGTTATGGACATCAATTTTTAAGGCTGAAGAAAAAGCTGAGCAAGAAGCATTCTTAAACTTGTCTAAGAAGAGACAAAATTCCAAAGGCAAAGGTATTTGTATTGATGAGGGCACAACAAAGAAATCAAAGAACACCGATATATCAATTACCAAGGTAATTGACATCACCAAGCAAAAGGAAGAAATAAGTGTTTCAGAGGATGCACCAGATAAAGTAGAAATTCAACTAGAGAAGAAAACTGATGATGATGTACTCATTGTGGACATCACAAATGGTGATCCTGATGACAAAGATGGTGAAGATGTGAATATTGCACCTAATCAAGATGAAGTACTAGACACTGAATGTCTATTTACATCACTACCGGGTAAACTTCATGTACTTGCAGAAGCAGTTGCAATTCTTTCCCAAGTACAACTTGACAGCTTAGACCCTGAGCAAAACAAAGACATCACAGGGGATCAAGACATTGAGAAACCTGCAAAGACAGATGAGCCTACACAAACAAAGGAACCTTCAACTAAGACAAAGGAAATAGATGAGACAAAGGGAACAGAGGTAATCCCACTTGACACCACATTCAAGGCTCCCACTCCATCAACTGAGACTACAACTACCAAGGAGCAGAAGAAGGAAGAATGTGTGTTAACTAGGAAGGACACTCCAAAATTTGGAGATAAAACTATTGTTGTTATTGAGAAGAAATCACCTCTAGCACCAGAGAAGAAGAAGAAAAAGAAAGGAAAAGGGTCGGTCACCCTAGATGAAGTGATAATTATTCCTGAGTGTGACCTGAGGACCCTAAGCCCTGAAGACTTAAGTAAATATGGGGAATTATGTTCAAGAACGGTAGCTCAAGAGAAGTTGAAGCAAGAACACAAACAAAAAGAAATATTAACAGATGTGAGGGATATCCTACAATAGGTAGTACCTGAGGTGAATATTGATGAGGATACTCCTATCATAGATCAACTTGCTACACTTGCCGAGAAGATCAATGCCTCGAACATTGATGCAGATAAACAGATTGAAGAAAGGGTAGAATCCAGAATACAGCACAAACTGGTAGAGAAAATAAGCCTAGAAGTGGCACTGAAGAAGGTCAAATTATCTGAGGTAATCACTGAGATAAAAAATATCACCCAGATAATTTGTCAATATTTACTGAAGCTTTGTACTATAGATACCTCCACTGTTGAAGTCAGAGAGAAGATCAAAGGATTGGAAGTAGAAATAAAGTTAAGTACAAATGTAGTTATAACTGAGCCTACTGCTTTCTGAAAGCATATTCACTGAGTTTAGGAACTCAGGTGGTTAATAGCAGATTTGAAGAAACAAGAAGAGCACATAATAGATCAAGTTACTGAGTTATAGACAGAATTCCTGCCATACCTAAAAAAATTTGAGGCACACATTGTCAAAGCGGAACAACTCGTTGCAACACCAGAAATTTCAGTGTTAGATAACATCTTTGACATGCATGCACAAGTCGGTCTTGAGCATATTGCTCTCACCAACTTGAAAGAGGAATGGGAAAACCTCTTGGAGTTAGTGAAGAAAACCCACCAGCATATTTTTTACAAGATGTGAGTATACTACTTAATTTTTATATTTGGCATCACTATCAAAAAGGGGGAAAACAATGTATAAGCCATTATGCCAAATATGTACACAGATGCTAAGTATACTACATATTACCAGGAGCATGCACCAAGGGGGAGTACTTAGTACTTAGAAAATTTTTGATGTGTATATGTATATGGCAGAAGTATAATTTATATAGAAAATTTTATCTATACACATTCGAAGTTTTGATACTAATGCCAAAGGGGGAGATTGTTATCTCTATTGAGCATTTATGATTGTCATTAGTATCAAAGGTTTGTAAAGATATCGGTCAGTCACTTACATTGAGCAAATTGGTAACTAGAAGCAAGATAGACTAGTCGATAAAGCAGTACATCGAGCATTAGAAAGTTTACCGAGCACCAATAGACACCGACATCGACAGACAATAAACACCAAGCGTCGCAATATACACCGAGCAGTTTAGACAGTGTTTACCAAGGATCACAGAAAATGGCATAGTAATTTGAAATGGCACATACTTTTATGCAAATGGTTACAACGGTTCATAAAACATTTTACCCAGATCAAAGAATATTTAATGGTATGATATTCATTAAATGCAATGTATATCTTTTGTAATAGTTGATCTAGGTTATTTTTGTACATCATAGATCTTAGGGTTATGACTATGTTGTGTAACCTAATTTTGTTAAAGTGGAAAAAATAGAACACCATATATTTGTGTGTTCACATCATTTTTGGTGTGAGCTGATATATGAATCACGGAGCACTTGAAGCAATTGCCTAACTTCAAGTCTATCAGTTAACAGAGCTGAACCAAGTACAAAGGAATTCAGATTGAGTAGAATTAGAAAAGGCTACTGAGTAGTTCAGAGCAGAGATTCATCACAAGTGAGGTGATATTTTATCAGAACTTATAGATCTATATCAAACAATTGAGTTATCAATTAGCAGATAATTACCTATTGCTTTCTGACCATTGTAATAGAGTTTTGGATAAAATCTCTTAACAGAGTAGACTTAACAGTCTTATGTAAATCTCTTAACCGAGTGCACACTTCATTAGTGTTGTTAAAATCCTATAACTAGGTAGATCTAGCCAATCTAACATGTCACTCCTAATAGGGTGAGATCAATAGAAGTGATCAAAACTTGTATCCCTAACAAGCAAACCTTTTCTATCTGTAGTAGTGAAGAATTTGTGGGTGTCATCCCCACTATAGTTTTTACCTTCTAACAAGGGTTTCTGCGTTACCAAAATACTTGTGTCATGTGATTGTCATATTGATTTCATGTTGTTTACTTTCATAAGTTAAATGAATGATTGATACATGCAGTTAGATTCAAGTTGTTTTGGTCGGTTATTACTGTTTACAATTATATATCTGAACGGTTTACAAGTAAATTTTTTTTTAAGGCACTGATTCACCCCTCCCCTCTCAATACTTATCTCTCCTAATTCCAACATCCTTTTCAACCACCTTTGTCGTAAGCTGAGCTTTTTCCATTACCATACCTATTGCCTCAACCAAAGAAGTGTTAGTGACCCTTTTTACTATAAGGCTACCTATAAGACCACCCTTGGAAATCTTTTTTCCTTTTCTATTCTCATTTTTCTTCAGGGACCACATGACCAAGGCTTCATGATCATCACTAAAAGTGACTCCTTTGGTAGCATGTTCTGCATCCTCCTTGGTCTTATGAATTGGTGTTGTTTGTTTTCTAACAACATCCAACACCACTGCATCAACAATGTCCCATTTTCGGAGGATAAGCACTCCTTAATTCCTTACCAATTCTCTCCCTTATTCTGGAGTGATCTTCTCAAATCTCTTAGTCATTTCCTTCCTCACCTCACTTCCTATGATCTTCAAATCCTTATCTAGATCTGCCTCTTGCCTCTTCTCACATGTTTCTTGGAACTGACTCATGTGTAACTTCCATAAAAATTACATGAAGGCCCTAGCCTTTACAAAGGTATCATCTGCTAAGAACTCATCACATGCCTATTTAATTATTAGATCTAGATCTATGCCTACCATTTCTCCCATTGTTAAATCTTATTCAGGTTCCTTTGGTGGCTTTGGCACCCCCTAATTTATCTCCTCATAGATCATAAAAATTTGACCCAGAGCTCCCAATTGTTGTACTTGTTATGTAACCTCTTGATAATCCATTATGTTTAGAGGTGATTGGGATGGAGAGTAATCCTCTTCAACATGTACAGGCATCTCTTCTAATTTTTGTTTCTTTGAGGGAGGTGGGGAATCAGGAATATCTTAAACTAGCTGATCCTGAGGTGAGTCTGGAATCTCTACAACTTCATCATGTTTTTCCACTTGCTGTGATGTGGAAGGGATATCTTCTTTTCTTTTTGTTTGCTCCTGCTTGTTTGGTCCTAGTACCACCACATTGTAACCAGTTTTCTTTTGTACCATGTATTTACCTAGGAGCAATACTTTAGCAAATGTAGGTTTGCTCAACATCAACTTAGCCTTCTCTGGCTTAGATTTCATAAATTTCTCCTTTTTCTCATTTAGCATTTGGATAATACCCTCAAAGTGATTCATAAGAGTCTCTATTTTCTTCCCAAAAGGAGTGCTATCTTTTAAGGGATCATATCCCTTGTCAAAATGCTGGAAAAAGTCTAGTGTCTTCTTGTATATTGGCCATTTCTCCTTTCTGATCTCTTTCTCTTTTATGTTAGGGATATTTCTAATGATATCCTCAGGGAAATTAAAGATTTGATCTATGAAGGAGCATATGACCTTCTTCTTAAACATTTCATTGTAAAAACCCTCTGGGTCTGTTGTCCTAGCAACTGAGGTAGTCATATGATATGGTGACAGGACTTTATCCACATGAGTCCATCCACCTTTTTTAATTACAAATTTGTGGGCTATTGTAACATTTGGGAAAAGAGTGGCTCTAGCTTTACCTGTGAGAGTATTCTCCTGAATTTCCCCCAATTATCTTATGAATTCTGCAACACCAATTTTGAGGGGAACTTGATATGGCAATATGAAAGGGGTCCCTCTAAAACCGTATAGTCTAATCATAGTAGAAATAGGATAAAAAATGAAATCCCCCCAATTGTGCACAATCTTGAGGCCCTTAGAAAAAAAATTTGGCTTGACAAGTTCAACGAAGGCCTTTGGGATTCTTGGGTTCTCAAGGACAAATAAAAGCCTAAGCCTGGCTGTAAAACATCTATCAAAATTGATGAAACTATTTTCATCCCTATCCCATGTCATGCTAAGGTTCCACAACTAGATTGGCATATCCTCACCATCCTTCTATTTCATCAAATCCATCTCCTTTTCAAAATAGCTTGCACCTTTGAATAGGAACATATACATCATGAAAGAATACCAGCAGAAAGGTTTGTCCACTTTGCTCTTCTGGATTCCTACCAATCCATTATGAACTAGGTCAGAAATAAAAGGGGAAAAGTCAAATGTAACTGATAGTAAAGGGTGTAAGATTTGGATCATCATGTACATTAGATGCACCGGCATTCTCTCTTCAAAATCTTCTCCAAAAATCTAACACAGTGACCAATACACACCCCTTGCTCTTAAGTTAAAATATTCTACCTTAAAGGGCTCCTATGTACTTGGTCCCATGGTGATCATTCCCCCAATCTTGTTGCAGAACTCCTTTAAAGGACCACTTCTGAGATAATCTCTCTGAGCATTGTATACTTGCTTCAATTCTTCAAAATCAATTTTCTCTAGGTCATTTGAAGGTTCATTCAGCCTAAAAAAATTTCTAATTTCTTTAGTTGAAATGTTTATCAATAGGTTTCCTTTTGCATCCCTAATTACCCTAGTAATTGGGTCATAGCTTTATTTAATTTGAATCATTAAATCTACATCCATGAAAACGTTGGGTACAATGATTTTTCCCAGGTCAAACTTCCATACATTTCTAGTAGGAGGGAGGGCATTTATTTGACTAAACCCTACTCTGAATAACCCTAGACCAATGATATCAGAGGTGCCATTTGTATAATTGTGCCAATTTTGGCATCCCTTATATAGTTACCCATATCATATAATTTGTTTGCTATTTTTACCCTAGGGTCTTTTGGTGTTAAACCTTTGGCTTTTACTGTATCAGTTGTCGAGTGATCTAGTAGTTCTAACAGGTCCTCATGTAAACCTCTCTCACTATACTCAACTTTACCAGTTAACTCCTTTCTTGGTGTCATTCTAGGGTTTGTATTTCTTTACAGTTTATGCAAGAGAATTACAGTAGAATTATGAAGATACTAACAAGAACAAGAATTCAAAAGATATTCACCAACCTTTTTTAGAAAATCCTCAGGAGATGATAACCAGCTCTGCAAATTTTCTCACCCAGGCTTCTTCAAATTCTATCTCTTTATGTTTTTGAGAATGTGTGAATCTATAATATATTAGCAATCAGACACAATCTTTCAGCAATTTACTCCACATGATCCGGCCATTATTTCTCTAAGAACTCGAACTATCACCATTCAACGGGCAAACTTACTTTCACACCAATTCTGCTTCAAATTTGAATTTGGACCGTCAATCTTCTTTAAAGCATAATGTAACGGTTGTCACATGATTGCAAAGGATGAAAATATTCCTTGCGAACACATGACAACCATTTGGTCAAGATGAATCGACAATAAACTATACTTGCATCATCTAGGACCCACTTGACAGTCTTGATTTATCGCTACCGTTAGATCCTGCATCTAATGGTCAGTATTATTTCCCTTTTCCTAACTAGACATAAATTAAGGCATCGTGGTTTTGATACCAAATCAATGGTTGTCGCATGATCGCAAGGGCTGAAAAGATTCCTTGCAAACACACGACAACCATTAGATCCTGCATACGATGTTAATCCTTTAAGTAACCGGACCCACCTGATAGGATCCACATCATCAATTACTGCAACCAATAAAGAATGAACACTTGTGTACACCTAGCAACAGACCCACCCTTTTCAAACACCATGTAATAAGTAAGATCAACGGTTGTCACATGATCGCAAGGATTGAAAAGATTCCTTGCAAACATATGATAACCATTCGATTCTCTACAGATTGTCAATCTTGCAAAACCCTTAAAGACTAGGCCCAGGTATTTATACCTCGTCATATCTTCAGTATTGGACGGTTGTGATTTCAAAATGAAAAGCAAGGACCCACCCGATAGCTACGCTGACTTGTAAACAAGATCAACGGTTGTCGCATGATCACAAAGGATTAAAGGATTCCTTGTGGTCTTATGACAACCGTTGGATCAAAAGTAGATTCAAAGCTTATGTTCAACATCAAAACCCTAGGGAAATAAAGTATTAAGGACTTAGGAAAATTAATAATATCACCAGGGTTTTAGACTTAGGAAAATTAAAAGGGGCCTAGGTAAAAAGAAGTATTAGGAACACAACCCCACTCGATGATAAAATTAAAACACATGCTTTTTTCAGGAACTTAAGTGGTTTTCTAAAAAGGTAATGCTCAAAAAGAGTTATAAACCTACAACCTAGGGTTTTCCTTTAAAAGCAAAGACACTTAGGGTTTTTTCCAAGCATGGTTTTGAATTAGGGCTTCCTGGATTTTAATGAAAGCTCTGTAAATTTTGTAAGGCCTTTTAGGGTATTTTGCAAAAAAATTTCTCAATTTTAAGACAATTGACAAATATCTCAATTTGTAAAAGGTGCAAAATTTATGCTTGAAAATTGAGGTGCCAATACTTCTTTAGCATACTTGTAAGAGGTTTTACCATAATAGAAAGGTTAGGAATGAACCTTCTTAAAATGTTGACTCTACCAAGGAAATTTGTAGCCCTTTCTTGTGACTAGGAAGTGGAAGAGGAAACATGGCCTCCAGGGAAAACTTTAGTGGTGAATATTTTCCATTTGACGAATGTCACATGTCAACAACCTGAGATTTGGAAAATATAATGTGTATATCAAGTTGACCATGTCACCTGAACTTTATAAATATTGGGTAGAATGCCCAAGTCCATCGCCCATTGGTTTATCTATTTTTCCCCTTTTCTTTCACAATATTGCCAACCGAATCTAATTGTTGGACACTAAAAATTGAAAATTTTCACCTACAATTTCCAAAGCTTATTGTAACTGACAACCATATTCACCAATATGTGGTCAAAATTTAATGTTAGGGTACATGTTACGTATATAGATTTGACATGTGTCTCTATTCCGAAGACTTTCAATGAAACTTTATGTCTTTCAAAACTTTGGCCCGAAATAGATTTGACACATCTCTATTCCGGAGACTTTTAGGGGAATCTTTGTGTCCTTTAAAGCCTTGGCCCGAAATAGAATTCCTGCCATTGATCTTGGATCATCAAATGGTTACAAAAATTAGGTTTATCTTCTATCAGGAGATATAAAATTAACTCACAGTATCTTAATAAAATAATAAAAGTCATTTGAGCTTTTGAGGGCGGCGTTGCCCCCAAACCCCTATCAAATAATGATGATTTCAAGGTATGTGTTCCTGTCATCGTGATTTTCTTCAATAATGAAAGATTCGCCAATATTTTATAGAATTTTCATATTATTGAAAAAAAATTGCCAATACAAATAATTTTTTTCCTTTCAAATTAAACAAATTTGCCAATAATATTATTTTTTTCGACCCAAAATAATGTAGGATTCGCTGGGATTTTACACTTTTTCTAGGGAGGGGGTTTCTTAAAGTTTTCCCTGATAGCCTCCACGCTCTCTAGATATATGGTCAAGCCATCCTTTGATACAGTGTGTCCTAACATTTTTTCCTGATCAATAGCAAACACACATTTTCTTGAATTCAAGGACACACCTATTAATGTTATTGTAGCTATATGGTTGGGTTCCTTCAGGTCGACATAGATAACATAAAGGTTGTGATGATATAATTATTATATTATTACTGTGAAATAATATACTTATTATATTATTATTATGATAATATATTTATATTATAATAATTATATTTAGTATAATAATATAATTATATAATTAATTAATATATAATTAAAACATGTATTAAACAAGAGCTCTGATGGAGCTAGAGTCCCTGCCTTTTGCCAAAAATAGAAGGTATATTTGTTATATTTGTTGTCTGAGAGATAATACTCAGTATGTGTATAGTATGTGAACCAAAGCTATGGAATTTTTTCTATAGAAGAACAATATGCATGCATGATTGATCTTATTAGTTGGACTAGGTCTCTGAAAGAGGTTGAGTGTTTTGTCAAGTTGATGTCATTTAAACCCAAACCTAGTCTTGTAGGGTGAGAGAATATGCTTGTTGTAGTATGGTGGATACATTATACAAATAGTACATGTTAGCACACAAAGAATGGTAGAATAAAACTTAAAATCTTGAAAAGAATATTGAATGATATGCAATA
This sequence comes from Chamaecyparis obtusa, assembly GCA_027943335.1. Classification (NCBI taxonomy): domain Eukaryota; kingdom Viridiplantae; phylum Streptophyta; class Pinopsida; order Cupressales; family Cupressaceae; genus Chamaecyparis; species Chamaecyparis obtusa. Next base: position 929,134 of record BSBK01001190.1, read on the forward strand.
TAGTAAGCATAAGACATAAGCAGAAAATTGATAGCATGTTTATTGTTTTATAGTATAAAAAAAGGTATGAGTACGAAATCAACAGGACGGTGGACTATTTCCACTCACAATTTACTCATTGTCCATGTAGAAGTTGTTGAGTTGTAGATTTAGTTTATAGCTCTTGGTTGTAGTCTCTCTTTGTCCATGTAGAAGGCTATTAATAAATTAAGTCATAGTTCAGTTTGATTAAACTCAAAAGAGCATCTTCAGAATAAGTGGAAGATAAATTAGAAGTAAACAAGTCAAGCAGTAGCAAAGCTTGAATTTGACAGTTACGTTAAAGTTGAATTTATTGAGTAGTGACTAATGATGAGATACAATTATGAGTTATGATGCTTCAGAATGTGATACAGTATTGACTTATTCTCATACACATCTCCATTTTTCTACTAAGTTTCCAGTTCATGTGCTATGTATACAATGGTTCATCAATTGGTTTTTTTGGTCTAGGTTTGGTGTGGCTTTGGTATTTTTGTACACACAATATTTAAAATATTAAAATTGCATCCAAACAACCAATGTTAACCAAAGTAGATATAAATTAAACAAAATTAATTGTAAAAACTACTGATCATTGATAATTCAATACTAAATGTTGGGGCATGAAATTTTGAATGTCGTAATGACTATTCAAGAGCTCTAGATAGCAAGTTACTTGTGGTATCAATGTGACTATTCAAAAAGAAAGAATGATAGTTTTATTATATTATATTCTATTAATTAGCTTTAATAAATGGTTTGCATGAATAAAAATGATAAATGTTAGAAGAACATTATATAATTGCACCTAAAAAAAATTTATAAAATTAAAATAATCACAAAGATTATGATAAAATATAGATTTAATCATGATCCCAATGTAACAAAATATAAACATAAACATAAGCAAAATCAAACCACACAAATAATTATAGAAATAGCTAACCATCAACATACAAAATATTGTGAGTACACCTTGTGACAGGGTACTGTTGGCAACTGACATCAATCAGTGCATCTAAAACAAATTGTTTCAATTTCTATTTATAAATGCATTGGAAGATACAAATGTCATTGCAGATGATACTTTGTATAAATATCATGAGAAAGAAAAACCTTCTAGAAGTCTAGTTTTTGAGAGCCTTGTCAATTACCTAAAAAGGTGGCATCGGTGAGATCATAATTATGGCCAAGAAACTAACGTTCTATAAATGTTTTTGTAGAGCTTCGAGCATGAAGAAAAGCTATATTTGAAGATGACATTCGTTCTTTAGATAATTGCCTATATTGGGCATTTGTTTAGAATAAAAAGGCTTTGACATTAATTAAGAAGGTTGATGTAAAAGATGCATTAGTATGTCCAAGTGTATTTCCTACATATTGTATAGTAATATCCATAAACAAAATGAATTAGTGAAGTTGTAAGATTGAGTGCAAAAAAATTATGACAGTCATAAGAGGGGTGTGAAAAGTTTCAATGACAGTCCATGTTTAAAAGAACAATCTGCCATGTAATTAAATGAGCAACTTCCAAGCCTTAAGGATTCTAATACAAGGAACAAAATCATGGATATGGGATTTCCCTAAGAATGTATGTGTAGTGAAAGCCCTGAAAAAAATGCACAAACCTTGTAGGGAACAAAATTGACAAAAAAAAAATAGTACTCACCATTCAGTCGATAGTGAGAGTTAAATTATCTGATAAAAAATCATTATAATAATTTGCCACTTTAAAAGGAAACAATCGTGTCATTGTAGTGAACATTCAATCAATTATAATAAAAAATAAAACTACAAGATTTTCAAAATGATTTGAAACCTAATGAGGTATGATTTAAATTAAGGACACTTTATTCTAATTTCATTTATAGAACCCTCACTTTTAAATTAAGAATAAAATTAAGTGTACCCTCAATTTAAAATTCTTATACATGTAAGTCCAATTTAACAATGAGAATAGGCAAATGAAATTAAATATGCAGAGTAAAATTAGAACCTTGCTAGCCCAGTATTCATCATTAAATAATCAAAGACAACGATTTATTTTCTAAATTATAAATCTTAACTAATTTTAGGACAACTTATTTTACCCAAGTTAGATAAATAATAATTGAAACACTAAAACAAATTTAAATTATATAATTAGATGGAAAGTAATGTACAGGAAAAATGAAAATTAACCGTAAAATGATCTTCTCATTTAATCACAATTTCACTCTCTATCATGTAAAATGGGATGCCCTCGGCTATGACTCATTGAAGAAGGAAAAGTTACCAAATTTGACAAATTATACATATAGAAAATATTATTCAAACCCAAACAAGATTTCTTTAGGCAATATTGTCTTTTGGCTTGCAAAACCCCCAATTTAACGGACAAAAATATTTTATGTTAACAATTTCTTTTTGCTCTTAATATTGGCTTCCAATTCAAGAGAAAATATCACAAAAATTCAAACCCTCAATTACAAAATTTGTAGCCAGGGAGAAATAACAGATGTTATATCCAATCTGAAACACTTCAAATAAATTTAGCAAAACTAATCATAATCTACAATTTTGAATTGCAAAATGTACTTTTGATGGTATAGAGAGATAAGGAGAATATATTTATTTTGTATTAAACGAATGAATAAATAAAAATACATCTAGCATATGCAATGTTGCTTTACTATAGATGGAGGAGGTGTTGAAATCATGGACAAAATCGGGGATAAGCTTTAAAATATGAGAAGAAAATCGTTTACCTGCACTCAGCTTATCTTAATCTTCTAGAGCAAAACTTCTACCAGGTTATAAATTATTTTTTTATTTAAATACTATAATTTAATTTAAATAGTATAATTAAAAATAATATTATATTAATTTTATAACTAGCATTTATTCATTCAATATATGAATTGATTAATAATCTATAGAATTTGTGTAAGTTGAGATTTGGGGTAGAACTTGAGTGTAAGTTTTAGATTCTAGGATTTTATAACAATAATAAGACTTGAAATTGAGAGTAGAAGTTGAAAATTAATTTTTAAACTTTAATAATATTATCTATATATATATATATATATATATATATATATATATATATATATATATATATATATATATATATATATATATATATATATATATATATATATATATATATATATATATATATATATATATATATATATATATATATATATATATATATATATATATATATATATATATTGAATAATATTATTACTAAATTTTTCATACTATATATTTATTAAAATCATTAAATAATATAATAAAAATAAACACATAAACACTATTAAAAATATAAATTTTATTAATCTGTTAATTTATTATTTAACTAAATTAAAAATTAAAAATATTTTATTTAAAAAACTGTAAAAAAAATTCTTCTTATATGTATACATTATAATGTTATTGTTAAATATATCTACGTATCTTTCATTATGCCTTTTAGGAGTGGCTATGATTAAATGGTAAAATCTTTAAAAAGAAAACTAGTAAAATTAAATGTCCCCCGTGGTTAACTATACATTTAGCTCTCTATCTATGTCAGTACGTATACCTACAGGCTATTAAGTCGGTACAGAGGCTATGACACTCAAAACCGGTAGCTGTTGCCGTGAAAATACCCATGCAAAATTTATACTGACAACTTTTATGTTTAATAAATATTATGGAACCTAGGGAAAACATTAGTATCTATTTGAATTTTTTCTCCAGCTTATCGCTCATTGGATGGAGGATTTTTTAAAATATTTATTAATAAGAAAGCAATAAAAATGCCAAGAAAATCAACATCCACCAATAGGAAAAAATGAAGAAAAGAATAAAAATAAGACTCAAAAAATGCAACAATTCAAACCATAGGATAAAGGTTTAATTTTCATGTTTGCACGGTTTCTAAAACCTTGATTAATTATATTTTTCTCATCAAAAACATAAGTCTTTGCCTATATATAGGCAGGGACTAATAATGGGCCCTCATATGTGTTAATATGATTTAGAACAATAGAGAGGGGGGGTGAATCAGTTGTTCTCAGGTCCTGATGTATAAGACAAACTTAAAAACTTTTCCTTAAATCAGATCCAATAACCAAAACAAACTCGGTCATCACTGATTCAATAATAGAAACATATAACAATGCAGTCCACTACCCAATTGTAACTTAACTTGTAAAACACAAAAATGTTCAAACCAAAACATTCACACAAGTATTAACTCCAGGATTTATAGTGGAAACCCAATGTGGGAAAAACCACTTTGTAACATGCTACTATTATTTTCACTCTTCTGAAGTGAGCTCAGTTAAAAGCCAACCCTGTCAAAGGTTACAATACACACTATTAGGTGTGACCCGGTTAAAGGATTTCAATCACCCTGTTAAAAGTGAGCCTTGTTATAGGACTTACATACACTCCATTAGAATGCAACCTTGTTCAAAGGATTTAACATATGACTGTTAGGTCAACCTCTGTTAAAAGGATTTTGATTGTTACAATGGTTAGAAAGTAGCAACAATATTGATCTGAGAAACATACAACTCACTTTGCAAATATCAGATCCGATTTCGTACACTAATGTTGTTTTATTGACTTTGAAACTTTTCCATCTCCATCTCTGATCTGCTCAGAACTTTTCTTCAAGCAACCACCACAATTCTCCTTTAGCCTTTTCTACTTATACAATCAATAAAAATTTATTGATCTTCCAACATTCTCTTTTTCACCCATGCACATGCATATCCAATGCTCAGGTTCCCTTAATACTTTCCTCAATTAGGTTAACTCATCTTATGCCACTCAATCTCATTCGTAGATTTTAGGGTTAGGTCAGATTCATTGAATCTACCAGCTTCATGTTCTTCAGCTTCATTTCTAGAATCATCTCAAATCTCTTAAAGATTTATAATAAAATGTTTTACAGTGCATTTAATGCTTTCAAACAATCAATAAATAAAGTCAACACATTTTACATAATCCAAGAATTCAACAATGTTGGCTCCAAAACTAAATTCTCTTCAAATATAAAAATGCTAATGCTCGGTCAATATTGTGATCAACTACTCGGTCTTCATGTAGAAAGCTTGGTCATTACTAAAAATGTTTCCTCGGCTTATACTGTCTTCCTCGGCAATTAACTGTTGTTCGGTCGACACTAGAATTTTTCTCGGCATACACTGACTCAGTCGACACTAACATTACTCTACTTAAACATGATTTCTCCATTTTTTACTCAGTCAAGCCTACTAGTTTAGTCTTCAGTCTTACTAGTATAAACAATACATTGTCTCATCATTGTACAACATAGTCAAGTACACTTTGTAGTATCAAGATAACTCAACCTTTCCCCAGGTGCTATTGTTACCAACCTTGCCCCAATCCTTCACAACAATAAGATAGATATAGTACTTTCCTAAGTAGCAATAGTCTTACCAATTAAGGTTTGACATCAATGACAATACAACAATTGTTTCAATTGCAGTTTCCAACAATATGATGTGTGGTGACCCTTGGTGAAGGGGTACCCCTAATAGATATAGAGGAAGATTCAATCTTTCGTTCTTGGCAATAAAATAATACACACCATTAGAAGACCTAAGAAAACAACATGGTATCAGAGTGGATACGAACTTCTAGGAATATGTATGATTTTTTTTGGTATGAGAACGATATGAAATATTCAATAAAGCAACGTATCTTTTATCTCATACCTTTCCATGATATATTTTGAGAAAACTTTGATGAAGTGTTATGTGGAGGTTAGGATCAGAGAGATATTTTTCTAAGTTGTTGTGAATGATCAACAAGGAAGCTATTCTTGTTGTTATGTTGCAAAGGGAACCATTGGTATGAGTTCTTTGATTAGTGTTTCTAATGGAAGGACCTCTCTATAGTCAAGCTATCATCATGGGCTAAGAATGTGTTGAATTGAATATAGAAACTGAAGAGTCATAATGTTCATAGAAAAATGATATGTTTGCGACTATTACAAGAACTATGGTTTGTTTAATTGTCGTGATTTCCATTTAAGCTTTATTGTAAGAAATAAAATAAAAATTATTAACAAAGAGAAACATTACTATAATATTTGTGTATATTTGTCGGGGGTCCCCATTAGTGTGAAGACAATGATGAATAGAGATAAATGTATATACGAAAAATATTTCTAAATGGACTATGGTGCTTGGATAAATAAATGTATATTGAGCTCAGTATAATTGCTTCATTGAAAAGTTAGTTGAAATATAGTATTATGGTTGAGTGATTAATCTTTAAGAAATAGTCTTGTACAGGGAAGGAATATTTCAAATATTTGGTAGAGCTATTGTAGGTCGTCGCAAATAATTATAAACTCTATGTATGTGCCATGAGCTATTTTTCTTCTTTGTCATTTTCTGGTAAGGTTGAATTCAAGTGAAGGATCAAATAGGTATCAAGCTTTGGCAATCTATATAGCATTATTATTGAAGTAGATGAATAATTACATTGGTGACTATAGTTAAGGTTGTCACACTTAGGAGGGAAAGATTAAGGATCATTTTGTTGTAAATTATATGAACAAAACCTCCTATATGTGAATCACTCTTATGATTGGAATTATAAGAATTTTGCTCAAATCCTAAGGATCTATACAATACGACATTACAAAAAAATTGCACTCTCCTACGATTTTTCCATTTTCCACCCACACACAAAGAACAAACATTCCATTCACCATTAATTTGGAGGGTCAATCTGATTGCACAAGTAACATTTGCAATACCATATATTTTTAGTATTAACATCCAGGAATATACAGAGACTATGATACATCTACAATGACAACACTCTGAGCTCTCACAAGATCATCATTCTTCAGTGTATAGAGGAGAATAATTCCTATAGTCTATTGTTGTGACCTACTGTGATGAGAAAAGATCATATTCTTCGGTATTTATGTGGTGGAATGAGTATGTGATAAAGAGGAGTATTGACAGGGATGTAGTTTGAAAGGAATAAAAAACATAATTTATTAGGCATCTTAGTAATCGACGACCTATAATAGATGATATAATGCATAAACCTTTGTTCTAAATTCTACAAATTATCTTTCAAGATTTCAAAAGAGTCTTCAGAAGAAGTGGTCTCTTCTTCTAATGGAACATCTAATGAGGATTGTAAACCTATATTTACTATGGAGATGTGCATGACACAATTTTACCATGAGCGGGCCTCTTTGTTTTACAAGAGAAATTGGGATGTTGTTTCTATAATTCATGTAACTCCTGAGGATGGGTTTAGTTATGAAATATTTGAAGCAATGGGTTATGGTCCCCAAGATGTTGAACTCATGCAATTGGTTGAAAGGGTTTTGATCTATTTCAAGCCAAGGTATTTTCCATTGTTGTTCAAGTTTTGGTGCCTGTTGGGAAATCATCATGGATTGTACTTGATCAGCCTCCTTAGGGATATGTCTGTGATATGACAAATATATAAGAGCTTAAACGAGGTTGTAATATGGTTTACCTTACTTATAGAAGGAATACTTTGTCTTTGCATACCTAGGAAGAGGAAAGTGATGGAAGCAATGGCTAAACATTTGCAATGTCATCCCTGATGAATAAATAAACTTTGGATATCTATTATGTATATGAGGGTATGAGAAGTCATGTATATCAATAAAGTTGATTCCACATGGTATAAAATCAATCATGTGAGTAGGGTATGCTTCTGTGATAGAGGGAGAATCTAGAGGATCTGCTTCAGTTGACATTTGAGGATCTTGATCATATTGATTCAGAGGGAGTAGACCATGTTGAGATGATTTCTCTAGTGCAATTTTTCTCTGAGATAGAGAAATTTGAGGTACAGTCCCTTGTTAATGCATTCTTCTCTATGAGACAAGTTTGAGGTGAAAACCCTAAAGCATTTTTCTCTGAGGTGGAGAAATTTGAGGTGTCAACCCTTGTAGCATTTTTCTCTGAGATAGATAAATTTAAGGTGTCATCCCTTGTAATGAATTCTTCTCTATGATAGATAAGTTTGAGGTGAAATCCCTTGTTCCATCCTTTGGGAGTAGCCATGATGGATCAACCCTCTGGGAGTAGGCATGGTGGATGTCATGAGAGGGAGTCCATGACTTTGCACTTGTGTTTATTCACCCTGTAGGAGGAGCTATTGTGAACATCATGATGACATGGTGAAATCATGTTGAGTGATTCCATGATGGGAACTTGTGAACTTATTCTATCCACCCTCTGGGAGTAGCTATGGTGGATGTCATCTGAGAGACTCCATGACTTAGCACTTATGTTTATTCACCCTTTGGAAGTATCCATAGTTAACATCATGATGAAATGATGACATCACATTGAGTGATTCTGTGATGAGCACATGTGTTCAATTATATTTTTATTCATGGGAGTAACCATGATGGACCCATCCTCGCAGGAGTAGCCATGATGTACCTACCCTCTGGGAGTAACCATGGTGTAATTCACTACTATATCAAGGATTCCTCCCTAGCTAAGAGGGAGTGTTAATATTATTATAGCTATGGTCAGATTCCTTCAGGCCGGCATAGATAACATAAAGGTTGTGATAAAATAATTATATTATATTAATTATATTTATTATGATAATATAATTAATTAATATATAATTAATAATTATTAAATTAATGGGGCCTCACTTGATGTATGGTGACCCTTGGTGAAAGGGAACCACCAATAGATATAAAGGAATATTGAATCTTCTTTTCTTGGTAATGAAATAATACACACAATTAGAAGACCTAAGAAAATAACAACACCACACTCTTTGCATTTGATTAACACTTTCCTCAAATGATCGAAGTGATCTGTTGTGTGCTTGGAGTAGATAGTTATATCATCAAGATATATTAGCACAAAATTTACTAATGCAGCCTTAAAGGCCATCTCCATTTCCTTTTGGAATGTATAACCTGCATTAGTTATCCCAAATGACATTTTACAATAAGCATAGGTGCCCCATTTAGTAGTTAATGTTCTCTTATAGTGGTTTGATTCTTGTACTAAGATTTGGTTATAACTTGAATAGCCATCTAGAAAATAGAACCTCTTTGAACCACTAACCTTAGACAAGATTTTCTCCACGAAAGGAAGATGATGATGATCTTTAAAAAAATCTTTATTAAGGTCCCTAAAGTATACACATAATCTTATATCCCCATTCTTCTTCCTAACAAGAACAAGGTTGGCTACCCATGAAGAGTGCTTAATAGGTAAAATAATACTAGCCTCTATGAGTTTGGAAAACTCTTTTCTCATTAAGGTTTCAATCATTGGATTGATTGGTCTCTATTTATGTCTAACTGGTTTTGCATCATCATTTAAGTCTATGGTATGTTGAAACAAGATTGGGTCAAAACCTTTTAAATCTTCATATGTCCAAGCAATAACATCATTGAATTCTTGATGTAATTTAATGAAAACTTCTTATTCAATCTCAAAGCATACCTTTCCCAAGTTAAGATTCTTCCCATTATCAATAGTGACAAGTATGTAGTCATCCTTCTTGGCATCTAGGTTCAGATCTTTGTCCTTGCTTGATCATTAAAGTTGAAGATACCCTCCAAGGTGACTAAACCTTTAGGTAGCTTGTTCCAATTGAGCCTTATAATCTGATCTTCATATTGGCTCTACAACTTAGAGTGATTTTTAGGAGATAATTATGCTTAATTTTGTATAAAATTTATAATCTGTAAATTAGAATAAAAAACTTGCCAACTTGTACAATTATTTGGGACACTAGGACTTACAATAAGTCTTATATGTTGTTCCTCCATTCCTACAACATGCTCTGGTATGTCATAATGAGCACCAATTGATGCAATTATATCAGCATGTTCATTTTGATTTCTAGGAACACTTTGAATGTCAAAAGATTTGAAGGCTTCAAGAAAATCCAAAACTCCATGTTTGTAGGATTTGAGAAGATTGTTCTTTATAACATTTTGATTTCTAGTCTGATTAACAACCAACTCACTATCTCCAAAGACTTGTAAGGACTATATACCTCTTCTTTGTGCAAGTTGGAGACCTTGAATTAAGTCTTCATACTCATCCACATTGTTACTACAGCTGAAATGAAGTCTAAATGAAAAGTAGTATTTCTCCAACTTTGGAGAAACAAGCATTACACTAGCACCTGAACCATTTTTATTCCTTGATCCATCAAAGAGCATATTCTACAATCCATCAGTGTTTACATGTTCTTTTATGAGATTTGGAATAGGAGTATTCTCCTCATGTATACAATAGGTTCCAATACCTATCTCTTCAGCCTCTTGTATTGGATCAAATTTAAAATCACTATCCCACTCATCTAAGAGATAATTAGGAACCTCTATCAAAAGAGTAGAAAGTTCATGGATTATACATTACTATTCTTCTTCATGGAGTGTACAATTCATGTTTATGGGGCTACCTATGTATAGGACTCTATGTGATTGAGAGACAATGGCTCTTCTTTTATGGAAGCCTTTGTTCCATATCTCATCCTAAAGAACATGTAGGACCAATTAGATGCATTATAGCCACCTATATTGGCAATGAAGTCCCTAGAAAGGCAAAGGGAAAAGTGTGGAGGGAGATCAATAATTGATATTTCTTGTATGATAGTGAAACTAGGACATGCATGCAAGGCCAATTTGATATATTTTAATACTCCTATTGTTTGGATAGAAGTACCATCCTATTGGATAACCCCTCTAGTCACAGGATCATATTTAATGCCTAGAAGACCAACTACCCTCTTTGGCATGACTGAGCTACTATCTCCTGAGTCTATCATACAATTGTGAACTAGTTCATCTCCAATAATTAAAGAGAGATAAAATGGGAAATGTTTGTATTTCTTACTTTTATTTTCTTCCTTTCTAGGTTTCACAAGGCTTGTTCCTTGATATTCAATTTTTTTTTGTTGGCCCCTCTTGAACATTTATGGTCTTCAACCCTTCTTGTAGAAATTCAAACTGAGATGAAATTGTGAGGACATCCCACATAGTAACATTTATGTTGTTCTTCTTCATATGATCTACAATGTTGAGAGGGGTTCTTGTTGACTTTATAGGACCCTTAGCAACAACAAGATATTATTTTTGAATTAGTACAACTTGAGGCTCCTTTGGCTTCTTGTTGTTCTGATGTATATTCTAATTTTGTAATGGGGAAGCATCATCATGTTGTATAGATACTAATGAAATAGGTGTAGATGTCTCTGAAGTTGAAGCTTGATTTGATGGGGAAGCTGAAACACTCTCCACTACTCTTCTTTTTCTCCTATTTTTATCAGCAAACCTATCATTTCTCTTATGGTTAACACCACAAAAATCCTCTAGTAGCCAATTCATATTTATAAAATCTCCTTGGCATTGGGACTAGAATCCAATATTGGACTGATTTATATCACATTATTGTCTTGATATTGTTGGCTCTTCTTGTATGGTTAGATCTTGAGAAAAATCTACCCTTTGGGAAACACAATGATTATAAGAAATATTTCACGTAACACACCCTTCTTTCCCTTGAGAAATATTGTTTTGGGAAAATAGTGTCCTCACTGGATTTATATTTGTATTTGTATTCACGACATTATTTAAAATCCTATCTTGGTTCCATGAACATTTTCCTTGATTTGTTGTCCTATTGAATGAAGAATTTTGAGTGTGAGGTTGATAAGGCCTACTACCTTGAACTTGTTTCCACTCTAATGTCACCACTTTGTTTCCCATGTTTTGCAGCCCAAGATTAAAACCTTGCATCTATTGTACCATAGTTTTTACCAAAGTTTTTTTCTCATGCATCATGGTTTTGATCTCCTCTAACTCTTTAGGAGATGTAGAAGTAGCTGGAGAAGCAATAAGAGGCTAAGTTTTAGTTGTATTAGGAATAGGAGCTATTGTAGGTTCATGTGTAAGCATATCTAGAAATAAAGACATTGGTGGCCTTGGAGCTAACTTCCCTACTTGACTTGGGAAATTATTTTCCCTTATAGTTGCATCATATGTAGATGGTAAAGTATCTCCACCCATTTTTTGCAACATGGTATAAATATCACTATTAAAAGATCTAAGATAATGCAAGAAATCATTACCAAGAGAAGGCTTCACTGAAGCAAGAATTTGGTCCCATGTCTTTTGGAATATATGTAGTTAAAATCCATCATGAACTCATGGGTTGATCTTTTAATTGTAGTTAACTACTCTAAAAGTGATAGATGGTCACTTTTATCTTCAAAATCTTTACATGTTCTTTCACCTAAATCATCCCAATTGTGGATGGATTTATGTGGAAATCCTCTATACCACTACAAGGCTTTTCATTTTAGTGATGAGCCTAAAAGTGTAGTAGCAACACCATCCTTTGTAATACCATGTAAATTGAAATTATTGGAAACTTCTTGTATGTGTTCTATTGGGGAAATGGAAATTTCACTAGTGAAGTATGGTAAACTCTTAAGTGCAGATATTGGAATATCATGTTTTTTAGCCAAAACAAGAGGACTAACACCATTAAAGATAGAAAAAACCTAAATTCTAGGGACAATCATATGAAATAATGATCTATTTAATTAAGAATATGGTACCCTAGGTTGCTATCTATCAATTGGAGGGGTAGAAAGGGATCTAGATGGTGTAGGTGTTTCTTTCGAACCCCTAACTGGTGATAGATAAATTCTATCCCTTCTTCTTCTATAAATTTAAAATGAGAGTTGAACAAACTGAAAATTACCTCTAGAAGATGCCCTTGTTTGAATTATGGGCATGAATTGTATAAATATGGTCTATGAATTGAGATGTAGAGGTGGAGTCACAAAGTACTTGAATTTGAGCCTCTTGAAGGCTAGTATGCTAAGAATGGTACTATCTTCTTAGCATAGGAGTTGAAACCCTTTGACACAGTCAAACTAGTAGACTTCTTTTGTAAGCTAGAATGGAGTCCCATCGAGCATGCCAAAAGTTGTTGTCACAAACTTTTGCACCCTTGTTTAGATGATAATTAATGATCTAAACAAACTTGTGAAACATGGAAACAACCTACAAGTGTGGGACTTGAAATGTGAGGTTGAATCTTTGGAGACGTTAAACTTCCTTTGAAATTAGGGTGCCCCTAAACTACTGAATTTTCAAGAAAAGAGACAAGTATATACACAAAGGGAAAAGGGTGATACATATTGAGTAATTGATTTCCTTCTACCTATAACTACACTTTGAATTCAATAAGATCATAATAATACACTATCCAAATATTTATTATTCTTAGCTCTATATGAAGGTAAAAGATGTTAGTTATATGTTATCATTAGTATCATACATACACTCAGTAAAGGAAGCAAACAAGCTAGCCGGTCAACACGTCAAGAATAGATACCGAGCAGAGCACAAGGAAGAATGCCATACTAACTGAATGCATTCTTGACCGAGCACTAATAAAAATCCAAATGATTATCAAGCATTGATCACAATTTAACCAAGCATTCATGTATACCGAGTGTCAGTAAATTATCGAGTGATGAATGAAATGTATACCGAGTAAACTAGGAAATGACATAAAAGTTTGTATTGGAACAAACTACATGGTAAATGGTTTACACTGATCCAGAAAATGGTTTACCAAGATTGAGGTGAACATTAAATATGGATGTAATCACTTAATGATTCATGATCCCTATGTAATGATGTTTAGGCTTCTCTTTAGGACCCTTGATCTTAGGTTTTCTAAGATGTTGTCATAACCCTAATTAGGTCAAATCCTTTGTTATAAGAATTGTCAAGATGTTATTTTGATAAGTATCATGCATGAAGTAGCTTCCATTGGGAGAAATCTACAGATCTGATAGAGTTATGTTGAAGCATTAACAAAGTATTCAGTTTTATCAGAAATAATTAAAAGGCTACCGAGTAGTACTGAAGGACACATTCATCACAGCAAGGTGATTTCTTAATTTTACTTAAAGGATCTTATATTCAACAAAGTTAGTTGTTATCTATAGATCAATTTCACTATTACTCTCTAGCAATTGTGATGGATAAAATATCCTAACCGAGTATACTTAACATTCTTATGTAAAATCTCTTAACCAAGTACACACTTGAAGAGTTGTTAAAATCCTCTAGCTAGGTAGATCTAGAAAATATTTTATGTTACTCCTAACAGGGTAAGATCATAATAAGTGATCAATATTTATAGCCTTAACTGATAACTTTATTTACTATAGTAGTGAAGCTATGTGGGTTGTATCCCTAGATTCCCCACCATATTTTTTACCTTCTAACAAGGGTTTCTGCGATACGAAAATACTAGTGTTATGTGTATGAAGTTTCATGATTGCTTATTTGATTAGATTAGAAGTATTTACATTTAAGTTATGTTATTGAATGTATGGAGACAGTAAATACTACAGTCAGTTAATGAATTACTTTGTTATAAGGATTCATTTGAAATTTTTTTAGGGTTACTGATTCACCCCTCCCCTCTCAGTAACTCACCTTTCCATTATCCCAACAATTGGTATCATACCTAGGTTCTCTTCTTGAGGAAGTTTAATCACTGAAGAGAAAAGATCTTAGAGATGGAAAGGTATAAGCTTGATAAGACTATTGAAAATCAAAAAATGGAGATGCAGATTCTCATAGAACAATTTAAGGATGCCAGAGAAAAAATGAGAGATTTACTAATCAAAAGGAAGGAATTGGAATTTCAGCACAATGATACTGATTATTAGGAAGAAGAAATAGAGGAATTTTTTGAGGGATCTGGAAGAATATCTGATGCATCTAAAGGAACCATATCAGATCTGTCTAAAAAGAATCAACGCCTTACTGATCAAGTGAAAGCACTGCAAATTGGACAAGAGACTCAAATGGTAAGAATGATTGATGTCATGAACAATGCAAGATAGGCTGAACAAGAAATGAATTTGGCTATTGAAGATAGAAGTCAAATGACTGAAAAGTTGGAAGAAAAGGAATCTAAAATACTAAGGCTTACCGAGCATCATTATGAAATTTCTAATCAGATGGTTGTCATGAGTTAGGAAATCAACTAAGTAAACAATGAGCTTACTAGGTGATGAACTACAATTGATTTAGAACCTGAATGAAGAATCTATGATTAAAGATCACTAAAGATTTTTTGATTAGATATGTAAGATGATTAAATCAGTATTATGTTGTCATTGATGTCAACTAGCTTGATATTACTTATCTTGTAAGTTACTATATCGATACATCTGAAGAAAGGTGAAAGAGATGAAGAATAGAAATATCTACATGAGGAAGATATATATGTTAGATGATGATAAGGAACACAATGAGTAACTTTTTGATGAGTCTATGACTTGATGATATTGACTTTATTATGTTGCATTCATCTATGATGAAGAATAGAGCTGAAAGACACAAAGCAGTGTTGTCGGTAAATGAAGCATTCCAATATACACCGATGGAGTGTAGTGTATACTGAGTGTAGTGTTAACCAAGCTTATGTTCACCGACACATTTCTTTGTTAACTGAGCAGAACAAAAAGGAATTAAATGACTAGTTTAGCCGATAAATTGATGAGCTGGAAAGTCTATGAAATTGAGGTAACATATAAGGTTTTTATGAAGATCGACGGCTAACATAATTCAAGGAAGATCTAATAGAGCATATTGAAACATGTTACTGACACATCAGCCGAAGAAGGTTAGAGCAGCAAAATCAATGAATGAGATTAAGCGGCAAAATCTAATGGACAAAAAGAAAATTTTTTACTCATCTATATAAGAGACATTGGTTTCATTGTTGAAACTATGACGGAAGAAGAAGATACTATATAATTATCACATGAACAAGTTTTCATGCATTCTGATCATACTGGTTAGTGAGAACCGAACTGCAGACAATTACCGAGCTACAAAGAGTAATTACCGATGAAGAGTAAGTTGATATAGTATTGAATCTGAAGTGATATATTGATCAGAAAGATTTGTATGAGCTAAATATTGATCTGTAAACTGCAATTGAAGTTGTATCAAGGTAGATCATCTACTGTTACATATTTAACCATTGTACACAGTCAAATCTCTTAACTGAGTGGAATAAGAAAGTCTTTTTGTATTTCATTCATAGAGTGAACATTGTTATCCTATCAACCCCAGAGTGACTACTGGTTGGACAATAACTTCTAGTCTAAAATCTTCTAACAAGGTCACACCTAATAGTGTGTTTGTAACCTTTAACAGGGTTGGGTCTTCACTGACCTCACTTCAGAAGAGTGAACATTTTTTGGTTGTCAGTCCCAGATGGTTTTTCCCTTCACAGGATTTCCACATTAAATCTCTTGTGTTATGTGTTGATTGTGATATTTGTTTGTTATCATACTTTGCATATTACATGTTAGATTTGATCAGTAACTACTATAAGTTTTAGATTGATAATTGGTAAAAACACAGACAGTGAAAGTATTTTATGTTTACCAAGTAGCAGAAGTTGAAGAATTTTTTTTGGATTATACATTTTGTTTTGGGACACTAGATAACTGATTCACCCCCCTCTCAGTTATTCTAACAATTGGTATCAGAGTTGTGGTTTCTTAGAATAGATTTTTAAGGACTCCAACACAAATATCTCAAGATGTATAAGAGGGAAGTGCCAAAGCTATACAAAGAGAACTTCACAGTATGGCAAAGCCGGATGAAGTTGCACATATCTAGAATTAGGAATTCTGCACTAGAACTGATGCAAATGGCTACATTGAACCGACACTAGGTCCCCTAACACTTGATCAACTGAAAGACAGGCATGAACACAACATTACTATGATGGAACTTGTTGTTTCTTGTACCGATGTCAATTTTGAAGACATTAAGGGATGCACTACTACCAAAGCCATGTGGGATAAACTGACTCTAATATATAGTGGAGATTTGAATGTTAAAAGAGCCAAAGCAAAAAGCCTAAGAGGTCATTTTGGCGATATGAAGATGAAAGTGTATACACCTAAAAATGGTCATCTAGACTATTAGTCCCTTTTGCTAAAATCATCAATTGCTTGTTCTTGATCAAATCCTAGTCCTATCATTTATTTGATTATTTTCTATGGGCTAACCATCTTATCCTAAGTTTTTATTTATTAAAAGGAATATTTCCTCCCCTTTTATTAAATAAAAAGCCCCACTTTTCTTCTTATCCTAAGTTGCACAAATAAAGCATTTAATTCTTATTTATAAAGAAAAATAAAATAAAAAATAAAAGAAAAGTACTTTTTGTCTCACATGGACATAAAGTAAATGCTCAACATAAAGTAAATGCTTCTAATTTTCCTATTGGAGGATATTTGTGCACAAGGATCAAGCTTCTTTTTTTCTCCACCGTTGATTAAATATTTTGCCTCTTAATCTCCATAGTCCATTGATTTTTCACCTGCTATAAAAGAAGAGCTCTCTTCCTCATTTGCACACACAAATTTTTATGCTATTGTTATGCTACAAGTTTTCTAGGTCATCTTGGAGCTTTTGGAGATATTCTTGCATCTAGGGTTTGAAGATTTGGAGCATTGTTGGCATTCATCTTGGATCTTCATCAACACTCTATCTTCTTGTCTTCATTCTTGCATCATCATGGCTTTCTTGCTTCATAGTTATATTTCATTTTCATAGCTTCATTCTTAGCTTAGATTTCCTTTTACGTAATAGATTAACTTGCATTGTCATATAGATTTTCTTTGCATTGCATACATTTGGCTTCATTGGAGATATTGGAATTCTTTCCCTTGTCTTCCTTGAATCTCCCATTGCATGGTTTACTAGCAAGGTTATAGGCTTAATAGCTCTAGCTGAGAGCATTCTTAAAAACCCTTGCACTCCATGCCTACGGAGCTATGGATCGATTTGTGAGGGCTCATTCTTGAGTTTTCTTGCATGTAAGGATTCATAGAAGTGTGACAATATTTTAGCACATATTTTTGGCACCCACCGTGGGGCAACCCACTTTTACATGCTAATTTTTTATTATTTTTTAAGCTAACCCTTGTGCAGATTTGTTTGGAGATGGAAAAACCTTAGATTTGAAAGACTTGATCATATCTCCCAAAAGGCTTGGTATTTTGGTTTGAAAATTTTTTTTCAAGTTGGTGACATATTAGAGAAGCTCCAAAAAAAATTTCAGAATTTTGAGAGGTGATTTGTATTTTTTATGATTTTTTCTTGATTTTTCATAAAAAATCAATTTTTGGCGCAAATCAGCATATTTTTCAGAAATTTTTATATTTCTAGAAAGGTCTTCGAATTCTACAGGGGGTCCATTCACTGTGTTTTTAATTTATAAATTATATCATAGCTCATTTGGTCAATTTATTAAAACTGGTCTATTTTGGTAAAATGGGTCTCTAGGGCACAAATGAAGAGATTTTTCTAAAAATTTTACATTTTTTGAAAGCTCTCTATTTTTTGACAAAGGTCTTTTTTTTGAATTTTGGGTTTAGGGTCCGAATTCATGTGGTAAAAATCAGATCTTGTTGACTAGGTCAAATGCAAAAAAAATAAAATTTTGTGATGGGTATGCACTTATTTTTCATTGTTCAATGCATGATATGAGTTATCATTTGGATTATTTGATAGTTATCATTGCTCCTAACAATTGATTTTCAGATCTAACCCTAGGGTTTTCATAAGTTGGATATACATTGCATATCTTGTTTGCTTGTTTTCTTGTCTTGTTCATTTGAAGGTGCATGACTTGCTTTCATAAAAAATGCTTAAAACAAACAAAAAAATGGTGAAATCTACTAAGCACGTTGCGTTGGACTTGAGGTATTTTGTTACAACTCTACAACATTTGGATCTTGGGATTAAAATTGAATCTCTCATATGTTTGGCTTGAGTGTTTACATGCTTTCATAGAACACATTTCAATTGATGCTCTTAATGGGAAATGAATGAACATAGATTTGCTTTCATACAAGTTTGTGTAAGTGAATGTTTGTGTTTAAACCTTAAGTAATTCTTGGTTTCAATATCAAATATCTCATTGAGTGATTGAGGGCATGGATTCATTCTTTGTTTACATAGGGAGTTAAATGCACCACTTTGTGGACTCACTCTATGTTTGCTTAGAAAGTTAAATATTCCATTGATTCAACCCTTTGTCATTTGTGAGTAGTATTGATAAGCAACTTTAGATTACTTGTGATTGATCTAGATTGCTATCTTGAGTTATTAGACTCGCTAATCCATCGGTCCCTCATTTCTGCCCTGTAGTTGTAAGATCAGCGCTACATTAAAGGGGAGGGGTCTACAGGAAAGAAGTGTTAATTGCTCCACTAGGCAACCCTTTTGTGCTTTTTGGAACTCACTTGTTTTCTAAGGTGTGGACTCACTTTGAGTTGATGTGAGGAGTTAAATGTTCCACTTTTGGGCTCACTTTGAGTTGATGTGAGGAGTTAAACGTTCCACTTTTGGACTCACTTTGAGTTGGTGTGAAGAGTTAAATGTTCCACTTTTGGACTCGCTTCACATTCTCTTGAAGTGTTAAATGTTCCACTTTTGGACTCGCTTCGCATTTACTTGAAGGGTTAAGTGTCCCACTTTTGGACTCACTTTGCATTTACTTGAAGAGTTAAGTGTTCCACCTTTAGTGCTCTAAATACTTTTGATAGTGAATTACTTAGCTTTTATTTTAGAAGGCCTGCTTGGGGACACACCACCTCAAGGGATGACCTTAACTCCTGTGTTCCGGCGGAGTATAAATAGTGGGTGGTGAATCGAAAGACACCTCTCTTGGGAATTGAGTTTGATATCACTCTTGGCTAAGCCTCAAAGAACTTTATACCTTTGAGAATTGAAGGAGGAGATTTGGGTTACCGTCTCCCCCCGGCTATGTGATTTTGGATTCTTCTCATCTACAGATTTGGGCCTCACGTACCTTGCGTATATCAAGGACTCCTTTTAGAAAGCCATGTATATCCTTGTAGATAGCTTGATAAGGTGTTGTTGTGTTCTAAAAGCCTGCTAAAACATTGTCAAGAACATACACAAGTAGAATCTTTAAGGAGTAGAAATACTAAGTCACTATTCTTGTTCATGTGCAAGGTTGCTTTGCCCCTTGCTCATTGTTTGAAGACAACTGCTTGCTTGAACTCCTTGATTGTTGTCTTATGTGTTTGATCCATGATAAAAATCTATTGATATACTTACTTGATCTTTTAAAATGCTTCAAAACTAAGATTTTTATGTTCATTGGTCATAGAGTCGTATGGCTCTACAACAGTGTCAGCCAGAACCTTTTTTACTGTCTTATTGCTATTGCAATCTGGAGCTGCTAAACTTGCATTTTAACCGGTCGTAGAGTGTCTTTTTCTGTTCTTACCTGAAGCTGGTATGTTATCTACATGCTTAGACTTGTTCTAGACTGAAACAAATGAGCTAAAACTATTGGATTTGAGCTTAACGAATGCTACTCTTGATCACTTGTCACATCACGGTTACCTCTCTAGCTACTTGCTTATTGAGCTTCTTGTTCGCTGCTCGGCTTTAGTCAATTGATTGCTATAAGTGCTTGAGCACTTTTGACGAGCCATCTCTCTATTGTTCTACTTTGACAAGTGATCTTTATTAGCTTTGCTTATCTCAAATCTAAGAAACTTTGTCTCATTCTATTAGTCAACCAACATCTCTTTTCATGCCGGTTACAACTCGGTCTCAATTTGAGCAGGAGAGTCATCCTCCGTTCAATTATACACAGTTACCTTCTCCAACTAGATGCTCACGAGCACCCATTAGCAACAACAATTCTAGTTCTGACCAATCTGAGGATTCTAAGGCTACCCCATGGTACAAAGGAGGTTTCCTCTTTTCTGCATTCAAGACCCCCAAAAACACAGATAGTGTCTCACTCACTTTGATGGAACAAGAAAAATTTAAACTCTTGCAAGAACACTTTGAGCGTAAGGATAACCAAGCACGCTTAGAAAAAGAACACAATCAACAAAGGATGGATGCTGCTAGGAACATGGCTTATAGGGGGACATTTCATGAGCAACTTGAGACTAGTAATCATGAGCATAGATCTCTTTTCAATGGCAACAATGGCAACAACACGCCACCAAGATCTCCTCCAAGACCCACTTTTGGTATGCCTTCTTCACCTCCTAGACCTCCTCCCTCTCAACATGAGGCAGAGGCTGATGATGAGATTTCTAGTGAGGATCTTATGAGATTTGAACAAGATGTGGTCTCTCAACGAATGATGCATAAGCTTTTAGAGCGTAACGGCAATCAGTACTTTCAATATATGACTTCTAGAGGATACAAGCTTCCTCCCGGCTATGATGTCAAACAAATTGTCCAACAAAGAGTACCAACTGAGTTGGAAGTTCTTCAAGAAGAATTATGTCAGACAAATCAACACCTTACCCAAATGGCATTAGAAAGAGAGCCTCCAAAGGTCTCTTTTGTAGAATCAATTTGTGCTCTTCCTTTTGATAAAGATCTATACATGGTCCCATTTCCTAAGGATATTGAGGTTCCTAAATATGACAAGTATGATGGAAATGGTGACCCTCATGACCATGTGCGTCATTTTTATGCTCTTAGTATGGACTTTCTTCATAAAGACACATATCTTCTATGCTTATTCCCTCGAAGCTTAAGAGGCCAAGCTTTAGAATGGTTTGCGAAATTGACACCACCTCTTAAGACTTTTGATGAGTTGGCTCAGTGATTTACCCAGCAGTACTCTTACAACATCCAACAACCTGTCACTGTGATAGATCTCGATAATCTAAGACAACATCAAGGTGAGCCATTTGCAACTTACTTACAATTTTGGAGGTCATTGTATTCTCAATATCCTTTTCAGCTACCCGAAAGAGAAAAGATTGACATTTTCGTCAACACACTTGTGCCTGAGCTATTTTATGATCTAAGGAAGCAACTGTTCTCCTCCTTCCATGACATGGTTGAAAGTGCATATCGGATTGAGGATGTAGCTATAAGAAAAGGGGATATTGTTATTAATAAAGATGCTAAAGGCAATGGTAAAGATAAGAACAAACCTTGGAATAAGAACAAGTATGTTGTTAATGATGGGGTTGTTGACACTCCTAAAGTTAAAGAGCCTGCTTTCAATCTTTCCAATGCTATCTATGCAGCAAAAAAACAAGAAGTTGCCAACACTCACAGTGCTCCTAAACCTCAATATGTAGATAAGCCTAAGAAGTCATTTCGAAAGTGAGTCTATACCAAGTTGGCAAAACCTTAAGATGTAATCCTCAAGACTTTGGTTGACAATGGATATCTTACGCTTCCTGATAAACCTGGTAACTGGGATCCGATAAATAAGCTTGATTGGTGGAGAGAGGATCATTACTGCCATTATCACAAAAACAAGGCACATCCAATAGACAATTGTTTTAGGCTTAAGGATGATATTCAGGATCTTATTGAGAACGGCACAATCTCCACTGATGGCTTAACTAAAAATTCTGATCACACAGCTTTCAAAGATCCTCAACCTAAGCATGATAAGGGGGAAACCTCTCAAGCACATAAGAAGAATCATGATGCTAAGATCAATTACACGTATCCTTCTAATACACCTATGATCAACATGGTAGAGCTCGTTGAGAGTGTTCTAATGATGAGGTCTCAAGATGATAATAAATCCAATCATGGTAAGCCAAAGTTGATCCTACAAACACATGATAGTTCATCTTCCCAAAGTGAGACACTGAATGCTGTTACTAGGGGGCAAGCCAAGATTGTCCTTAAAACTACGCAAAATCCCAAACAAGCTTTACCTTCCAAACAAGTGGCTCCTTCAGCCACCCCTAGCTATGATCTTGTCCAACATTTGCACAAGACACTGGCTTAGATATCAATCCTTGAGTTACTTCAGTTATCCCCTTCACATAGAGAGATTCTTGATAAGGCTCTATGTACAACATGTGTTCCTAATGACATTGATCCAGATCAATTTCAGGCTATGGTCGACCACATTTCATCTCCACTATCTCTCTCCTTTTCTGCAAAAGATGACATATCTATTGCTCACCCGCATAATCTAGCTTTACACATTGACGTTCTAGTCTACAATACCCGAGTCCGCCGAGTCCTGATAGACAATGGTGCAAGGTTAAATATTGTTTCTTTCAATGTCATACAATAGTTGGGTTTGTCAGAATTTGTTGTGGATTCTAAGAAGAAGATTACTATAAAAGCTTATGATGAAGTGGAAAGATCTTCCAAAGGTCTTGTCACGTTGCCTGTCCGAGTGGGCCCTATCACAAAAGATATTAACTTCCAAGTATTGGATGTTCCACTCGCATATAGAATTCTTTTGGGTCATCCTTGGATCCATGACATGCAGGCTATTCCTTCCACTTATCATCAGTGCGTCAAATTTACATATAATGGCACTGAAATTGTGATTCCTGGAGACCATACTATTGCTATTAATGCTCTTGCTGCTACTGAAAAAAAATTTCCTCACAATGAACCTACTGATGATCCTAGTACATCTCTAGTTGCTACTGAGAAATCATTTAAGATGATGAGCCTTGGTATGGGTGAATATAAACTGGATTCCTTTGCTTCTATACCTATTTCTCCTAGGTCATATGGGAAACCTTCCACTTCTGCTATGGTGATCCTTGAAGCCGAAAGAGAAGAACAAGCTGTTCAGGAGTGGATCTATAGAGAAGATGCCCGAAATACTTCCATGCTCAGTAATTCAGACACAGATACAGACGAGTCACCAATACACACTATGGCTCACATGGGAGATGATCTTCCCTCTACTTCACTTCTTTGGGGAGAAAAATGTATATCTACTGATGATATGGATGTTGATATGGTTCATTCTTGTAGTAACCATCCCGACGTGGTTGATGGGTCTTGTGTGGGGTCTGATGAGTTTGATCCTCGTATTACCTTAGTGGACCACGCTGGTTCTTCTATGACAAGTCTAGATCTAGCTACTTTTGGAGCTTACCCTATAGGCTCAACCTCTCTTGTTACCAGAGATGACACCCCTCGCATAAATGCTATTGAACCGGTCACTTCATTTCATCTTGCATCAACACCTGTTACTTCTTCCACCAGCGAACTAGCCACAAAAAAGATTGAATCAGCAATCAAACATCACAGTCATCAAGTCAAAAGAAAAGAGCAATGGTCAGATGGTGAAAACCACATTGTGGTGGTATCCGAACCTAAGAAAAGTAAAAATAAAAATCTGCTCAAAAATATTGATTATCAAATAAAAGATGACAAGCTGATTCTCTACAAAAAAATGATGCACTACTTCAAGCATGATCTCATATCTATTACACTTCAACCCATTCCTAGAGCTAAGAACAAAGTTGGTAATGCCTTGGTTACTTCAACATCCATCTTACAAATGAAAAAGCATAAATTTTTCTTCAAGTTCCTGGTGGATGAATTACGCTATCCTGCTCACAAATCTTACAATCCTACCATCTTTTCATATCTTCCACCTCATATTCCTCTTGCAAATCCACCACACCATTCCTTCCGCCATCCCTTACACTTTGCCTTTGTCTCTAGTGACTTGTATAGGAAGGGTCTAGACGGAACTCTCCTTAAGTGTCTAGAAATAGAGGAGTCAGAAAAAGTGCTAACTAAAATCCATGATGGCATATGTGGATCACATTCTAACGATCCTTCGCTAGCTCAGACATTGCTTAGGGCTGGTTATTATTGGTCAAACTGGTTGAGACCTCCTATCATCATAGTTGCAGCATTTGGGCCTAGGGCCTATCAGTTCTCTACATCAGAGGAAGCAGATTCTTGATGCCCATTTCTGTCTGGGGCATCCTTTGTACATATTTTATGATCCTGAAAAAATACCAAAAAAATTCATATATGATGCTGAAAAAATCCTAAAAATCATAAAAAGTACTAAAAAATGAGCATCCTAGTGAAAACCTAGCAATAGGCGCTTTGATGTCTCACCAAAAAAATCAAAAAATTCAAAACATCAAAAAAAAAATTGAAAAAGTGCCTTGGTGAAAACCTGGAAACAAGCTCCTTGGTAGCAAAAATACAAAAAAAAAATTATAAAAAGTCCTGAAAAAAATTGCAAAAAAATCTATCAAGTGGTGAAAACTTGGAAACAGGCGTTGCTTGAGACCCTCTGCACCTATGTCTATCAGTCTTGCATGGTGCTCCTTTGCTCCACTTCTCTCTTTGCCTCTCTTAGCCTGAAATTGACTCTTATCTTAGTCTAGGGGGCATCCGTTGTTTTCAGCTTATCTTGGGTCTCTTTGTGCGTCTGGGTTTCTTAGGCACCTTGTAAATGGTGTTTTTCAACACCACCTCAACTGTGTTTTTCAACACTACCCTAGCATCAAGTGTTTCTTAACACTTATCAGATATCCTTCCCGCCATCTTGGATGATGCAATATTTCTCACTGGCAAATGTGATACTCAAAGTTTGACTCTATGACCTACACACACGCACTTGACTCGCTGAGATTTGTTTGACTTTATTTCTTTGCGTGCTATCTTTGATGATTTCTTTGCTAAGTGGTCTCTCCCTGAGAAGTTTTTGATGATGCATAGCTAGAAGACTGAGGGTATGAGAACATGTTTTATTTCTTTATCTGCTTGTGGGTATATTTTGTTGGTCCTCACTGTCATGAGCATTAATGCTGGTCTTACTTGACACTATGGACCTACAAGGTATTATCCTTGACTATTTTGCAAGTGCATGCTTATAGTCATCTTGACTTTCTTGTGTCTTGATGCGAGCATAATCTTGCTATATCAAACTTAGGTAATCTCACTGCACTAGTCATCTTGACCTGCATGTCTTTGATGCTTAGGTGGAATTCCCAAATTTCTATCTGATATAGATCATATTCAGATCCACATAGTTATGCTAGTGTGTATTGTATGATCTTGCGATGCTACCAATAATTCTCAATGATGAATATTAGATGTCTATTGGCTTTGTGACCTTGCAAGTAAACCACTTTTCATGTAGCTTGCATTCTTAAGTTCATGTTAGTTAGTTTTGCATCTTGCATATGGAGAGAGCTCTCCTTTATCTTTTGTGGACTTGTTAATCAACTACGCTCACCTTTTTCTTCTTCCCGATCATGTCTTTCACTTCTTGTCTTTCATATCACATCATTTTCCTTTCATTTTAGGATCCAAACCGAAATCCGAGTTCACCTTGATCACCCAACTCATCTTTTTCCTTCTTCCATGCAGTTGGTTAACCTTTTGAGGCCTGATCCTTCGATCTTCACTGGGGCATTCTTCACCTCTTCATCCCCATCTCTCTCAACTTCCAGTCTTTCATTCACTTTCAAATCCCAAGTTCAAATCCCCCTCCGTGGTGTTTACGGGTTGAGGGACCGATAGGTTCATGCCCTGTGTCTCATGTGTGGAGCATACCCTCACTGCTTGATGGTTATTCTATTCTCTTTCTTCGATTATGATTTCTAGTGATTTGATCATGTTGCTCTTGCTTCTGCATTCCCTCCACCTGGATTTCACTTTCGATCCTGAGGGGACAGACACATCATATCTTATTGGTTATCTCTTTCCTAAGTGTTCAGTACTGTCACTACCAGGCTGACCATGCAGGATTTTCTATCTCTCTGCACTTCATTCTTTGGAGTCAGATCGCTATTTGCTTGCCTTCTTGGCTATCTGCTTGTCTTGTTGGCTATCTCTTGCCTTCTTGGCTGATCTATTCTTTGACGTAATGTGTTCCCAAATCGATCACACATTAGTCAAAGAGGGGCAAAATGTATACACCTAAAAATGGTCATCTAGACTATTAGTCCCTTTTGCTAAAATCATCAATTACTTGTTCTTGATCAAATCCTAGTCCTATCATTTATTTGATTATTTTCTATGGGCTAACCATCTTATCCTAAGTCTTTATTTATTAAAAGGAATATTTCCTCCCCTTTTATTAAATAAAAAGCCCCACTTTTCTTCTTATCCTAAGTTGCACAAATAAAGCATTTAATTCTTATTTATAAAGAAAAATAAAATAAAAAATAAAAGAAAAGTACTTTTTGTCTCACATGGACATAAAGTAAATGCTCAACATAAAGTAAATGCTTCTAATTTTCCTATTGGAGGATATTTGTGCACAAGGATCAAGCTTCTTTTTTTCTCCACCGTTGATTAAATCTTTTGCCTCTTAATCTCCATGGTCCATTGATTTTTCACCTCCTATAAAAGAAGAGCTCTCTTCCTCATTTGCACACACAAATTTTTATGCTATTGTTATGCTACAGGTTTTCTAGGTCATCTTGGAGCTTTTGGAGATATTCTTGCATCTAGGGTTTGAAGATTTGGAGCATTGTTGGCATTCATCTTGGATCTTCATCAACACTCTATCTTCTTGTCTTCATTCTTGCATCATCATGGCTTTCTTGCTTCATAGTTAGATTTCATTTTCATGCATAGTATTTGCATTTTCATAGCTTCATTCTTAGCTTAGATTTCCTTTTATGCAATAGATTAACTTGCATTGTCATATAGATTTGCTTTGCATTGCATACATTTGGCTTCATTGGAGATATTGACATTCTTGCCCTTGTCTTCCTTGAATCTCCCATTGCATGGTTTACTAGCAAGGTTATAGGCTTAATAGCTCTAGCTGAGAGCATTCTTAAAAACCCTTGCACTCCATGCCTACGGAGCTATGGATCGATTTGTGAGGGCTCATTCTTGAGTTTTCTTGCATGTAAGGATTCATAGAAGTGTGACAACATTTTAGCACATAGAAAGAAGGTGAGAAAATTGTGGAATACTCAAATAGACTAAAAGAGGTAGTACATGCTATTAGAGCATCAAATGGAATTATTGAGGAATAGTAATAAGCAAGATTCTCAGAACTTTACTGCCAATTTATGCAATCAGGATCTTTGCAATTCATGAAATAAGAGCTACATCCAACCTTACTCTTGACTCATTGATCGGTAAGCTTACAACCTTTGAATTGAATAGCTTTGACAATAGTTTTGTACCTTCTGTTGAATCTGCTTTCATGTCTTCTTTGAAGATTGGTAAATCTAGTAGCAGGAATAATAAGAATAATGATAGTGATAGTGGTACTGATGAAGAACTTGATGAGCTTTAAGCTCTTATGGCCAAAATATTACCCAAAGGTAAAGGAAGGTATAGAGGTAAGCTACCTTTGTCATGCTTTAATTGTAAAGAAGTTGGCCACGTCACTACTAGATGTCTGAATAAGAAAGATGATGATAGATCCAAAGACTGATATGAAGGAATCTATGGGAGAAGAGTCAACAAAGGCTACTGACACAACAACAAAGATAATTGAGATAGCTATGATAAAGGGAAAAAGGTATGTTACATAGCCGAAGATATTGAATCTAAATCTGACACTGATGATGACGTAGAAGTAGTATTTGTTGCTATGAAAGATGACTCAGAGGAAGAAGAGAAACATGAAGAAACAACACTGATCTCTAAAGTAAGTAGAAATGATACATGGATCATAGACAGTGGCTATACACATCATATGACTAGTGATGTAGAGAAATTTGATCTACTTGATGAATATGATGGATGATCTATTAGGATGGGAAATGATCACCATGTATGGTAAGAGGTAAAGGTTCATTGATGATTAATGATAGAATAAAATGTGAAAATGCATATTGGGTAGATGGATTGAACTATAATTTGTTAAGTGTGGCATAGCTGAATAATTCAGGCCACCGACTTGCTTTTGAGAGAAGAAAGGTAAAAATCTATGATGATGGAGGAAGACTTGTCAGAACCGGTACACAATCCAGAGGTAATTTATTTTATCCTGATATTGATCAGTCTTCCTATTTATTAATGAAGGATGAAGATGCATGGTTGTGGCATAAAAGTTTATGCCATGTGAATTTTGATAACATGATCAAGATTAGTAAGAGGAAAAGAGTTAGAGGGTCACCTAACTTGTCAAAACCGGATCATGCTATGTGTCATGAATGTTAGAAAGGTAAGATGACTAAATCTAGTTTTAAAAGAAAAGACTACTCAACAAAGAAGATACTTGAGTTGGTTCATACTGACCTATGTGGTCCTATGAGAACTCAGAGTTATTATGGTGATAGATACTTTATTCTTTTTGTTGATGACTATACTAGACTGATGACAGTTATGTTCTTAAAAGAAAAATCTGAAGCATTTAAGATGTTTAAGTGGTATAAGGCAAAGGTAGAAAAAGAGACTGGAAAATAATTAAAATGCTTAAGATCTGATAGAAGAGGTGAATTTATCTCTGATGAATTTACTAATTTATGTAATGAGCATGGTATCAAAAGACAGGTTTTTGCACCGAGAACACCTCAGCGGAATGGGATTGCTGAAAGAAGGAATGGGTTAATAATTGACTGTGCAAGAACACTAATGTTGAAAAAGAATATTTCTTAGACATACTGGAGGGAAGTTTTTAGTACAGCTGTATATGTGCTTAACCGAGTACAACTGAAGAAGGACACCAACCGGACACCCTATGAGCTATGGTTTGGACACAAACCTACTGTAAGTTATTTCAAGATTTTTGGAAGCAAATATTTTATTCTAAAAGATGAGAGAAATGGAAAATTTGATTCAAAAGGTGATGAAGGAATATTCTTAGGATATTCTACTAAGAGTAAAGCATACAAATGTCTGAATAAGGTTAAAAATAAGATAATTTAAAGTACTAATGTTCGTGTTGATGAGTTTGATGACAATAACATAGAAGAAAGTAGAAAAGAACTGGAAGACTATGGTAGATTCACTTACATTGAAAATCTTGATTATCTACCGAAGTCACAACCTGTGATAACCAGTCAGTAGGTAAATAACCCCGAGGAACAAGAAAGGGAAACCGATGAACAAGATGGAGCTACCGAGAAAGCACATGAACCTGAACAGGATGAACAAGAAAGAAGAAATTGAGTACTAGCTAGTTTTGTCAAAAGACATCATCCTGAGACATAAATTATTGGAGACAGACAAGCTGGCATGCAGACAAGAAGCAAAGCAAGACAAGGTACATGTCTAGTTTGTGAATTTGAACCAAAAAATATGAAAGTTGCATTAGAGAATGAAGAATCAGTAAATGCAATGAAAGAGGAAATAGAAAAAATAGAGAAGAACAAACCCTAGTCCTTAGTACCCTGACCTAAAGATAAAAATGTTATCGGTACTAAGTGGATATTCAGGAAAAAATTGAATGAAAATGGTGAGGTGACAAGAAATAAAGCTAGATTGGTATGCAAGGGATACGCATAGGAAGAAGGCATTGACTATGGTGAGACATTTGCACCTGTTGCTAGATTGGAAGGAGTTATAATGCTACTTGCATATGCTACACACAAGAAATTTAAAGTTTATCAAATGGATGTGAAGTCAGCATTTATGAATGGTATACTTGAAGAAGAGGTCTACATAGAACAACCTGAAGGATTCGTTGATCCGGACAATAAATACTTGGTATGTAGATTACATAAAGCTTTATATGATTTGAAGCAAGCACCAAGAGCCTGGTATGAAAGGCTGCATACTTACTTGTTAAGTATTGGATTTGTAAGAACTAGTGAGAACAACAATTTGTACATGAAAGGTGATACTGATGACACTATTATTATTGCTGAGATATTTTTTGATGATATTATTTTTGGAGGTCAAGATCATGTATGTAAATCTTTTGTTGATGAGATGAGCAAAGAGTTTGAGATGTCTATGTTCAGAGATATTAAGTTCTTTCAAGGACTACAAGTGATTTAGCAGAGTGATGGGATATTTATCTCACAATCTAAGTACATAAAGGAAGTCTTGAAGACATTTGGCATGGAAGATGCTAAACCTATGGGAACATTGATGGCTACTAGATGTAAATTGACAAAGGAAGATGAAACTATAGAGGTAAACTAGACACTTTATTGATCCATGATTGGTAAGCTAACGTGTGTAGTTCATAGTAGACCAGATATAGCACATGTTGTGGGAATTGTTGCTAGATTTTCTGCTAACCCTAGAGAATCACACATGATTGCTACTAAAATAATCTTAAGAGACCTGAAAAAGATAGAGGATTATGGATTATGGTATCCTAAGGAAGGTAAGTTTGAACTGAAGGTCTATACCGATGCTGATTGGGCTGGAAATGTGGATGACAGAAAAAGCACCACCGGAGGAGCATTCTTCTTTGGTGAAAGACTTGTAACCTAGAGAAGTAAAAAGTAGGCTTGTATTTCTCAGTCTACAGTTGAAGTAGAGTATGTTGCTACTGCTACTAATTGCTCAAACATTTCATATATCAAGCAAGTGTTGGATGGAATGAATGAGGTAATCACTGACCTGGTGATTATATACTATGACAACACCAGTGTTATTAATATTTCAAAGAATCCAGTGATGCACTCTAAGACAAAGCATATATCAGTTAAGTATCACTACTTAAGAGAACAAGTGCAAGAGAAGCAAGTGAAGTTAGAATTTGTTACATCTAAAGAATAGCTTGCAGATATCTTTACAAAGCCTCTACCGAAGGACATATTTGAATACTTGAGGACTAGACTTGGGGTCCGTCCCCTATCTATCGATCACTAAAGTGATCTAGATGTTGCATCAGCTTAAACTTATCTGAAGATCACACATGTTGATGCAGTATAGTTCACACTTTGGATAATGTTCAAAGTTGTGATTAAGTTTGAAGAACTAAAATAGATTGGTATATCAGTATACAAAGATACAGAGATTGTATTGGACAACAGAGAGTTACTTAGCTACTACAGAGCTGATTATTTATTTGTTTCTTTGGCATTGTTGTCAAAGGGAGAGATAAATAATATGAAAGAAAAGTTAAACATGCACCGATGAGAACTATCTAAGGGAGAGATAATATAAAAGAAATAGAACATTGAAGATCCGTTATAGAGAATAGAAACAGAACCGGAGAGCTGAAAAGATCATATCTACAGAATGACAAAGCTGTATTTTTTAATTCTATTTAGTAATGTAGTGATTAAACATATTAAGCTAGGGAGAGCTTGTACAAAAAAATTTCACAGAGTTGTAGAATACATGTTTGGTATGTGTATGGTACACTTCATATTACTTGAGTTTCCATCAATGCCAAAGGGAGAGATTGATGAACTACAACTGATTTAGAACCTGAATGAAGAATCTGTGATTAAAGATCACTGAGGAGTTGTTGATTAGATATGTAAGATGATTAAATTAGTATTATGTTGTCATTGATGTCAACTAGCTTGACAGTACTTATCTTGTAAGTTACTATACTGATACATCTGAAGAAAGGTGAAAGAGATGAAGAACAAAAATATCTACATGAGGAAGATGTATATGTCAGATGATGATAAGGAACACACTGAGTAAATTTTTGATGAGTCTATGACTTGATGATATTGACTTTATTATGTTGCATTCATCTATGATGAAGAATAGAGCTGAAAGACACAAAGCAGTGTTGTCGGTAAATGAAGCATTCTGGTATACACTGACGGAGTGTAGTGTATATCAAGTGTAGTTTTAACCGAGCTTGTGTTCACTGACGCATTTCTTTGTTAACCGAGTAGAACAAAAAGGAATTAAATGACTAGTTTAGCCGATAAATTGATGAGCTGGAAAGAGTATGAAATCGAGGTAACAGATAAGGTTTTTTATGAAGATCGACAGCTAACATAATTCAAGGAAGATCTAATGGAGCAGATTGAAATGTGTTACTGACACATCAGTCGAAGAAGGTTAGAGCAGCAAAATGAATGAATGAGATTAAGCGGCAAAATCTGATGGACAAAAAGAAAATGATTTACTCATCTATATAAGAGACATTGGTTTCAATGTTGAAACTATGCCGGAAGAAGAAGATACTACAGAATTATTGTGTGAACATGTTTTCATGCATTCTGATCATACTGGTTAGTGAGAACCGAACTGTAGAACAATTACCGAGCTACAGAGAGTAATTACCAATGAACAATAAGTTGATATAGTATTGAATCTGAAGTGATATATTAATCAGAAAGATTTGTATGAGCTAAATATTGATCTGTAAACTACAATTGAAGTTTTATCAAGGAAAATCATCTACCGTTACATATTTAACCATTGTACATAGTCAAATCTCTTAACCGAGTGGACTAAGAAAGTCTTTTTGTGTTTCATTCATAGAGTGAACATTGTTATCCTGTCAACCCCAAAGTGACTGCTAGTTGGACGATAACTTCTAGTCTAAAATCCTCTAACAAGGTCACACCTAATAGTGTGTTTGTAACCTTTAATAGGGTTGGGTCTTCACTGACCTCACTTCAGAAGAGTGAACATTTTTGGGTTGCCGGTCCTAGGTGGTTTTTCCCTTCACAAGGTTTCCACGTTAAATCTCTTGTGTTATGTGTTGATTGTGATATTTTTTTGTTATCATACTTTGCATATTACATGTTAGATTTGATCAATAACTACTATAAGTTTTAGATTGATAATCGATAAAAACACAGACAGTGAAATTATTTTATGTTTACCGAGTAGCAGAAGTTGAAGAATTTGTTTTGGATTATACATTTTGTTTCGGGACACTGGATAACTGATTCACCCCCCTCTCAATTATTTTAACACTAGGAAATTGGAAGACAATGGTGAGTTAAGGGAAGAAAATGAAAGACTGAATAATGAAGTGAAGATTCAATAATAGCATAATGAGATGATATAGAAAACTGAAGAAAGTACTAAAAGGATGGATGAATTCCTAAATAGTTAGAGAAGACTTGACAACACTATTGGTTTAGGTTATACCGAGTAGAGAGAGTCATCAAGACAAGTTGAACAAAAGAATACTTATGAAAATCCAAGGCCAAAGAATCTCTCATGCTATCACTGTGGAAAACCAGGTCACACATAAAATGTCTGCAGAAGCAAAGCAAAAGGTATTCCTAAATCTACTCCTAAATTTGATGGTTATTGTTATAATTGTAACAAATATGGACATCAATTACATGAGTGTAGATCAAAGTTGAATAAGTCACCTAAGAGACACAACATGGAAAAGTATTGTCATACTTACAACATGCATGGACATTTATCATAGGAATGTAGGAAAAATATGAAGCAAGTCTAGAAACAGAAAGGACAAAACAAGACATATCAACCGAGAAGACAAGGTAATTCTTACACTTGGGATTGCAACACTTGGGTTAACTATACAACATCTGGTAGATATGGTCATATTGCAGAAAATTTCATGAGATTGCACTCGAGAGGAAAATCTAGAAACTGGACAAATTCTAGAATGGCATGTTTGCAGTGTCAAAAGTTTGGTCATTTAAAAAAAGACTGTAGAGATGGAGCACCAGATATGAGTACTGATGAAAATAAGAACACGATTGAATAAATCATAAGGAGAAGGAACCAAATATGGAGAAGAGCAACATATGACAATGCAGGAACAAGCACAATAGTCAATAAAACCTCATCCTTTGGGTTAGGTGATTTCACCACCTCCACCTAAGAAAATTAAGTAAGTATGGGAACTGAATTTTAAATCAGTTATATCTTACACCAGTTCCTTATATCTATTGCATGAATACCAAATCAACATGAAATAAAATGCACTAGGTTGTTATATGTTTTGAGCTAAAAATGTGTACAATCGGTAAAGGCATGACGAAGTGAAAAATTTTTAGTCGATGAGAGTGATAAGGCTAACCGAGTTGAAAAGTCAACTGACAAAATGTTAGTGTTCACCGAGATGAAGTATCAAAGGAGATAACTGAACATTTTTATGTTAATTGAGTTGTGGTAGGTGAATCATTTATTGCAAAACTTTGAGTGGGAAAATATTTTGGGTATAAATACATAGCAAAACCTACTTATTTATTCACATGGTGAACCAAAGAAATTTGAGCTAGATTTGAGCAAAGTGAATCCAAGCTACTCACAGTGATTTAAGAAGATCATGAGTAGTTTGAAACTGATTCAAGTTAAAGTTTGTAGCTAACTGAGCACTTTACATACAGTTATCACGAAACCCAAAATTTATTAAAAATGATGGCATCCTCATCTAAGATTGCACAATCCAAGGCTTATAGTGACAAGGTCACACTGATTAATTCTAAAACCTATGAAGAACTAAGATATAAACTACACCCTGAGATCACATCACAGGTTGATGAGAAAGGCGCATTCTTGAGAATACCGCCTAGTGTTTTATTGATTCAGGACATTCGGTCACATATTCATTTCAAGATCAGTGAAATAGGAGATTTTGAGCTTCAATCCACATACCAGGAGTTATGCCAAGATAGAGTGGGTTAGGGTTGTACTCAGCCGAGTTCATGAGGGAAAGATGTCGTTAAATGAACCGATTAAGATCACTAAGGACATCATTCAAATGGTCATTGGGTATCCAACAAGTGACAAAGAAAAATCTCTAAGGCACCCACTGAGGAGTGAAACTGAGAAACTGATAGGAGCCAAGTGGGATAGCAGAGGCATGAGGATAAATACAATCACCGATCCTGAAATTAAATTTAGAGCATATGTAATTGCTTACAATATACTCCAATCTAGCAAACCAAATAGTGCCCCATGTGGAGCAGTCAACATAGCATAAAAGGTTCTAAAGAAAGGTTTACAATTAGACCTCGTTGAGCTACTACTAAATAAATTAGAAGAAAACATAAGGACAATCTGTGTTGCCAAGACCAACGCATGAAGATTTGGTTCACTACTTGTATGTATCTTTTTCTATCTACAAAACTTATTTCCTTCAGTCGGTAATGTATAGTGGGATGTTAACAAACCGGTCATCATACAAATTGGTGAATTTATAAAGATTCTAAGACATAATTTTGAAGCAGTAATGGATGATTACTTTGGGAAATTCAAAGAAAGAATGCATAAGAGGAGCAGGATATCTGCATAGTTGGTGGAAAAATACAAAGATGATATATGTTTTCTAGTGGACACCAACTCCACTCAAATTATGGAAGTTGAACCAAGGATTTCATGGCTATCCCCTATGGGCTATAAACTTGATATTGACCGAGCCTCTAGGTCAATAAGGGCACTCTTGGCTGAGCCCAAAGACATGAAGGCAACTAGGTTTGGAACATATGAAGAAGCTAAGATGAGAATTAAAATGGATCTAGTCAGAGTAAAAGAGAGAAGAGAATCCAAGAAAATGATGGATACTTTGACTAAATAATTTGTTGAAGATGAAGAAGAATCAGAGAAGTTGGTTGAAGAAGCAACCGAGGAATAACTACTGATCAGTAACAGAAAACATGAAGAGACCGAGTCAAATAAAGAATTACAAACTACATCGATGAAGGAAAAATGAAAGAGGAAACATGTTGAGACCCCCACACGAGTGAGGAAGAGATCCTCTACAGGTGTTTCCCCACCTTAGAAATGTGGAATTGACAAAATCACAAGGCCAACACCAACAAAGACTTCTCAAAAGAAGAGAGGTATTGCAGCATCCATTGAGCTACCTTAGAAGAGGAGAAAGTCGATAAGAGGTAAGGATGACATTGAATCTAAAGAAGAAGATACTATTCAATTTAAATTAGTTGTAAATAAAGCTCAATTAATTGATGAGCTAGTAAAGAACATAAAGGAAATGGGTAGACTAGGTCACCCTAAAATGAACGGGTATGTACATATGTCTACCGAGGACCAAGAAAAACTAGAGGAAGCAATCATCAGCATGATGATCAAGTTTAAAAGACTACCAGTTTAATTTTCAAGTTATATTCCCAAAGATCTCTATGAAATGGTACTGGCAAGATGGACTTATGTCATGCATACTAAGAAAAAGATGAGAAAAAGATCTCTAATTTTGGCAATGTCCAATCTTTCAATTACTGAGATTGAGGATTTAATGAAATAGTATGCCAATAGATTTTTGATGAAGGGAAGAGCATTAAACATTCTACATGGAAAACTAGAAGAAGTAGATGAAGATAGTAAAAATTTATGGACTAAAATTTTCAAGGCTAAGGCTTAAGTAGAGAAAATTGCACTAGCAGTTATCCCTCAGAAAAGCATCAAGGGAAAATGCAAAAGTGTACATTCAAATGATGTTGATCTAACTACACAAAGGCCACCTAAAGAGCCTATACATATATTTAACATTGACCAGCTAGAAGATGAGCCATATGCAGAAGATTTCTATCCTGTTGGCTATAATTAGGAAGAAAAATAGGATACTCCTAAGCAACTTGTTATTACTAGGAAAGATGAAGTGCTAATTGAAGATATTACTAAAGAAGATCCTAGTGAAAAGGTAAAAGATGATGAAGATATTACTATTATTGCAGAGAACACCAAGGAAGAAATAACTACTAAGGCAACAACAACATTAATACTAGGTAACTTACCTATTTTGGTGCAAGCCATAGATATTACAATTCAAGAGAAACCCGAGGAGCACACACCTGAGCAAGAAAAAGACACTATCAAAGAGTAGGGTGAAAAAGATAATAAGGAGACCACCGAGCCTAAAAGAAAAGAGGCAAAAAATAAAGGATCTCAAAGTGATACAAATGTAGATAATTCTACAATAGGTACAAGGCCAGAAGCCCAAGGACCTCAAACTAAGGAGACAGTAAAAGGGCATGAAAAGGAGGAAAGTGTCTCCACCGAGAAAACCAAGTCAAATCTAAAGATGAAAGCTCTAGTGCCATACGGACAATCTCCTACATCAAGAAAATAGGAGAAGAAAAAGAAAAAGAAACATGGTAAAGGTCTGATCACTTTAGATGAAATCATTGAAATACCTTCATGTGACATCAGAACCTTGGATCCTAAAGCACTAAGGAGATATGGAGAACTTTTTACAAGGAAAGAAGCTCAAGAGAAGCTGAGACAAGAGAGAAAGCATAAACAAGTATTGGAAGATGTTAGAGATATTTTAGTGCAAGTAGTACTTGATGTCAATGTTGATGCGGAAACTCTCATCATTGACCAACTTGCAACTCTAACCGAGCACATCAACTCTCCAAACATTAATGCAAAAAATAAAATTGAGGAGAGAGTTGAATCCAAAATTCAATTTAAGATTGCAGATAAAATCAGCCAAGCAGTGGCTATACATAAGGTGAAATTATCTGAAACCATCAATGAAATTGAACTTATCATTCAACAGATAATCACCATTTTTTTAAAAATATCTTCACTACGGAGCTCTTCACTATAGAGATAACCGACAAGCTCAAGCATTTAGATGATGATCTACAAAAGAATGCAGAAATATTATTTAAAGACCCAAATGCATTCAAATCATATTATGAAAAAGTAAAGAATATACATGGGTTAAGGAATGAGCTGAGAAGAGAAATGGATAAAATACAGGATCAAACAACTGAGCTTCAAGTAGATTTATTACCACACGTTGAGGTGATGATCAGGCATGTAAAGAAAGCTAACAATCTCATAGCTACTCCTAAGCTATATGTGGTAGATCAGATATTTAACATGCATGCCCAAGTTGGTTTGGAGCAAATTTACTTAGACAATTTGAAAGAGGAATGGAACAACCTCTTCGCCAACTTGAAGAAAACCCATCAAAACATTTTTCATAAGTTGTAAGTATATACAAATTTTGGCATTATTCCAAAAAAGGGGGAAAATATATGTATAGACACATGTATACTTACAAAGAACACAAGGGGAAAAGATATGTATAAATAGCTTGTATACTTATCGAGGCACATACAAAGGGGGAGTTTACAGTTTTGAGTATATAGTTTTGATTTTTTTCTTAAGGCATACATATGTGTTTTTATCACTAATTCCAAAGGGGGAGAATGTTAGTTATATGTTTTCATTAGTGTCACACATACAGTCGATAAAGGAAGCAAACAGGCTAGCCGGTCAACACATCAAGAACAGATACCAATTAGGGCACAAGGCAGAATACCATACTAATCAAATATGATCTTGAATGAGCACTAATACAGAGCCAAATGATTACTAAGCACTGAGCACCAAGCATAGTTTAACCAAGCATTCATACATATCAAGCATCAATAAATTACCGAGTGATGAATGCAATGTATACCGAGTAAACTAGGAAACAACATAAAAGTTTGTATTGGCATAAACTACAAGGTAAATGATTTACACCGATCCAAAAAATGGTTTACAAAGATCGAGGTGAAGATTAAATATGGATGTAATCACTTAATGACTCATGATCCCTATGTAATGATTTTTAGGTTATTCTTTAGGACTATTGATCTTAGGTTTTCTAAGATGTTTTAATAACCCTAATTAGGTCAAAATCCTTTGTTATAATAATTTTCAAGATATCATTTTGATAAGTATCACACATGAAGTAGTCACCATTGGAAGACATCTAAAAATATGACTGGGTTATTTTGAAGCATTAACAGAGTATTCAGTTTTATCATAAATAATTAAAAGGATACCGAGCAGTTATGAAGGACACATTCATCACAACAAGGTGATTTCTTAATTGTAATTAAAGGATCTGATATTCAAAAAAGTTAGTTGTTATCTATAGATCAATTCCACTATTACTCTCTAGAAATTGTGACAAATAAAATCTCCTAATAGAGTAGACTTAACAGTCTTATGTAAAATATCTTAACCGAGTGCACACTTGAACAGTGTTGCTAAAATCCTCTAACTAGGTAGATCTAGTAGATATTTTATGTTACTCCTAATAGGGTAAAATTATCAGAAGTGATCAATATTGGTAGCCTTAACCAGAAACTTTATTTACTACAGTAGTGAAGCTTTGTGGGTTCCATCCCCACCGCAGTTTTTACCTTCTAACAAGGGTTTTTGCGATACCAAAATACTAGTGTTATCCGTATGAAGTTTCATGATTGCTTATTTGATTAGATTAGAAGTATTTACATTTCAGTTATATTATTGAATGGATGGAAATAGTAAATACTATAGTCGGTTAATGAATTACTTTGTGACAATGATTCAGTTAAAAAAGGTTTTTAGGGTTACTAATTCACCCCTTCCCTCTCAGTAAATTGCCTTTCCATAATCCCAACAAATATTAATACAACCTTTTGAGGAATATAGTATTCAATAATAAATATTGATCAATCAAATGTTACACACTCACAAAAAGATTTGAATGATGAAATACATGCAAATAGCAAGGCAAATATTGCACAAAATATCTAAGCTTAAGGATAGGTAAAAAAAATAATTTTATTGAAATTAGGAAAGGATTGTTTTCAGTCACAAAGAAGAAGTTGTGCAAAATAAATAAAGAGAAGATCCTAAAAAACATATACAACCTATTGATAGGGAGATCTTCTTCAAACTAGCCCTACTTCCTTTAGGACTTGCCTAGGCCTATCCTTGACCTATCTTAGGGTTCTTTAGACCCTTCACACTGAGGGATTCTTCCTAATCTCCTCTACTCCTCAAGATCTCACTACCAAGGTTTACAACTCAATCTTGTTCACAATACCCTTCATATGAATTCAACTATGGAATTCATCCCCTCATCCAAATACTTGATTTCATGTGATAAGCATGAGAGAAGGCTCAATTTATCTTAATCCGATCACTTTTGAGGTGTTCCACCATGTAATTTCCTCCTACCACAAGTTGATCTCCAAATTCTAGACCAAAAGGCTACTAGGTCCTTGTAGGTCTTGCAACACACCTTTTAGGGCTTAACTTCTCAACTTCCCACACAAGTTGCCAAACTGATCACACTTCTTGGTACCCTTTTTGAACTTACAAATGATTCTATATTCCTCAGGTCTCCAAGCCCTCCGTACAGTACTTTCCTATCTTTAAGCCTTGTTTTTAGGCCTAATTAGGCCTCACTGGTTTTCAATGAGGGTTTGATGGATACACCCCTTTCTAGATTTTTCAAAGGCTCTCCTTCATAGGATTGAGTCTTTGATCATTAAGGAACACTTTCCTACAACTGGATTGACCTTCTCAATCCCTGAGCCCTCTCCAATTTTTTTGATCAACAACAAGCTACCTAACTGGGCTAGCTCTGGCTCGCCTAGGCCTTGTTCTTAAAAATTTTTCCCTTGCAAACTAGACCATACAAATAAATATTTACAAATAATTTACAGTGCCTTAACATATTCTAGGAGGCTATACAAAACCATCCATGGAAACCTATGTTAGAGCTATTATTGTTACCTCTACTCTGAATAATCTAATAAACTGGTCACAGAGGAGGATTTAACTTACAAATCCAAAAAGAAAACTATCAAACTAAAAAAAATCTCTAATCTACTTAGTAAAACATCAAGAATAAATTCATGCAAATATTTTCTCAGGTCTAATCCATGTTTGAGGATTACGGAGCCTTCTATTCAATGCCAAAATGGGTACAGTCACACCAGTCTATTAAAATCTAAAAGCACACACACAAAAATGAGATCCAACCTTATATCTTGATAGGAAAAAGACATATATAGGCTTATTTAACTAAGTTTTGTCAATTTCAACCCTATAACTAACTATGTCCCTCGGACAGACCCTTAGACAAATTGTTGTCATGACAACTTTTACAAATTGCATGCCAACTTTTCTAAGGTTGTGCCAATAGGTCTAAAAACACCCCTAAGACTAACTTAAGATATTTAAGACCCTTTTTCATACTTATTTCACTCATTTATCCCATTTTCATAGTCAAAAAATTACTTTGACTGATTGGTAACATTAAATGGCATACAAGCCATAACCCTTGGGTCCACTCTAGGCCTATTGAAACCATCACTAAAAACTTAATCATCTTCCTAAAATCCTATTGGATCTCCAAACTCTCACACACACTAGGAACACAAAACAAAATCCTTATTGGACAGTGACTTGGCCAAGGTCATTACAAGCCAAAACTAGAAGACTAGGAGCTAGGTTGGCCAAGAACCTAAGTGCTCCTACACCATACTCCCCTACAAAAGGAAACTAAGTCCCATTAGGAGATAGGATTCTTACATCAATACCTATCTTCTTGATGCTATTTTCTTCAATCCATTGGACCTCTAA
Source organism: Chamaecyparis obtusa (assembly GCA_027943335.1). Taxonomy (NCBI): domain Eukaryota; kingdom Viridiplantae; phylum Streptophyta; class Pinopsida; order Cupressales; family Cupressaceae; genus Chamaecyparis; species Chamaecyparis obtusa. The sequence goes on from BSBK01001190.1 coordinate 971,192, forward strand.
TTCAAGCAGACTTCCACTTCACAAGGTGCTCCATGTAGACTCCATGCCTAGTTTGTTTCTTCACCCTTGAGTCTAGTATCCTCTCATCTTGAGGCTTCACTTGTACTAGTATTTTGAGGTCTTTAACATCAGCATGAACATATAGACTATGTTCTTCTTCTTTCACATCAGGCCCTTTGTATTTGACCAAGTCTTGAACATTGAAAACCAGAGAGATAGATAGTTCACTAGGAAGGCCTATCTTATTTGCATTTCAGCCATACTTGGCTAGAACCTTGCAAGGTCCAACTCTCCTCATTTGAAGCTTGTTGGTTATGCCCTTCTGAAGCCTTGCCTTGTTGATATGTTCTATCACCCAATCTCCCACTTCAAACTGTATATCTTTCCTCCTTTCATCAACTCTAGCTTTCACCTTTTTATTGGCTTCTACCAATGTCCTCCTTACCTGTGCATGGTCCTCTTGCATGGATTGAGCATAGTCATCAACATGACCACTCATTCCCACTTGATTTCCAAGCTCTCTAATCTCACACACACCTCTTGGATGCATGCCATATACCACTTCAAAGGGGCTCTTGTCAGTAGACCTATTTATGTTGTCATTGTAAGCAAATTCAGCTTGTGGTAACACCTAGTCCCACACTTTTCCATACTCCTTGGTAAGACATCTTAAGAGGTTTCCCAAAACTCTATTGATTACCTTTATTTGGCCATCCATTTGAGGATGATAGGTTGACCCAAATGCAAGCTTGGTTCCTAATCTCTTCCAAAAGTCTTCCAAAAATGCCCCATGAATTTAACATCCCTATCTGACACTATGTTGATTGGTAGGCCATGAATCCTTACCACCTCCTTGAAAAATAGATGTGCTATATAGCTAGCATCATGTGTGGTCTTGCATGGTATGAAATGGCTCATTTTACTGAATCTATCTACCACCACATAGCCACTATCAAAACCAGTAGTTGTCTTAGGAAAACCAACTATAAAATCCATGCTTAAACACTCCCATGGTCTCTTAGGGATTGGAAAATGTTGATATAACCATGCATTGGAAGATGTACCTTTAGCCTTTTGGAAAACAATACATTTCTCTACATATCTTCTAACATCTCTTGGCATCTTGGGCCAATAGTAGAACCTTTGCACTAGGTCCAATGTCTTATTCAAGCCAAAGTGTCCACTGAGGCTACCATTGTGTTTTTCTTGTATAAGGTTCTCTCTCATTGAACCTTTAGGTACACATAACTGGTTATCTTTGAATAGAAAACCATTTTTCAATGTGTAGGTGGAAAACTCACTATGAAAGTGATTCTCAAAGTCTTCACATACCTTATATGCCTTGAAGAAGTCCTCATCCTCCTTGTAGAGTTCTTTAAAGCCCTCCACACCAATGCTTTGAAGCTGGATTTCTTGGACAGTCAGCAACCTTTGGCTTAATGCATCACCTACCTTTTTGTTAAGGCCCTTCTTATGCTTGATAGTAATGTAGAGGCTTGGAGGACCTCCATCCATTTGATGTGCCTATGACTTAGCTTATCTTGAGTGTTAATATAGCTTAAGGCTTGATTGTCAGTATAAACTACAAAATCCTTAGGCAATAGGTAATTCCTCCACTTTTTTAGTGCTTGAATCAATTCATAGAGATCCAAATCATATGAGGAATACCTTGACTTAGCCTCATTCAATCTTTCATTAAAAAATGCAACCGGACTCCCTTCTTGATTCAAGACTACTCCCACTGCTATGTTGCTTGCATCACATTCAACAATAAACAACTTATCAAATCTTGGTAATACCAAAATAGGCTGAGTTGCGACCCTTTCCTTTAATTTCTCAAACCCTTCTTGAGCTACCTTGGTCCACACAAATTTGGTTTTAGCTCCACCTTTGATGGTGTTGAGCATAGGTGCACATATCTCACTAAATTCTCTTATGAACTTCCTATAGAACTGAGCTAATCCATGGAATTTCCTCACTTCTGTCCCTATTTTAGGAGTGGATCAACTTAGTATGGATTCCACTTTACTTGGATCCATCTTAAGGTCACCTTGAAATACTACAAAGCCTAGGTACACTAGTTCTTGTTTAAGGAATTCACTCTTCTCTAGGTTGATGGCTAGTTTCTCCTCATGTAATCTTCTTGGGAAAACCTCTAGGTGCTTCATGTGTTCCTCCTTGGTCTTGCTAAAGATGAGAATGTCATCTAGGTACACCACAACAAACCTACCAATATAGTCTTTTAGGACCCCATTCATAATCTCATGAATGTACTAGGTTCATTTGTAAGCCCAAAGGGCATGACTAACCATTCATAAAGACCCTCATTATTTTTGAAGGCTTACTTTGACTCATCCCCTTCCTTCATCCTAATTTGGAAATACCCACTTTTAAGGTCAATTTTGGTAAAATATTGAGACCCCCCAAGACAATCCATAAGGTCTTCTATTCTAGGGATAGGAAACCTATATCTAATGGTAATCCTATTGATTTCCCTAGAATTAGTACATAACCTCCACTTACCTCCCTTCTTTGGTGTGAAAACCACTGGGACAGCACATGGACTAATACTTTTTCTTATCAACCCTTGATCAAGAAGCTCTTGAATCTACCTTGCAATCTCTTTATTCTGGTCTAGGGTCACTTTATATGTTGGTTTGTTAGGCAAGGATGCTCCAGGTACAAAGTTAATTTGATGACTGATTTCTCTTTGAGGAGGAAGAGTATTTGGTGTTCCATCACTTATTATATATTTAAATTGGTCTTGTAGTTGCTGCACTTCCTTGAGTAATGTAGGGTGTAGGACCTTGGTCTCCTCCTTGGGTTTTAGGACTATGGTTAGCCCTACTCCTTCCTCTTCCTTGAGTTCATGCAATAACTCCTTCCCACTCATCAAGAGTACATTAGGATCAACTGAATGTGCAACTCCTTCCTCCACAAGTGATTGAATTTTATAAGTCACTCCATCTTTCTTGAAGTTATACACATTCCTCTTCCCATGATAGACTACATCCTGGTCATATTGCCATGGCCCTCCTAGTAGAAAATGGCAAGCATCCATTGGTAGGATGTCACACAACATCTTGTCTTGATAGCCACCTATCATGAAGTCCACCCATGCTTGTTCATTCACTAGAACATTCTGCCCCTTATTTAACCAAGTCACCTTATAAGGATGAGTATGAGGTATATTTTCAAGCTTGATCTTTTGGACTGCTTCCTCTAATATTATGTTATTAGTTGAACCTGAATCAATGATAAACTTACAAACTTTTCCAAGGATCTTGCATTTTATCCTAACAAGAGCCCTCCTATGCTAAGGTTCTTCCTTGATAGGTTCCTTGAGTAGAACTCTCCTAAACATGAGGTTCTCCCCATGTTCTAAATCCAAATTCACTTCTGGTGACTTCACACTACTCTCTTCCTCTTGGGCATATTCTATCTTCTTCTCTCCTTGAGAACTAGAAGCCTTTTCAAGACACCTATAGGTAGGATGGCCTAACTATCCACAATTATAAGACTTCATGCTTGCAAAGTGTGACCCTCTACTGAATCCACTTGATCTTCCTCTACCACCTTGGAAACCTCTATCTCTACCATAATTCCCTCTTATACTTGGCTCACTGATTTTTTCAACCATCTTGGAGTCTCCCTGACTTCTAGGTTCATTTCTCCTACCACCATAGACATAGCTATGTCCTCTAGAATCTATCCCTCTACCTCTACCTTTGGGGTTAGAGTCTTACTTCTTCTTGTTCTTTTCTTCTACCTTTAGTTCTAATTGTAAGAACTTGTGGACAGTAGTAGGAGTCCAAAGACTAATCTCTTCTTGGATACTCCACCTTAATCCACCCAAGTATATAGCAACCCAGGTACTTTCCTCTAATTGAACCTTGGACCTCAAACAAAGTTTTTGAAACTCCTCAGTGTAAGAAGCCACATCCATCTCTTTTTGTCTAAGATTTTGCCTCTTCTTATACATTTGGATCTCATGATCCTCTGGCAGATAATTCTCCTTGATGTTTGTGACCATAGCTCTCCAATTTGCTATGGGTCTTTTACATTCTCTTTCCCTCTCTTCTTGAAGGAACTTCCACCATGTTAGGTTTGGTCCCCTTATCCTTGATTTAGTCACCTTCACTCTTTGTGCCTCTGAGACACCTTCACATTCAAAGTGATTCTCCATCCCTTTAATCCACTACATCACTAGCTCTAAATCCATCTTGCCGGTGAACAGGGGTATCCCTTCTAATGATTTTCCTCCCAATGCCTTAATGGCTTTTAGGAAAGGTTCTTCTTGGATAGGTGGATCTAGTTTAGGAACATAATCTTCATCAACTAATGCTTTACCCTTTTCATCTTCAACTGCCATCTTCTCTTGCATTCTACCAGTGGTCACTACCACTTCATCAAGCTTGTCTTTCAAATCTTCCACAGTCTCCTCTAGGAGCCTATTCCTTTCTTTTTGTTCAACCACTTCTCTATCCAATTCAACATTGGTCACCATTGTGTTATCTCCAATGGATTCACTTCTTTCTGACATACACCTTTCACTACGCAAGCCTTTCAATGGCTCTGATGCCAATTTGATAAGGAGATCTTCAAACTAGCCCTACTTCCTTTAGGACTTACCTAGGCCTATCCTTGACCTATCTTAGGGTTCTTTAGACCCTTCACACTGATGGATTCTTCCTAATCTCCTCTACTCCTCAAGATCTCACTACCAAGGTTTACAACTCAATCTTGTTCACAATACCCTTCATATGAATTCAACTATGGAATTCATCCCCTCATCCAAATACTTTATTCCATGTGATAATCATGAGAGAAGGCTCAATTAATCTTATTCTAATCACTTTTGAGGTGTTCCACCATGTAATTTCCTCCTACCACAAGTCGATCTCCAAATTCTAGACCAAAAGGCTACTAGGTCCCTGTAGGTCTTGCAACACACCTTTTAGGGCTTAACTTCTCAACTTCCCACACAAGTTGCCAAAATGATCACACTTCCTGATACCCTTTTCAAATTTACAAAGGATTCTAGACTCCTTAGGTCTCCAAGCCCTCTGTATAGTACTTTCCTATCTTTAAGCCTTGTTTTTAGGCCTAATTAGACCTCACTAGTTTTCAGTGAGGGTTTGATGGATACACCCCTTTCCGGATTGGTCAAAGGCTCTTCTTCATAGGATTGAGTCTTTGATCATTAAGGAACACTTTCCTACAACTGGATTGACCTTCTCAATCCTTGAGCCCTCTTCCATTTGTTGGATCAACAACAAGCTACCTAATCGGGCTAGCTCTAGCTCGCCTAGGCCTTGTTCTTAAAAATATTTCCCCTGCAAACTAGACCATACAAGTACATATTTACAAAGAATTCATAGTTCCCTAACATATTCCAGGAGGCCATACAAAACCATCCATGGAAACCTATGTTAGAGCTATTATTGTTACCTCTACTCTAAACAATCTAGTAAACTGGTCACAGAGGAGGATTTAACTTACAAAGCCAAAAAGAAAACTATCAAGCTAAACCAAAGCTCTAATCTACTTAGTAAAACATCAAGACTAAACTCATGCAAAGATTTTCTCAGTTTTAATCCATGTTTGAGGATTACCGAGCCTTCTATTCAATGCCAAAATGGGTACAGTCGCACCAGTCTTAAAATCTGAAAGCACACACACCAAAACAAGATCCAACCTTATGTCTTGATAGGAAAAAGATATATATAGGCTTAGTCACCTGATTTTGGTCAGTTTCAACCCTATAACTAACCCTATCCCTCTAACAGGCCCTTAGACAAATTGTTGTCATGACAACTTTTACAAATTGCATGCCAACTTTTCTAAGGTTGTGCCAATAGGTCTAAAAAGACCTCTAAGACTAACTTAATACCTCTAAGACCCTTTTTCATACTTATTTCACTCATATATACCATTTGCATAGTCAAACCATTACTTTGACTGATTGGTAACATTAAATGGCATACAAGCCATAACCCTTGGGTCCACTCTAGGCCTATTGAAACCATCACTAAACACTTAATCATCTTCCTAAAATCCTATTGGATCTCTAAACTCTCACACACACTAGGAACACAAAAAAAAGTCCTTATTGGACAGTGACTTGGCCAAGGTCACTACAAGCCAAAACTAGAAGACTAGGAGCTAGGTTGGCCAAGAACCTAGGTGCTCCTACACCACCTATTCTTTATAGATTAGGCATAACTTAGATTGATTATTGAGTTCAAACCTAAATTAGGGTTGAGTTACAGATGGATAAATCAAATTAGACCAAAAGATATTTGATCTTTTGTGAAGCACTGTATCCAAAAGTGACAAAGAGAGGCCACATAAATGCCCCTACAACTTTGAATGTCCTTTGTGTCATAGAAGCATAGCTTGGAGGGCATCTACAATAATAAATGATCATCAAATGATTGGAGGAAATCAACCAAGAGAATATAATATTAATAGAACTGCTTGAATGAATTGACAAATGAAATCAATAGAGAGTTGACACAATTAAAAGGTTGTTGAATGTAGTTGTGAATCAATTAATGTGAGCAACCTCTATTTTTACTATCGATGAGATTACTATCGATGAACATCTGTAATACAAAAAACATCTACCATTCTATGCATTCACATCTACATACAAGTATACCATAGCAATCAATAAGACTACAGCATGCTTGATCAAAATCCATTATTGATGAGAGACACCACATCGATGAAACATCCTTGCATCTCATAGATCTTCAAGCTCTATCAAAAATATTATGTCAAAAAAATAGAACAAAAGCTACACCGATGACCCATCTCATAAAAAATAATACTTATGAAAACACCACATCAACCAAAAAGGGTGGAGACTCCATCAAAAATGGCCTTATCAATGTAGGAAAGCACATCGATAAAACCCAAAAACCATTTATAGAACTCCAACTCCCATCAAAAACTATCATCAATTGAACAAGTCAGAAGTTATATTGATAACATCCCTATTGATGAAAGAAGGCACATCGATAAAATCCTAGGATGATTGATAGAACACATAGTTCTACCGAAAACTGCATTAATGAGACACCAAAAAATCCATACCAAAAATGACCCTTAGCATTGTAAGTAGGTTCATTGTAAAACATAAAGCCACTTGATAGAACTCCAACTTCTATTGAAAACACCATGTCAATGAAAGTGAGAAGAATTTACATCGATATCCTTTTTATTGATGAAAGTAAGCACATCGATGAAGCATTTAAAAATTTGTTAAACCACCCAGCTGCACCAAAAATTGACATTGATGAAACAAAAATAAGTCTCATCGATGAACCATATCGATGTAGGTGCTCATTTTGATGAAACCCTGGGACATCTCGTTGACCACCGAGCTGCACCAAAAAGAAATGTTGATGTGACAGAATAGAAAGTACATCAAAAAAATTCTATTGATGTAGGTCATGACTTTGATGAGACAAAGAAACACTTCATCGACTGCCCTACTATGCTAAAAACTACTATCAATAAGACAAGAGGAATGCCTTATTGATAAAGTTATGAAATTGATAAGACTCTTTTGGATTACATAGACTTCTTAGTTACATTAAAAAATGCCCATCAATAGAATGAGAGAGCTATCTCATTGAAAACTTTTAATGTTGTTCATGATCAAAGAGACCCAAAAAAATCTCATCAAAATTTTTCCATTTGAATGATCTGATAGATTTTAGCTCTTTAGGAATTGTTCAATTAGATCATTGTGATGGAAACCCTAACTATAAGGCAATGGTGAAAACAATTCAACACTTCTTCATCTTAATTTCCTTGAATAATCTGAACTTGATTCTGAGATTGTGGTTGCTTACCTTGATTAGTACTATCATCCTGATCATCTAAATCATATCCATAAGATCTAGATTATTTTTTATTGCATTCACCACCTCTTTCATATCTCAGACACTTCAGCTTAAATCATGTCTCTATCTCAACCATGTCCTTGAAAATCTTGAATTTATCTAGGGCCTCATATTTCTTCCTCAAGAAGATAACCCACATCATCCTTGAATAATCATCAATTAACAACATGAAATATATGTCAGCTTGACAACTTCTAGTTCTAGATGGACCACATAAATCATTATGCACAAGATCTAACAACCCCTTAGAAGAATAAGTATTTCTCTTGAAAGTAGATCTAGTTTGTTTACACAGCATTAGCATGTTTCAATAATTTAGTAAGATCTCTCATAGCCTGAGTAGAACTTATCTTGACAATATTATCAAAATTCAAATGACATGTCCTCTTATACCACAATCAACTTTCATCAATCCAAGCAATCAAACATATATTCTTGACACTATTCAAATGAAAGAGATTACCTTTAGTTTTTGTACCTGATGCAATCTCAATACTAGAGATACCCAAGATTCTACATTTGTCATTCCTAAATTGCAGATCATAACCCTTGTCAACTAACTATCCAACACTCAACAAATTATTATTTAGACTTTAACCATATAATACATCATCGATATTATTCTTACCATCAAGAGTAATGAATCTTCTACCATAGATCAGACAAGGAGTGTCATCACCAAATGTTACAACACCACCATCATACCTTTCCAAACTTCCAGACTTTTTCTTTTTGTTAGAATCAAGGCAACACACAACTAAGAGGGGGGTGAATAAGTTGTGTCCAAAAACTAGAAAAATTAAACCTTTAATCTCATATCTAAAAGTAAAGCATGAAATTACTGATCCAAAAAACACATGAACACATAACACCAATATTTTTTGCATGGAAAAATTGTTATAGGAAAAACCACGATCGGGATTAAACCCACAAGATGATGTACTTGGTTAAAATTAATTTACCCTGTTAGGAGTAATACAAAGGGGAATGCACATACATTCAGGAACACTTCTTAGAGCTCACTTCTCAAATACAACTGAGGGAAAAAACTCAAAGAATTGAAACAAGGGCTACAACCTTGAATGGACTACAATCCACTATGGACAATAATCCACCAATTTATGAACTGTGTAATAGCATCTCCAATATGTCGATACATATTTGATGAAGTACAAAAAATATCTTTCTCAATTATAGATTCCACTCATAACTCTTCACATATTCATCACTACATCATACACATACTCTCTCATCCCTTTGCACTTAAAAATGATTACATCTTTTTATACATTTCATCAACCTTGTGAAGAAAAACAAGGTCAACTCAACCTAAACACCTATTTACAAAATATTTCATCAGTACAATTCAAATTATAATGTGATCCATTGAATGTTATCTAAGACATATAAATGATCTATAAGAACATCCTCGAACATTTAACAGCTCCATAAATCACGCCACGATTCTTTGGAACATGTTACACTAGTCATGTTGGCCAAGAACAATAAGAACACCAACACGCCACAAGAAAATTATCCAAACTGATCACACCAATGAATGTAACCTAGAAACACAAATGGATAAAAATCATAAGACATCAAAACTAAACATTTAATATCTCAACAACACCAGTAACAGCTATATCTCATAATTCATAATCATCTTTACATTGTATACCAGAAACAATAGATAGTAAGCACTAACAGACAAGAAATATAGTTTGTGATCCTCAAACTATCGATCCAATCATGTCAAGGACACAATTCCAAGTCCTAAACATTCCATATCCTTCACATCTCAAAATACTATCACATCAATCCATACTAATCCAAATACTGTCACATTATCTTTTCATGAACACTTCCTGAACATCAAAATACCAGTCTATGATAAATCATTCATAACTAACTCAAATATCACTATGAGCCTCTTTAACTTAACATAGATCAAGTATAGATACACCTAACCACTTTTTTATCTTCACACCATCAAATCTTCAATATAGTATCCATACCAATCCAATCATTCCACTAAACATTCTTACAACATCTCTGCAACATTGTCACAATAAATAAATATGTTGACATCAATGACAACACATCTCTCAAATGTGTGATAGTGATCTATGAAGCACATATTTGCATAATATCCCAAAAATATCCCCCTTTGGTATTGATGATAGCATATGTTGTGAAAAAAAAATCAATGCACAAAGAAACATACTACCAACAATATCCACAATATATTTGTCCAAATTTTCTAAAATAAAGAACAATCTTCTCTCCTAAGTTTTACATAGTTTTTCACATGGCTATCCTCCCCCTTTTACATCAAATGAAAAAGGAACATATATGCACTAAGTCAAAGAAGCCAAAAACAACTGATTATCTCTCTCAAAACTGAAAAGCCTATCTCATAAGACTAACTATTCTCGTTGCATAGCAGCCACCAAAAACATCAATCTAGATGAAAAGTAGTCTCTGTAATAACATTGGACTAATGTATCTCAATGAATCTCTAGCTCTAATTAGGAGGGGAAATCACCCCAAGCTTACCTCGAAGATACTCAAAATTATCCTCTGGAAAGGGCTTCGTGAATATATCTATATTTTTTTCTTTAGTAGATACATGTTCCATCTTGAATTCCTTCTCACTGACTTTATCCTTCAAGAAATGATATTTAATGGATATATGCTTTGTTTTTAAATGTAACATGGGATTCTTTGAAATATTGATTGCACTTCAATTATCATAGTAAATAGAAATAGGTTCATTGATACTTACTTTGAAATCTTTCAACATTTGTTTCATCAATACCACTTGTGTGCAATTAATAGCAGTAGAAACAAATTTAGCTTTAGTAGTAGATTGAGAAACAAAATTTATCTTTTTACTTGCCCATGCAAATAACCTCTTCCCCAAGAAGAATGCACCAACACTTGTACTATTTCTATCATCCACATTACCTACCCAATCAGCATTGTTGAAGGCACTTAATGTGTAATCATCATATCTAGGATACCATAGACCATAGTCAACTACCCCTTTTAAATATCTAAATATTCTTTCACTGCAACAACATGGGATTCCTTCAGTTCTGACTGAGATCTAGCAACCATGCAAATTGCATTCATAATATCAGGCCTAGTTTTTGTCAAGTATAACAATCCACTAATCATTAATTTGTATCTGGTATGATTTGTAGTAGGTGAATCATCAGTTTTAGTCAATTTCCAACCATTCATCATAGGATTAGCAACAGGTTTGAGTCATCCATTCCAAAAAATTTCAACAATTCTTCCACATATTTAGACTAAGACATGAAAATTCATTTTTCTGATTGAGTAACTTGTAAACCAAGAAATAATTTCATCTCACCGATCGTTGACATCTCAAATTCATTTTTCATCTCATTAGAAAATTCCTTACTCAACCTTTCATCACCACCAAAAATGATATCTTCAATAAAGAATTCAAAAATCAATATATATTCATGTCCAAATTTGAAATACAAATTGTTGTCAGCAATACATTTGTTGAAACCAAGTTTAAGAAGATATTTATTCAATCTTTCATACTAGGCTCTAGGAGCTTGTTTCAGTCCATACAATTCTTTCTTCAATTGATAGACCATGTCTTTCTGATCAGTCAAAGGAAATCCATCAAGTTTCTCAACATAAACTTCCTCTTCTAACTCACCATTCAAGAATGCGGACTCGACATCCATTTGAGAAACTTTGAAATATTTTTAAGTAGCATATACAAGAAATAGTCTAACAAATCCAATTCTAGCAACAAGAGAAAAAGTCTCCTCAAAATCTATACCTTCCATTTGTGAGTGCCCTTTGCAAATAAATCTAGCTTTGTTCCTTACAAATTCACCATCTTCATTCATCTTGTTTTTGAACACCCATTCAATACCGATCACATTCTTGTTCAAATGTCTAGGAACAAGAATCAATGTCTTATTTTTCTCAATCTAATCTAGATCTTCTTCCATAGCTTTTACCCATGATTCATCATGACATGCTTCATCTATATTCTTAGGTTCAACTTTTGAAATCAAATGAATCTCTTCTCTATTATGAGCTAACCTTCTCCTAGCCAAAACACCTTTGTTTTTGTCACCTATTATCTGATTCTTAGAATGATTCACTCTTACAGACCTCATATTCTTAGGATTTGTATGAGTACCTGATTCCTGATATTCTGCATCAATCACCAGTTCATTCTCAACATCATGAATTACAAGAACAATCTGCAATTAGTTTTGTGATGGAGTTTTTGTTCTCTAATTTTCACTAACATCCTCATCATTTGAATCATACTCACAAGATCTAGCTTGTTTATGATTACTTTCATCAACTGTGACATTAGCACTTTCAAAAATATTTCTCAATGTCTTGTTATAACATTTTTATTCTATAAAATTAGTAGAATAACCAAGAAAGATACCTTCATCACTTATAGGATCAAATTTACCTAAGTATTCATCTCTATTAATGTAGCATTTTCTTCCAAAAACTATGAAGTATTTCATAGTAGGAGTGTTACCATACCAAAGCTCATAAGGGGTCTTACTAGTTCCATGCTTGATTTGTACCTGTATACAACTGTCTTAACTGCCTCTCTCCAATAGATCTATGGAACATTCCCTTCGATCATCATATTCCTAGTAGTATCTAGGATAGTTCAATTTCTTTTGTCTCCTACACCATTCTATTGTGGATTCCTCAGACTAGATGTTTGTCTTTTTATTCCATTCTCTTCACAAAAAGAATTAAATTGACTAGATGTGAATTCACCACCATGGTTAGATCTCATACATTTCAACTTTAGACCTATTTATGTCTCAACCATAGCCTTAAATATTTTGAACTTATCAAATTCTTCATATTTTTCTTTTAGAAAAGTCACCCACATCATTCTTGAGTAGTCATTAACAAATACTATGAAATGCCTTTTACCATAATATCTCTTAGTTCTAGATGGACCACATAAATCAGTATGTACAATAACTAACAAACTATTTGAAGAATATGTTTTTCTCTTGAATGTAGAATTAGTTTCCTTACAAATAGCATTAGAAAGCTTCATCAATTTAGGTAGGTCTCTAACTACTCTGGTAGAATTGATCTTCACAATGTTATCAAAATTTACATGACACAACCTCTTATGCCATAACCAACTCTCATCAATTGAATAATCAAACATCTTCTTCCAGCTCTATTCAAATGAAAAAGGTTACCTTTATTCTTTGTTCTTGATTCAATTTCAATACCTGATCTTCCAATGATTTTGTGAATTCCATCCTTGAATCATAGATCATATCCCTTATCAACTAGATATCCAACACTCAAAATATTATGCTTTAGTCCTTAAACATATAAGACATCATTAGTGTTATTATTACCATGAAGAGTAATAGATCCTCTCCCTCATATCAGATAGGGGGTGTTATCACCAAATCTAACCACACCACCATCATATCTTTCCAAAATTAAAACAATTTCTTTTATCACCAATCATATGATGTCAACAACCACTGTCAATAACCCATTCATCTTTCTCATGTCAACATGTGAAACCAAGGCTTTCTCCTCATTCAAGCTAGAATCTTTTTCTTTGATAGCAATGAATCTCCTTTCATCACCAGTCTTAGGGTCTATCTCTAATTCTTCATCAGTCACACCTTCCTTAATAGCAAGGTATCACTTCTTCTGATATTTAGGAATGAAATTCTTCGGCTTATGCTTAGGAACTCTATCAGGAAATATAGATGAAAAATGACTAATATTGTTACATGAAAAACATTTCAAAGGCAATTTTCCTTCATACTTACCATCTCCCTTAGGAAATCTCCTATAAATCAAGGCTTCAAGTTCTTCAAGCTTCCTTTCCTCTTTTTCAATCTCTTCCCATTCCTTAGCATATCTATATCCAAACTAAGATGAACTTTCACCAGGGTCATACCTTTTCTTATCCTTAGAAATACTAGCTTTAAATGCATATTCAACCTTAGGAATATTATCACCAAATTTACTCATTTCAAAAGGAAACAACTTACTAGCCAATGTATCTCTTGTCATAGTATTCATGGTTCTAATTTCTTCAATTGCAACAACCTTGTTATCATAAGAAGGAGGAAAGGATCTGAGCACCTTTGAAATGTTCTCTTCTTCATCCAATTTCCCACAAGCACATATGATTTGGAAAACAAAATCATTTCTTATAAATGAAAGAGACAATGTTCTCATCCTCTCTCATCCTCAAGGATTCATATTTCCTTTTCAAACTTAGTAACTTGGCTTGCTTCACACAGGCATCTCCTCCATGAAAGGTCTCCAATTTTGTCCATATTTCATGAGCAGTCTCCAATTTCATGACATTTATGTATTTTGTATCATACAAGACACTTAGAAAGGCTTCCTTAGCTTTGATGTTGCATTAAAATTTCTTCTTCTCATCAACACTATTAGTAGATAGATTTGTAGGTGGAGTATAGGGATTCTTAGTGATAGTCCAGTAGTCTTCTCCAATGCATCTAAAATGAGTCTTCATTCGATCTTTCCATATTGAGTAGTTTGTTCCTTCAAATCTAGGACTGTCCTTCTTGAATGCTTCCATCTTAGATCTCCTCAAGGGATTAGGATTCCCAAAGAGAACTTAGCTCTAATACCAATTGTTAGAATCAAGGCATCACACAACTGAGAGGGAGGGGGGTGAATCAGTTGTATCCAAAAATCAAAAAACTTAATAAAACTTAAACATTTAATATCATATCTAAAAGTAAAGCATGAAAGCACTGATCCACAAAAAAATGAACACATAAAACCAATATGTTTTGTGCGAAAACCCTATTAGGGGAAAATCCATGGTAGGGATTAAACCCACAAGATGATGTACTCATTTAAAATAACTTTACCCTATTAGGAGTAATACAAAGGGGACTGCACATGCATTCAAGAACACTTCCTAGAGTATACTTCTCAAATACAACTAATGGAAATGACCCAAATAATTGAAATAACCGCTACAACCCTGAATGGACTATAATCCATTATTGATTATAATCCACCAATTTATGAACTACCTGATAGGATCTCCAATATGCCAATACAACTCCAATGAAATACAATAAATATTTGTCTTAATTACATATTCCACTCATACCTCTTCACATAGTCATCACTACATCATGCACATACTCTCTCATCCCTTCGCACTTACAAATGATTACATATTTTTATATATTTCATCAACCTCGTAAAGAAAAACAAGGTTGGCTCAACCTAAACACCTATTTACAAAATATTTCATCATTGAAACTCCTATTGCAATGTGATCCATTGAATTTTGGCTAATACATAGCAATGATCCATAAGAACATACTCAAACACATAAAAATTCCATAATTCATGCCACAATCCTTCGCAACACGTTACACCAACCATGTCAGCCAAGAATAATAAGAACACCAACACACCACAAGAAAATTATCCAAATTGATCACACCAATGAATGTGATCTATAAAAATGAATGGAGCATGATCATAAGACATCAACAAGAAACATTGAATATCTCAGCAACACCTCTATCTCGGAATTCATAATCATCTCTACATTGTATACCAGGAACAATAAATAGTAAGCACTGTCAGTTCAGAAATATAGCTTGTGATCTTCAAACTGTCAATCCAATCATGTCAAGGACACAAATCCAAGTCCTAAACATTCCATATCCTTTTCATTTTGAAATACTATCACACTGATCCATATTGATCCAAATATTGCCACACTGTCTTTTCCTGAACACTTCTTGAACATCAAAATACCAATATCTGATAAATCAAACATAACTAACTTAAATATCACTAAAAACCTCTGTAACTTGACCTAGATAAATTATAGACACACATCAACACTTATGTGGCTTTGCACCATCATATTTTCAACATAGTAGTCGTACCAATCCAATCATTCCACTAAACATTATTGTGATATCTCTACAACATTGTCACAACAAAGAATATGTTGACATCAATGGAAATGCATCTCTCAAATATGTGATAGTCATCTCTTAAGCACATATTTGTACAACATCCCAATACTTCCTACCTATCATATGATGTGAACATCTATTGTCAATCACCAATTCATATTTATCTTCAACTTGTGTGGCCAAATCTCTTTCCATATTCATGCAACTTGTAGAATTGGAATCATCTTCTTCCTTGATAGTAATAAATACCCATTCATCATCTTTTGAACTACCTTCATTGGATTCATCATCAAACACACCTTCATTAGTAGCATAGTAATATTTCTTCTTATATCTAGGTTGTAATTTCCTAGGTTTATGCTTCGGAACTCTTTCCAAACACCTTGAAGCAAAATGACCAATCTTATCTCAAGAAAATCATTTAAGATGCATCTTTACTTCATACTTACCAACACCTTTGGGAAATCTCTTGGAAATAAGGGTTTCAATCTCTTCTATCTTACGCTCTTCTTATTCAATCTCTTCCATCTATTTTGTATATATGGATACTCTGGTAGAAATTTCCCCGAGGTCATATCTCTTCTTGTCCTTAGAAATAGTATCCTTGAATGAAAATTTAAATTTAGGAAGGGAATCACTAAATTAATTAATTTCAAAAGCTAAAAGCTTACAAATAAAAATGTCTCTAGTCACATCTATCACAGTTCCAATCTCCTAAATATCAGCAACTTTCTGTTTATAGGAAGGGAGTAAGGATCTAAGCACTTTAGCAACAATCTATGGTTCATCCAACTATCCACCAACACATATAATACTGCACACAAGTCCATTCACCTTTTGCATGTAAGTAGTAATGTTACCATCTTCTCTCATCCTTAATGTCTCATATTTTCCTTTCAGGATCTACAACTTTGTAAGCTTCAAATAAGTATCACCTTCATACAATGTTTCCAACTTATTCTAGATCTCATGAGTAGTCTTCAATTTCATAACATTTTTCATCTCAATATCATCCAGGGCACTCAATAATGCTTCCTTAGCTCTAATGTTATATTCAACCTTCTTCTTCTCATTAGGATTGGCAATAGAAATATTTTCAAGAGGAACCTAATGTGTCTTGGTAATCTCCCAATAGTCTTCTCCAATGCATCTCAAATGAAATTCCATGTTCCCATTCTAAAGAGTGTAATTTGTACCATCAAATCTTAAACTATCCTTCTTGAATTTTTTTATCGCGGATCACCTCAAGCAATTAATCTTCCCACAGAGGAATTAGACTCTAATACCAATTGATGGAAATATGGAAGCATACAACTCAGAGGAGGGGGTGAATTAGTTATGTCCAAAACTCCACAAATTAAATAAAAATTTAACATTTTTTCAAATCTAATAAATGAAAAATGAAGCACAAATCCACAACACATCAAGAACACATAACACTAAGAAATTTTGCATGGAAAGCCGATCAAGGGAAAAACCATAATGGGGATGAACCCATGAGATAATATACTTTGTTGAAATTAGTATACCCTATTAGGAGTATTACAATAGGAATGCACATGCATTCAAGCACACTAGCTAGATCTCACTACTCAAATACAAAAAGGCTTACTACCCTGGGAAGGCCCACTGCCTTACAAATACATATGGACTACAATCCATGGATCATGAACTATACATTAGCATCTTCAACATGTCTGGATTAGTTCCATTTATGTATATATTGTATTGTCAGAAAATGGAAGCACTTCCATTTAGGACTCGTTTAGCCCTCCGAGTAAGTGGTTTGGGGTCATGTCAAATGCCTTGAATGGGTCTTTGGCTTGGATCTGGCTTTTTCCCCTATCATGCCCTATTTTCCACTTATTTCCTACCTAATTATGGAACTCTACTCTGTAAGTTTGAGGTTCTTGACTTCAGGGTCAAGGTCGACCTTGACCTTGACCCAAGGTCCAAATTTCAAATTTCGAAGGTTTTCGGATGTTGGGTTTTAGAAAGATTTATTTCCTACTTCTGAGTCAATTATTTCGAGCTTCGAAATGGTAAACTCTTAAATTATATTTAATTTAGGTCCACTCCTAGGGGTATATTCTTAATGAGAATTTATTTCTCCTATGTCGATCTCTCTAGAAGTTTGTGCCCTAGACTAGTATATAAGGAAGCCTTCTCCACTCATTTCAAATCCAATATCTCAAGCATTATCAAGAAAGCATTATCAACTCAAGGAAGCATTCAAGAAATCATCTATATTCAAATATTCAAGCATTCAATTTTTCCATTGATGATCAAGGATTCAAGCATTCAAGCCTTTGAAGGGATTTGGTTCAAGTATTCAAGATTCATCATTCAAATCCTAGACCTATCCATCATGGTGGTGTGATCTTCCTTCAAGATCCTTTGTTCAACTTCAATATCTACTCATTCTTCCTTCAAGGTGGATTCTAATCATACAATCATGGAGGTTTTGATTTGCATTTATGGTTATTAGTGTTGAGTCCAAGCTTTAATATTAACATACTTGTTTACATTTCAAATACAATTGCATATATATTGAATATCATAGCTTCGTTGTTAGATCTACTTCTACTACTTGCTAGCATTCTCCATTTCAATTCTATTTCAAGGTTAATTCAAAATTAGGGTTTGACCAAGGAAAACCCCTCATCCAAACAACAAAACCATTTTTCTTGTAGGAACAGGTGCGGAACAACGAATTATAGAGCAGATTCAAACACCCTTTTTGACAAACTTTTAGGATCCATGAATAGAATTTCCATCGGAGCAGTGTAGGTCAAGGTTGACATAAAGGGGCCAAGGTCGACCTTCATTTGGGTCAAGGTCGACCTAGTTCAAAAAAGAAAAAGATTTCTGGGTTTTCTCCATCTCTATGTTTCCGTTCCAAATCCAATTGCAAAATTTCCAAAAACTCAGTACAGACACCAGAAAATAGCAATTTCTAGATCTTCTACCTTTCAAGATAAGTATTTTATTTTATTCCTATCTTTCTAATTTATTTCTTTATAATTAGATCCCCTTTTCCCTCTTTATCCATAACCAATTGATTCCTCTTTGCATTAATCATCTCATTGTCTTGGATTAGGAGGTGATATATGTCCACAAAATTTTCCACACACCTCACAACACACAACTACATAGATATAAAAATATATATTTATTTATATTTTTATATCTTACATATATATATAACTTTATTTTCCATACCAAATTTTTTCCTTCAAAAGATATAATTTCTATTCACACATCTTTGTCTCATTTACTCATCTACACACTCTCGCACATGATCCACACATGAATACAACTAAATTTATACATCTCATCAACCTTGGAAAGAATAAACAAGGTTGGCTAAACTTTCACCATCTAAATATTAAAAATATAACCTCTCTCAATTACGATATTGAATGCAAACCAATGAATTTCAGCTAAGACATAACATAGATCAACATTATCACACTTGAACATGCTAAGAATCTAATAATCACACTTCAATCATCTGTAAAATGCTACAACACCAAGTCATCCAAGAACATAAAGAATGTGAACTTAACAACTGAAAATCACTAAATGTGAGGACTACAATCAATGCAAAATAGAAACACAACAGGAGCACAATCTAGAAACATCCACAAGAATCATGAATAACCACAAGAATATTCACATTAATTCAAATTACTAGAATCACCAACATCAATATATCAAACCTTAGAACACCAATAGTAACCACTACTAATCAAGAAAAATAGCTTGCATGCCTCCAAATCATGAACCAATTAAATTGAGGACACTGTCCCAAACATATCACTAGATCCACAAAGAAAAATATTACAATGCGGAGCACTATGGATCAAAATATTGCCACATTAACACCACTAAACAAGTGAAAAACCTATCTCAACACAAAAACCCATAACTCACTCAAATATTTATGCAAACCAATGAAATTTGAACTAAATCAACTACAAACATCCCATAACACATTGTTACCATCCATAGATTTTGATCTTCAATATACAATCCACATGAAACTAATGAACTCAATAAACTTCTAAGGAATACAGTCACAAATAGAGAAAAATGTTGACAACAATGACAACACACCTCTCAAATATATGATAACACATCTCATAAGTACATATTTGTACATTATTCCAAAAATTTCATCTTCTCTCAAGTTAAAAACTACCCCTCTTGTAGAGGTCAGTAGTGCATCTTCTTCATTATTTCTTCAGAGTGAGTTGTCTACATCCTATGAGGTGTGTATGCTTGAATTTATTGAGGAAATTTTAGTATTGACGATAATATTCACAAGGTCCCTTATACTTTCCTTAGTTGAGCTATTGGATGAAGATGTCAAAGTAGCTTCATCCTTGGCTTTGGTTATGGGAGGGGAACTTAGGGCTACCGTAGTGGTCATACCATTACAATCTTGACCTCCCTCCTTAGATGATCAAGATTAGTGATGTAAGGACAAATCTTTCTCTGCTTCCCTAGTTTCTTCTATGGTCTTCACTAGGCCACTTCTCTAGCCTATTAGGGTACTTCACTAACCCTTACACTAAGGATTCTTTTCACAATCCTTCTCCTCTTCAATTTTTCCACACCAAGAATGAAATCCACACACTCCTCACAATGCTTTATGAATGCTTTCTTACATCCACCACCCTAAGTTGTCCAAATTTGACTAAGACCAGTCAATATCTAGAGAGAAGGTTTCCATCTAGGGTTTTGGGTCCTTTCAATGCCTAACTTCACAATCTACAATGAAATCCCCTATCGATTTCATGATTTAGCTTCTAAATGACTCAAATAGGGGTACAAGGAATTAGGCCTAATAGCACATTGTTTGTCTTTTAACTTCAAAATTTGCTTAACAAGGTGGAAAACTAATGTTATTTCTTGATACCCTTTTGGAAGAGCTTTGAGATTCTTGTAATCTTATTTCCCCAACTTTTCCGTACAATGGGTTGCTATTTTGAGGCCTATTTTTAAGGGTTTTAAGAAAATGGACAGTGACCTCAAGGGTTTGTCCTTCCAACACCATATAATCTTCACCAAAACCTATCCTTGGGCTTAGGTTTTCCTCATTCACCTATCCTCCTCTCCACATGCTCTAATTTAAGTAATCAATGCTTTCAATCCCTCTTTTTATTGTTGCAGTTCACTAATTACCCTATCCATGCACCTCTAGCTCACCTAGGACATCACTACAAAAACATCTTGCTAGCTTTCTATGGCCCCTCCTTTGGAACATGTATATTACAAGGATTTATCTCCCAAATCCCAAGGTACTATACTGATGCCACTGTGGGAAGATGATCTATGACTCCATTTGTAAAAACTACATGGATCAAACCAGTGACAGTGAAAACAACTAAATATTTACAAAGAACACACAAAACTCAACAAGATGATAAACTAAAACAATGAAAAACCTAGTATTAGCCTACATTACAACATGAATGTGTCACAGTGCTTAAATTAATCTATGGAAACCTACTGTATTTACTGGTATTCAAAAATCCACACAAAATACAAAACAAAACTCTTCACTATTAACCATGTTCATACTTCTAATGATCAACCTTTGAAAAAGGTCAACTTAGGTCTTAAATAAGACTCATTAGGTCTTTAGGTCCACATTAGGTCATTGTTTCATCGGTTAGAGACCAATAACCAACTTGGTCGAGCAAGATTGAAAAGTTGTAAAAGTTGCTCATGCAACTTTTGCAACTTTTTAGCAACTTTTTACAAACTTGATCAAATGAGCTCACACACATGAGAATCCACTCTTGGGATCTTGACCAAGACCAAAACATGACTTTGACCTTCCCTAGACCCTACTAACATCATGTTGACATCATCCTTACATAGCACTAATCAGGGCTTTACAACTTACTAGCCATTGATTGCTAACTTCTAGGAGTCCTAGGAGTTCCAAGACCTAATCACCAAGACCCTAATGCATTAAAGAAATGTTCAATGTGACCTTGAGTTCTTAACACACCAAAACATAACTCTAAATCACACACAACACCAAAAACCAATGGATGGACTGCACTAACCAATCCAAACCAATGGTGCTCCTAGGTGCTCCTGCACCAATTAGGAGGATGATGATCTATTGGTGGATTATATGTGAGACAGTAACTACTTCTACATCTTTAGATTATAATGTGCCTATTTGTGTTCCCTTATTACTATCTTTTAATGATGTTCACATTTGAAAGGTCCCTTATACTATGTTGGTACTTGGAAATAGAGGGTTTTGCATCATAAAATTATACTATTTATCATCATGCTCTTCTTTTTGTTGTCTATTGGATTTTGACATTTATAGACAATGCAAAGTGTTGGGGTCATTTAGGCTATCCTTCCATGTTGACCCAAAATTTTATTTCTCTTTGTCTTCATGTACTCTTCTTTAGATCCAAACCTGTTATCCCTAATGAAAAACTTATGATAAATTATAAATTAAAAATATATTCTCTTTTATGGGTTTTGACATTGAATAATAGAATCCCCTTATCTCTACTTGCTTGTCTAGACGTTGTATATATCATGTGTCACCTATTTTCAAGTGATATTCCATGGAAACATCTCATATTTTGGCATGTCACAACATCTCTTTATATCCTTAAAATGTCTTTTGTTCTCCTATGAGAAATGCGGTCCATTCTAAGGGTGGTTATTATGTCTTATTATATAATTGTCTCTATATCACATGCTTTTTCTAAAAATTTAAAAATTTTGATATACTTGTTTGACTTTGTAGGGGAAGATCCACTTCTATATTAGCTTTGTTTACTCTATCATAGAACAATCTATCTTTTCTAACCATACTCATGTATCTTTTTCCCTATCGTGTGGCTAATTAGAACTGCTACTTGTACTAGAATTATCATAATCACTCACCCTATCATACGACTATCTAGCCTTTGATACTTGCATTGGCATGATCAAGGCTTCTTTATCATACAACTATCTAATATTTGCTACTTATATCGACACATTTCTAAAGACATCCTATCATATGACTATCTATATTTTTGTACTCATATTGTTGCACTCAAAATTTTCCTATCATATGACTATCTATCATAACACAAATTTCCACCCATACCAATATGCTATGAGTAATCTATCTTTATCTTTCTTTCATCTAGCATTCTTTTTTTTCAACTTGCATGTTGGATGCAATTTTGCGATAACTTAGGGCTTTCCCCTTAGGGAAACCTCATGTGGATGAAAGAACCTCAAGTAATGTTTCTCTACTTTAGCTTGCATATTCAATTATGATATGCTAAAGTGGGGGTAAAATGTTTTGTCATAAAATTGTACCCTATGTAATTTACCATTATATGATGCTCCTACCTTATCTAAAAAATAAAATTCTACCTAAACCTCCACATGCCTCCATCCATTTTTTCCTTCTTCATCTATATTCTTGACCATGAAACTTGGATGGTACATGGTATGTACATGCTACAAAGACATTTGTGCAGCACACACTTATCCTATGAATCTCCAAACGTACAATGAGTCATTGAGATTTTATAACTACCACCCATTAACATTGATAAACACTTCACCAACTTAAAAATCCATTTTGTAGCTTCACTTGGTCTCCTTCCACACATTTTGGTCTTCTTCGACATAGTTTAAACTCTCTCTTAGCATTTGCATACCTTTACAATTTGTGTTTTCACTACTCATTGTCACAACTTTTATGCACAACATCTCAATTTTTACAACATTGTAGCTTCATCACTCTCATCACCTTTCCTTCACTCCATTGATCTTTAGCTTTATGGATTCAATTTGTTCCATTTCATTTTTCTTAGCATAACATGATTTATTTATCATAGCCTAATACTTGTTATCTTTATTATCATTTATCTATTATTTTTCGGTTATCTATCACCAATTTTTGTCTATCTATCTATTTTTTGTGGAGGTAGAAATACCAAAACAAGGACTTGACTTAGGCAGGTCTCCAAACAACCTCAACATTTTTCCTTGTGTGCAGGTTTTTGAAAAGGATAAATATGAGAAGCTCTTGGGAATCTTATACCTCCTTTGTAGTGAGTGTCTTCTTCCCTTTTATCCTCTTTTACTTATGTTGTTTTTATCATATAGTCACATTCTTTACTCATTATTAGAAGAATAATTAATTTTTTGTTCTATTTAGTTAGTGTCTTGGTTTTTTGCCTTTTTTTACATGCTCTATTTGTATAAGACATATGTTCACTATGTCATTTTCTTGTATTTGTATTGTCATCTGCATTTGTGTTGTAGTCTTAGACTCACACTAGTGTCCAAGGTAATGAGCTCACAGAGCCTGATAGTTAGCTATTTCATATTTAGTAATCAAAAAAAAAATTATATGTTAGTGTAGTTTAGTTAATTTGGTTCTTTTATTCCACATTTTATCCTATTTAAGTCTTAAAATATAGTTTGTCAATTAAGTTGTCTTGATCGCCCTAGCTCACTAGAGTGCTTATGTGAGGTGGTGCAAGGGTTGATTCACTCCATGGGATTTCATCAATCTTGAGGGAGGAAAATTCTCTTCTCCACATATGATATAAATTAATAGATCATTTAAGAAGTAAAGGAATATTTAAGATACCAAAAACATTACAATACATCAAGTTAAACATGCTAAAATATTTGTGAGAACTAGAATAAAAGTAAAAACAATGTTGTTAGGAGATTGTTGAGCATGTCAAATATTGTTGATTAGATCTTGTTTATGTGTTTTGACATTAGTGTTTTTTTCATTATGGAAACATACTATAGTTGTTGCAGATAGTATGTTTAGTTTGTTTAGAGAAGATGATTTCAGTTGTTCAGGTGATTTTTTGAAGATCTTTTGTTTCTATTCTAGTTGGTGTTTCATATATGTCCTTAGTTGATTCTGGTTAACTTATAGGAGATCGCATAACAGATTGAGTGAGTTAGGATTGATTTATTAGTTGATTGTATTTCAGTATTCCTATTTTCTATGGTTGAGCTTTTTGTTCAGTTAGGATCGGTGTGGTTGATTTAGTTGGTACGAAGCTAGTGGTAATGTTGGGATTCATTTTTTTTTTCTCAACTGGAGTTATTCATGATTCAAAGTTTAGCAAGCTATCTTTTTAGTATGATAGATTTCTATGTTTAGTGTTGATGGTATTTAGTACAAAGATGAGTTTGGATTTTGAGATTGATTTGATATGAAGGTTTTGGAAGCTATTCTTGATTCTTGCTGGTATTCTTGGATCGTGTTATAACCATGTTGATGGTTTACATTGATCATGGTGATCACATTTGGTAATTTTCTACTGTGTTGGTGATTCTTCATTTAGATCCTAGCCAACTTGGTGAAGTAACGTATTGCAATTCTTGGTGTGGATTTGGCGAAGTTCTTGTGTATTTGAGGATGAAGTTTTGGGTCCTATCTAAGTCTTGGAAGACTTGATTTTGATCACATTTTAGTTTGAGTATAATGTTTAAATCATTTATTCTTATAGGTCTTGTTGTGAGGTTTTCACACCATTGCCCCAAAGAAGTTGGGGACCCCCATTTTTTGAGCAAAACTTGGCATTTTTCTTCCTTGATCCTTTGCACTCCGATGCCTTAGCAAATATTTTTGGACTTAGACGAATTACTTTTGAAATTTGGTGAAATCAACCTTAGGCTTTTATTTTCGAGCTTGAGTGTGGATTTGGTCTTTTTCTTGGAAAACCTTACAAAATTTTGATGGAAATTATAAATTGCAAAAGTGAAGAGGATTTAATTGCCAAATGGAAATTATAAATTGCAAGAAATAATTTGATTTAATTTTAAAGGTCTTGGCAATTAAATTTCAAATTTGGGCCACTTAAAATCAAAATTTGAGCCTTAAAATCTAAAATCTTGGCTAAATAATTTAAAATATGGGCAATGGCATTGGGATTTCACATAAATTTTTCTTTGAAAGTCAAAAAATCTATTTTGAAAATAAATTTTGTGCATTGAAACATTTAAATCTAGGCTAATAAAATGTAAAATTGAGCAATAAAGACAAAAATCTGGGCAACAACATTGTGATTTTACCTAAAATCTGCTTTGGATCTTAAAATTAGGCCTTGAAATCATAAAATATAATCATCAATTTTGAATTTTCCCCCTTGGCATATGGCGCATGGCATAAGAATATGAAATCAAGCCTTTTCACCCAATGATTTTCAAAAATCTAGGCATTAGTAAAAGTTTTCAATGCAAATTAAATTATTTGTGGGTCGGCCTCCTTATTGGCATTTAGTTTTAATTTTGTTTGTGCTTGAATGTGCAGGTTGACCCCCTCATTTGGAAGCTTAGGATTGGGTATAAGATGGAGAAGTCCCCTCCTCCATCCTCACACCATTCCTCATCCATTCCATAGCAGAGCGAATAGGAGGAAGGAGTGAAATCATTTGGAGGCACATCCGAATCTGAGATAAGTGCAGGCCCAAGTTTGAGAGAAGGGGAGTGAATTTTTGCAAATCTGAATTCATTGAAGAGTAGATTCAAGTAGTTTGAAGGCAGATCTGGACAAGTGCAGGTCTGAGTTCGTAAGGGAGTCAAGATCTGAAATCATATAACAAATAGGGGTGAATTTGGAAAGCAGACCCGAAAGCATAAAGAGAAGGAGCTGAATTAGGCAAGAAGGCACAGATCTGATATAGGTGGAGCAGATTTGAATTATAAGGGTAGATCTGAATTTGTTTAGAAGAGTAGTAGATCTAAATTTCTCAAAGGCAGATCTAAATCTGATATTAAGGAGCAGAGATCTGATATTAAAAGAGGCCTGCGATTTTCACATTGAGAGCCACAGATTTTTGATAAAAGGACTACCAGATCTGTTATTTGATAGAGAGGCCATGAATTTTGAACAAAGAAAGACCATTGATTGCTAAATCCTTCCATTTTGAGGACATATTTGGTAAAATTAATTGGTGAGTGGCTTATTTTCTTAATTGTTATCTTTTCTTTGATGTTGATTGTATGGTGTAGGAGACAAGTTTCATGATTGAGGGTGAAGACTCGTCTAAAAGATAGATTTTCTCCTTGTTCTTGCTTGGTACATTTCCCTATTTTCTTTCTTACATCATCCATCCATCACCTGATCATCTCATTAGGGCTTGAAGTTGGGAGATATAAGTGTAGTTTCCATTTAGGATTTGGAGAAAGGACATATAAGTGTAGTCCCACCCCTAGGAAAGAAGTTGGGAGATATAAGTGTAGTCCATCTCAGAGGTAACGAAGAGGCATAAATAAGTGGTAGTCCATCTCACTAAGCGAAGA
This sequence comes from Chamaecyparis obtusa, assembly GCA_027943335.1. Taxonomy (NCBI): domain Eukaryota; kingdom Viridiplantae; phylum Streptophyta; class Pinopsida; order Cupressales; family Cupressaceae; genus Chamaecyparis; species Chamaecyparis obtusa. Next base: position 998,436 of record BSBK01001190.1, read on the forward strand.
GGTAGAGATAAGTGTAGTGTGATAGGAATTGGCGAGGCAAAAATATGTTTGATCATCCCTAGGCGAAGGGGCAGAAATAAGTGTAGTCCCACCTCACTTTAGAAAGAAGGGGCATAAATAAGTGTTTAGGAGGGCGGATGCTAGTGCAAGCAAGAACCCAAAGGGAATTAATACCAAAAGAGATAAGGAAGACATGATGCCAAGACCACCTTCTTCTCAAAATTGAAGTGAGTCGGTGACACCAACATCGGCACCATAGATATGGTACGATTGAGAGATAGGTTGAAAGGAGGCCAGTCCTTTATGGAAAAGAAGATCAATAAGTGTGGAATTGTGTAAGGAAGTGTTCAGTATACCCCAACAAAATAGCATGATAGTGGTGTTGATTGTACAAGCGGCCAAGTTCTTTCAAGACAGTCAGGATGCCTACCTCACTCTACTAAAGTAGAATTGGTTGCGTGAAGGCAAGTAGGGAGTCACCAAGTCATCAAATCTCACTAGGTCAGATTTCAAATCAGAATATGGCAACCTCATTGTGCTTCTCAACCAAGTCATGGGCTCCGCTCAAGGTACATAGTTTGATCCTTAGATGTATTATTTTATTGAAAAATTTGAGAATGGTAAAGAAAGTTTGATTGGGCTAGGATCATTAGCATGAATTTAGAGTTGCAACTTAGGATGGTGCAAAATTAGAAGCAATTCTACATGGGGTTCTACCTCTTCTATCTGATGGATGACTATTAGTGATGCTTTGCTAGTCAAACCAAATCCAATTTTGGGGAGATGCACTGCACCACTATGGTTGAGGTAGATGCTTATGCCAAGGGGTAAGGTTGTGGCAATCTGGATAGTGGAGGACATTTAGGGGTTATCCAAAGAGGAAAACATTAGTGAGGAGGCAGGTTTCATTGAAGGATGGAAGAGATTTGAAGATATTTGAGGCTAGGCAGGGCTTGTCTATTTGTGCAAGCTAGCTTGGTTAGATTTATGAAGGAGGTATGGCCGGGGAAGGTGCCCCTAGAACCCAAGAGTATTGAAGTAGAGGGGAGTGCATGCAAACCAAATTTGAGTAGGAAGGTTTGAGAAGACCATGAAGGCCATGAAGGTTAAAGGAAGGCAAGGATAATGAAGGAGGAAGGTGAGACGAAAGGTTTAAGGGGTCAATTTGATTTCAAGGTGGTGGCCAAGGGCAAGGCTCTCAAATTGCAAGAAGGTTCACATCTAGGCAAGCCACCAAGGCCAAGGAAAGATTACCCCAAGTGCATAGAGACCTCAACCCTTTTAAGGTCAAGAAATCAGGTACAAGCAATTTCAAGTGGTGATGAGAAAGTTTCTAAGGGCTAGCTCAAGCATCCAAGGCTTCACCTAATCTCAAGGATTAAATAAATTTATAAGAAGATAAGGTTGATGAGGTGGCAATTTCATGTGCATGCAATCAAATCATGCCAAGTGTCCTATGTTCTCATTGGTTGAAAAATTAGTGTAATTTTCTCATTGGCCCACAAAGTTGGTGCCCTCATGTAATTGGTTGAAAGAGGGTAACCCTAATTAGGGTTTGTAAGGTTTAATCTTGGCCCTTGATTTTTCCTCTTAATATTGGCCACTCGTTGTAATTTTGAGCCTCTATATAAGGCTAGGTACTCTGATTTGTAAAGGGTTGAAGAAAATTGTTGCTAATATAATACCAAAATTGCTTCTCTTGTCATTGTTGTGTCTTGCATGGTGATTAAGAACACTTGGTGTTATTGCATGGTTTCTACTTCCAATAGTTAAAGTTAGATTTCATTAAGTTACTAAAGTAGATTTCATTTCAAGAAAGTGTTAAAGTAAGAATAGAAGTAGATGGCTAGTTGTATGGTGATATTGGTGAATGTTTGATAGGGATCTATATACTAGGCCACTAGCATCCTAGCGGCTTGTTAGGAAGCCTTGTGTGGTAATCTAGTCCAATTCCCCTTGAATCATTGCATCTATGGAGGTAGCACTACTGGAAAGCTTTCATTTGGTTGGATCCCCATCCATTTGCTAATTTCTTCATTCATAGTAGTAGTAGAGTAGTAAGCAGTTAGTGGTAGGAGTAGTTGAAAGTGAAAGTGATCAAGGAGAAAAGAACAAGTCAAGCAAGTGAAGTACCACCAAGTTATCTTTGAATGAACAACGTAAGCTCACCTAAGTGATTAACCAAAAAATCACATTAATATAATTGAGTTAGTATCCATAGGTGTAAGGAACCTTGGAGTATTCTCATGTCCTTCATGAGTAATTACTTTTCAAGAGAGGGTTGAGTGTTTGGTATTCTATATCAAGTATTCAATTGTGATATGTTATGTAGTGGTACAAAATTGACATCAATAGGTCTTAGATGATCTTGTTGTTGTCTATTCCTTGTAAGATATATAAATGGACAATTTCTTGTTATTGTGAAGGGGGTGTATAGAAGAAAAGAGAAAAGATTTTTGTATTTTTCAATTGAGGTAGAAATTGTACTTCATCAAAACTGTATTGGCATTGGTGATGTTGTAATTCAGTTCAGTCATATTGGATAGTTTGTCCACCCCTCTGAATTGTAATAAAAAATTGATCAATGAACCTGACTGGGGGGCAAATTCTTTGTATTGTAAGTAGTGAGATCTAGGAAGTGGGTATGTGAATGCATGTGCATTCTCCTATTGTTTTTATTTTCTCTGAATCGAGTAATGCTTTGAACATAGTATATCTATCTAGTGGGTTGGACTCCCATTGGTTTTCCTCGAGAAAAAATTTGGTGTTCTGTGTTATGTGTTGTGGATCTTGCATTACTATTTATCTTACAAATCTTTAATTTCTTTAAGTGGTTTACAATTTTAATTTTTAGTGCACAATTGATTCACCCCACACCCCCCCCCCCCTCTTAGTTGTGTTTACCTCCTTTTGGGCCTAATAATTGGTATCAAAGCTAAGTCCTTTTGAAGAAGCTTAATTGCTTGAAGGAAATCCAACATGGAAAACATAAGGAAATAAATCCCTCTGTTTAATGGAAGAAACTACCTGATATGGAAGAATCAGATGACTACTTATCTAATATGCATGGGAGATGAATATTGGGATATCACGGAGAAGCCTTAAAACATTCCTAATGACTTGTCTCAGGATACTGCTGATAAAAAGAATAAATTCAAGGAGAACATGATAGCAAGGGAAGCTTTGATTAGTGCCCTATCAAATATGGAATATTCTCACATCTATGGGTTGAGGATAGTGCACGATGAATAGACTAAATTAGAAACTATTTATGAAAGTTGCAAGTATGTTAAGCAAGCTAGGTTGTAGGGTCTTAATGGAAAGTATGAAGATATGAAGATGAGTGAAAGAAAAATAGTCTCATCCTATATCCAGAGAGTAAATAATCTTGTTTTTTCAATCAAATGTGCTAGTGGTACCTTGAGTGATGATGAAGTTGTTGGTTCCCAAATCAATAAATTGGAAAGCACTAAAAGGATTCCAAGATTTATATTTAAACTCTCCAACTGATTTGGCCAACTGACAGAATGTAACCAAGGTGTGGTTTTAATCCTCTACTCTTTAGGCTCTATAGAACCTGGGCGGGTAAATCCTTTCTCTAATCTCCTTCTAAATTAGAGCTTTTTATAGTAGATTCAATCCAAAGTTCTTAGACAATCCTTAATTCCAAGGTGGAAAAACTTAGAATGTAAAAAAACAACTCCCTACTACTCTTATTAAATTATTCCTATTTGATTATTCCTCAAGTATATCTCTACTTAACAAAAAAATAAAATGAAATGACTTATCAATTTTAGACATTCCTTACTCCTTTCAATAGATGAAGACCAGTCCCTTATCCAATTGGGCACAAAGTAAATCTTGTTGAACCCTTCATGTATCTTTCTGATAGACAATACTCCAAAGGCTAAACAACAACATCAATCACCCAATCATATCAATGTGAATAAATTGAATTTATAATATTAATTTGTCTAATTGTATTTAATCCTCACAAAGGAACCAATCGGATAGAAAGCAATAGGACAACACTTCAAAATTGCTTTCTATTTTTCATATCAATATCATAGAGTTGAAATTCAATCAAACAAGTTTTAAAGGTGACAATCAATCCTTGAATTTATTATAACAAAGAATGAATTCATAAAAATATATAATATCCTAATTGGATAAGGAAACAAGGTGTATTTTATTGATATAAAAAAAGAGTAAGTACAATTGAGAGTTCTTTTTCTTTCATTTGAGACTAATTTATAATGAACAGTTGTGGTTTCCCTCAAAAATGGGAAGCAACAAGCTTCCAACCATTTATATTTTGTTCCTTTTCAATCCTAACTAATCCTAATCAACCGAAAGTAGACAAAAATATTACAAACATAACAAAATAAACACAAAATAGAAAACTGCAAAATGTCATTAAAGTGGAACATCTTTATGCTTTGATGTCTTCTTCACTCCCTTGGAAGTGCTCATTACTAGTTCAACATATTCCTTAACCCATTCTAAAACTTGCATAAATGATATCCATTGATAGTGTTGATAGTGCAATATGTTCGACACAACGAGTAGGTGTTCCTTCCACTTGTTCCCTGTGATCGCTTGAGCTTCAATTATAAATTTAGAGAATTTTCCTTCAAGTGCGATGATCTTGTCCAAGAAAATGTTGAGCTTGTCATCTGAGAAACTCTTTTCTTTGTTCAAATTATTTATAATATGTGGAGTCATATTTTGATATTATGTTTTTCACTCTTCAATTTTTTCACTCGGCCTTCAGGATCCACAAACTTTGGAATTGTCTAATTTTTTATTGTTTCAAATAATAATAACTTCTATTCAATCTCTTCTTCCTCTCACATAATATACTCCAATTATTCAAACATTGAATCCATTATTCTTTGAGTTTCTTTGATTTCTTTAGGAGTATCTAGGTCTCTTTGAATTATGTCAGAAATTCATGTGATTTCAAATGAAGAGAGCCTCCAACCCTTAGCTAAAGTTTGTAAAACAAGCTTGTTCTCTTAAATCCACTTAACATTTCATTCAACAAATAGTATCCCTGATAGACATCTTCACATTTTCCAATCACAACCTTAACCCTAAATGACATAATCTTTTCCAAGATTGACAACATTTGTGTTAAGAACTCTTGATTGAACTTAGGATTAAGTGCATCTTCCATAACTTCTGGAGTTCCTTGTTGTTTATTGAAAAATGGCTTCTAAATATTTTGATAGACAACCATAGTTTGTTCTGACTTTGTTCCTTTTTGTTTCTACATCTCCTTATCTTTCTCTGCAAGATTGACATATAATTCATTTATCACTTTATTCAATTCAATCTACCTATCAAAGGATCTTTTCAACTCATCCCGCAAAAATTTTACTTGATCCTTATTAAACATGGACTTGAACACTAATTCATAAGCAGAGACAAGTGGATCTGTGTCTCCTATTGTTTGCACAATAGTTGTTCCTTCAATATTCTTAGAAAAATCAATCATCTTAGGCTTACGAGCCCCTATAAAACTCACCCATGTGGCTAGGGTTTGTTTTTTAGGATTATAACCTGATCCTATGATCTTCTCCTTCGTATCAAATTTTGAACAAAGGTGGGGTCATCTTGCTTCCTCACCTAATCAAGGAGAGATATTTCCTTTAGAGTTGGACTAGGAACCAAAAGTATGTTACTTTTCTTTAGCATCTCCCTCGCCTCATCCATAGTACAATTAATATTGTCCAAATTCAACTCCTTAATCATTTGACTCACATTTCCCTCATGCTCAGATTCCTCAACCCCTGTTAATCTTATTTGCTTCATCTCTTCAAACTTTTTCATCCTCATTTGAATCCAAAAATCCTTGAATTATTGAGAGTGGATAAAATTGTCAATCTTCATGAATCTGGAAGATATGGCTTTCCTTTAATCTCCCACACCCATAGGATTTTCTTCAACATCTTCCCGCATTTGAGCTTGGTATCCATGAATTGCTTCTTCAAAAAAAATAGACTGGGGGGGAAGGCATTATCTCCTCATCTTTTCTTATGTATCTTAAGGTTCCAACAATTTCTTCTGTGTCACCCATACCTTTTGATATGTCATATGAAACAAGGGGAGGTTGTGCCTCAACCTTGGAAACTTTGGCAGGAGGAGAGTCTGAACGTGAATCATTGATGATCAACTTTCTCACCCTTTTAGGGGGAGGCTTGGATTTTTCTTCTTTTGTTACAACACTCTTACCTTTCAACTTATCAAAGTCCTAGATGCACAATTCCCATATGCAAATCTCATTTCCCACTTCATTGTAGAACTGAGGCAATCCTTTCTGGATTCTTTCCTTTTCCAATTCAACAAGGATTTTAAATTTTCTAAACCGTTGAGTTATTTCTGAATAATCATTGCAATTTATTGTCAAATCTTTATTCAAATCAAAGGAATGTCTATATTCCTTTACCCAAGACCAGATATGGCCCTCTAGATCATAGTTCTTAGACTTTGCACTATCCATTTGATAAGAATTCAGACATTCTTGCACATGCTCAAGGGTTCTAGAACCTATAGAAAAATACTTGAACCTAGTTACATTGGGTAAGAATGTGTCCCCTCTTCTATGAGAGATAATTCCTCTCTCTAACCATAGTAATTGCCACATGAATTCCAAGAAATAAATCCCTTTTGATACAAAGATAGGTAATTTGTGCAGAGCCTGCCTACATCCATATACCCTAAATAAGGTATGATATTCTTTACACATCCAGTCTACAAATTTGTGAGTGAAATCTTCATCAGGCTTTGTTTCCTTCAGCCTCAGAATCTCCTTGATTTAAGGGGGAATCCTCACCACCTCATCACCCAATGCCCTAAGATTCCACACCAAAAAGCTATCATGGAATGTTGTATAGGTATCATCTCTACTATGTTTTTCCCACAATCGACACCATAGCTACACTGGAAGTTTATTTACTCTACCATACACGGTGGTTAAATTCAATGAATTGTGGAAGATAATTTTTTTTTGAAAAAAAATCATATGAAACAATAGAGAGTAGTGTTTGAATTTATTTTTCCTTTTCCATCCAATGATTTCTTTATTTATAGTTCTTTCCAACTTGGAGGATATATCATATTCTTATGACAAATGGGCATTCTAGGTCCTCATAGATAAATACATGAGATCAATAGGCATTCTAGATTTGTGGTCCTCTCCCAATACTTTTCCCCAACCCCAATATGTCCTTTGAAAGAACCACATGAAAATATTAGTAGATAAAGGAGATTTTCCATTCAATTGAATCATTCTATTCTTATCTTCTCTATTCATAAAGAAATCCACCTCCTTCAAACCAATTCTCTTCACCATTTGCTCATAGTCCATGGGGAACTATTCTTTGTCAAATTTTACAATTTCCCAAGCACTCACTCTAAAAAATTATTGTATCATATTTTTAGTTATGACCAGGAGAGGGATTCTATCAACTTTTCTCATTGTTCTAGTATCTTCCCTATAGTTCCTACTCAATGCATCTATGAATAACAAACACATTGGGCACTATGAGCTTGGCCATATATAATTTCCAAGGGTTACATATCAGAACTTTATCCTCTCTTTTTCAAAAAATGACCAAAAAAATGACCTACCATGAATGGACATGTCAAAATCCCCACATTCCTACCTTTCATTTGAAAAAAAACCATTCATCCCCATATCTTGAGATTTAGGTAATGTTTTCAACAATGTGTGTGGTGGGGGATGAATTATTGTGTCTCTCATAACTGCCTCCTTCTTCCTAGGCATGTTGCTATTTTGAAAGAAAGACCAGAGAGAGAAAATAATTCAATTACTGATTTACCTAGCTACTCCAGTTGCTCTACAATCTCCAGTGAACTAGCGGGCCAACCTCTATGTGTGACTTCAATTCATCGTCGGGAATTTTATGGCATTAATACTTTTAGTTGCAAAGAATGTTTATATGTGTGAATGAGTCTTTCAAATGATCGTCGCCTCACTCCATTGTCATCTCATAAATGTTCCATCATTTCGTAGTACCTTGAAAGCCTCGACATGCAAAATATTACTTTTCAATATGTCGCAAATCCCTCTTCTTGCCCCTTCATGAAATAATGATGGTCGCTATTTTGCGGTCCCTTTAAAACCTTTTTTGCGGAATAACGACTATCACATCCTTCAAAAATTTATGATAACTTACAAGATATAAGGGCTTTGGACATGAATATTTATTAGTTCATTTTTCTAATTTCATATTCCCAACAAAAAGTTGTAAGCAAAATTCTGAGATCTTTGTTCGCATGTTACAATGAGAAGGTTGCAGTTGTTGAAGAATTGAGAACTATAAGAAATATTTCAAGGGAAGCTTTGACTGGTAGACTTTGTGCCTATGAGATGAATACTCTTAGTAAGGAACTTTTGAAGGTTGAAACTACATTCAAAGCTATTGTGACTAAGCATGACAAGGGATAGAGTAATTCTATAAACAAATTCAACCACTATTCTAAGAAATGGGAAAAGATCATGGAAGAGGAAAGGAATATTGATGAATCTGAAGCCTTGATTGCAAAAAGACTACCTAAGGGATCCGATAAGTATGAAGGAAAGTTTCATTTGAAATGCTTTAACTATAATAAGATTGGTCATATTGCATCTAGATGTCCTAATAAAGTTTCTAAGGAACATAATATCATACCTAAGAAATTTCACCCTAAGGGTCATACAAGTTTTATGTTGAAGAAGGTGTGATTGATGATGAATCTGGTGCCAGTGAAGAAGAGATTGTGTTTATTTCTATTAAAGAAGATAATCCTAAATAAGAGAAAGCTTTGGTTTCACATGTTGATAAAAGAAATGAATGGCTCATTGATAGTGGATGTTCACATCACATGAATGGTGATAAAAATAAGTTTGTGAAGCCTAAAGATTATGATGGCGGCATTGTTAGATTCGGTAATAATAGTCCCTATTTAATTAAGAGAAAAGAATCTATCACTCTTGATGGTAAGAATAGTACTAATGATGTCTTGTATGTTGAAGGCTTAACACATTACTTATTGAGTGTTGGACAATTATTGAATAAGGGCTACCAATTGGAATTCATGGAAGGAATGTGCAAAATCATTGGAAGAACTAGAAATATAATTGCATCCAGTACACAGAATGGAAATAATCTATTTCATTTAAAAATTATTGAGAATAAGTTCTTGGTTGCTAAGATTGATGATAGTTAGTTGTGGCATAGAATATTTTGTCATGTTAACTTTGATAATATGGTGAAGGTTAGCACTACTAATGTTGTAAGAGATTTTTGTAAGCCGATGATGCCTAACAATATGTGCAAAGAATGTCAATTGGGTAAGCTAACTAGATCTGCTTTTAAGAATAAAATATACACTTCAAATGGATTGCTAGATTTGGTGCATACAGGTTGTGTGGTCCTACTAAGACAAGAAATTATTATGGTGATATATACTTTATGCTATTTATTGATGATTATTCAAGGATGATGTGGGTTACATTTTTTAAAGAGAAATCAGAAGCCTTTCATAAATTTTAGATGTTCAAGGTGATGGTTTAGACATGATCTAGATAGATATTGAAATACGTAAGATCAAACAGAGGTAGAGAATTCACATCTGGTGAGTTTTATGATTTTTGTGAAGAACATGGGATAAAGAGATAGAATTATTCTCTATGAACCCCACAACAGAATGGTGTTTTAGAGGAAAGGAATAGAAGTATTTTGGACATAGCTATAACCATGATGATTGAAGGAAATGTTTTGCATATCTACTTGAGAGAAGCAGTAAGCACTGTAATATACACTTTGAACTAAATGCAGATAAAGAAAGGAACCAGTCAGACTCCTTATGAACTTTGGTACGGTCATGTTCCTATAGTAAAGTATTTTAGAATTTTTGGAAGCAAATATTACATTAAGAGAGATGGTCATATTGGACAGTTTGATCCAAGAAGTGATGAAGGGATAGTTATTGGATACTCTACTAAAATAAAAACATATAAGTGTTATAACTATAGACTAAAGAATATTGTTGAGAGTACATATGTCAGAGTTGATGAGAATGTGCAGAGATCCAAGAGAACTTGCAGGTATGACATAGTTTAAGAGGACAATCAGATTATGGAAGTGCTGAGTCAGAATCAGATTCAATATCTAAATAGTCTGGAAGAACAAGGTAAACCTATGGAAAATGAGGAGGATGTTGATACCGAAGGGTTTTCTACAAAGCCCACTCTGAAGACTCCATGGTATGTAATAATTAATCATTCTAAAGATGCTATTATTGGCGATAAGAATAGAGGTGTTCAAACTAGAGGAAGAATTGCTAAAGAAGAAACATGTTTGATATCTAAATTTGAGCCTAAGGATGTAAATGAAGCATGTAATGATGAAATTTGGGTGAAAGTAATGAAATAAGAGCTTGATCAAATTGAGAAAAACAAGACTTGGATTCTTGTTCCCAAACCTATGAACAATAATATGACCGGAACTAAATGGGTATTTAGAAACAAGTTGAATGAATGGTAAGGTGATTTGGAAAAAAGAAAGATTGGTATGCAAAGGGTATTCCCCAATGGAAGGTATTGATTTTACAAAGACATTTTCCCCTTTAGCTAGAATTGAAGTTATTAGATTTCTTCTAGCATATGCAAGTTACAAAAAATTTAGAGTATATCAGATGGATGTTAAGTCTATATTCTTGAATAGTGAGTTGGAGGATGATGTTGACATTGAGTAGCCTAATGGATTTCCAAAAATTGAGGAATGATACATGGTTTTTAAATTGAAGAAATAAATGTATGGATTGAAGCCAACTCATTGGATAGATACTTGAAAAAGATTGGATTCACTAAGGGTACTGCTGACAGTAACTTATATTTCAAAATAAGTGAGATAATATCTTAATTGTTGAAATATTTGTTGATGATATCATATTTGGTGGTAATGATGAATTAAGTAGAGGTTTTGCTAAAGAAATGCAAAAAATAATTTGATATTTTTATGATAGGTGAGATGAAATTATTTCTTGGATTGCAAATTACACATTTGGATAAGCGAATTATCATTACACAATCCAAGTATGTTAGAGAATTGTTGAAGAAATTTGGCATGGAAGATTCAAAACTGGTAGTGACTCCTATGATTATTGGTTACAAATTGACTAAGGATGATGAATATCCTTGTTTAAATCAGACAAGATATAGATCAATGATTGGAGGATTGCAATATCTAACTCATACTAGACTAGACATATCAAATGCAGTTGGAATTATTGTGATATTTCAAGAAGAACTGAAGGAATCACATATGATTGTTGTAAAGAGAATTTTCAAATACTTGAAGGGTACAATTGACTATGGATTGTGGTATGAAAAAGATGATGATATTACTTTGAGTGCATATACTGATATTGATTGGGCAAGTAATGTGGATGATAGGAAAAGTACAAGTGGTGGTGCATTCTTTTTGGGTAAGAGACTAATCTCTTGGAATAGTAAGAAACAAGATTGTATCTCTCAATCTACTACTGAAGATGAGTATGTTGTTGGTGCTATAAATTATAATAGAGTTGTTTGGATGAAGCAAATTCTTAAGGATTTAAGGATAAACATTAATGAACTTATTTTTATTTATTGTCATAACTCAAGTGCTACATAAATATTTCAAAGAATCATGTGCAACATTCAAGACAAATTATATTTCTATTAAGTATCATTTCTTGAGGGATAAAGTCAGTGAAAATGAATACAAATTGGAGTATGTGTCTACTAAGGAATAGATTGTTGATATCTTTACAAATACTTTACCGAAGGATACATTTGAGTATCTAAGAGATAAGCTTGTGCTAGGATAATGTGAAACAATTATCTATTATGCCTTTTGAGGAGAGTCCAGTTATTTTATGTCTTTGGACCTTTTCCATTGATGTCAAAGGGGGAGAGATTGTGTGAAAAATAGAAAAAAATAGGAAAATCAAAAAATATATTGCTAGGGAGAGATTGTGTTGAGAGGTTTAAAGATGGAAATTTAGAGTGATTAGGTGGATATATTTTCAGAGTGATTAGGTGGATATATTGGTGTCTTTGTGAATTAATCAATTTTTCACTTCATATGTTGTCATCAAAGCCAAATGGGGAGATTGTTGAGCATGTCAGATATTATTGATTAGATCTTGTTTATGTGTGTTGATATTAGTGTTTTGTCATTGATGTCAACATACTATTTTTTTTGTAGACAATGTGTTTAGTTTTTTTTAGAGAAGATGATTTCAGTTGTTCAGGTGATTTGTTGAAGATCTTTTATTTCTATTTTGGTTGGTGTTTCAAATATGTCTTTAATTGATTCTGGTGAACTTACATAGGATTGCATGATAGAATGAGTGAGTTAGGATTGATATATCAGTTGATTGTATTTCAATATTCTTGTATTCTAAGGTTGAGATTTTTCTTTGGTTAGGATTGGTGTGGTTGATTTAGTTGGTGCAAAGCTGGTGGTAATGTTGGGATTCATTTTTGTTTTCTCAATTGGTGTTGTTTATGATTTAGAGTTCAGAAAGTTATCTTTTTAGTGTGACAAAGTTATGTGTTCAATGTTAATGGCATTTCGTATAGAGATGAGTTTGGATTTTGAGATTGAGTTGATGTGAAGGTTCAAGAAGTTATTATTGCTTCTTGTTGGTAATCTTGGATCGTGTTATGACTATTTTTATGGTTCACATTGATCCTGGTGATCATATTTGGTGATTTTCTAGCGTGTTGGTATTTCATTATTTAGGTCCTAGCTGACTTGGTGAAGTAACATGTTGTGATTCTTGACACGGATTTGGTGAAGCTATTGTGTGTTCGAGGATGAAATTTTGGGTCCTATCTAAGTCTTGACTGACTTGATTTGGATCACATTATAGTTTGAGTATAATGTTTATATCATATGTTCTTATAGGTCTTAGCTGACCTTGTTGTTGTCTATTCCTTGTAATATGTATAAATGGGCAAGCACTTGTGATTGTGAAGGGTGTGTGTAGAAAAAAAGAGGGAGGATGTTTGTATTCTACAATTGAGGTAGAAATTGTACTTCATCGAAACTATATTGGCATTGGTGATGATGTAAGTCAGTTTAGTCATATTGGACAGTTTGTCCACCCCTGTGAATTGTAATCAGAAATTGATCATTGAACCCGACTGAGGGACAAATCATTATATTGTGATCAATGATCTCTAGGTATTGGGCCTGTAAATGCATGTGCATTCCCCTATTATTTTCATTTTCTCTTAACTAGTTATTACTTTTAACATAGTACATCTATCTAGTGAGTTTGACTCCCACTATAGTTTTTCCTTAATTGGGTTTCCTCGAGAACATTTGGTCTTTTGTGTTATGTGTTGTGGATCCTAAATTACTATTTATCTTATAGATCTTTAATTTATTTAAGTGGTTTAAAATTTTAATTTTTAGTGCACAACTAATTCACCCCCCTCTTAGTTGTGCTTTCCTCCTTTTGGGCCTAGAAAGTGTTACTTTCCATATATATAATGTTCACAACATTTGAACTCAAGTTTTGGTTGGAATATTGATGAAGGCAATATGTGTTTTGGTGACATGAGTGGATTGTGGTGTTTTCATTGCTAGCAACATATTTTTTTTATGTCAAGAGATCATATTTACCGATGGTATTAAAGGATCAAATGGAGAAGCAACTAAGTGTGCAGTCAATTGGTAAGAAGACAATATGCAAGATTCAGGAGATCAAATCTAGAGTTGGAGATTGAGTTAAGGTGTGTGATCATACAAATATTAAATCTACAGAGGTATATTTGACTACTTCTATGATCACATCAGTTAGTTTGAATTTTTTACTACTAAGTTATTATAGATTGAAGTGATACTAACAGTTAAGATAGAGTACTGGTTAATACAATTGGTTAGATTGGTGTTGTGATCAAGTGTAAGTGGTTGGCTGACATGTTTTCAAGTTTTGATGTTTGAGGCCAACATCAAGGATGTTGAATTTTGATTTTGGCACACTTTCTCATATAATAATTTGGATTTGAGGTCCAACTTGTAAAATGTTTTAGGGTTCTAGCACCGACCTAGAAGAAGTATATAAATAGTTAAGAAAATCATTAAGTATGTTGTTGTGATGGTATGTGGTGATTCAATAGAGATTGTTAAACATAGTACAAAGGAAGTGAAGTTTCAAAGCATCAAAATTGATTGGGAATACATTGGATTTGTCATGCATTGAGTGCAAACATCAATTCATTCTTTACTTTATGATTCTAACAGATTGGCAAGCTAAATCCTTTAACAAGGTCACTTCTAATAGGGTGAGAAGGATCTTTAACAGGATCTAAAGTATAAATCTTCTAACAAGGTGAACTCTTAGAAGGATTTTTAAATCCCTTGACATGGTAGTCTTTAACAGGACTATTGTAGTTCTTAACCGGACTATAAGTACTCTTAACTAGGTAAAACCTTAGAAGAATTTATTGTAATTGCTCCTACCAAGGAAGATTTCATCAGTGCACTATTGAAATTTATAGACATCATTCCCATAAGTGGTTTTCTACCTCTAACAAATTTTTCTATGGGAAAAAGATTTGTGCCTTGTGTTCATTGTGTGTGACTGCTTTATATGTTAAAGATAATATTTATATTTGCATTTGCATGTCAGTTATTGTATAAGATAATTGTTAAAAGTTTAAGATTTGTGGATGCACTGATTCACCCCCCCCCCCCCCCCCCCTCTCAGTGCCTTATAATACCAACAATTTTACAATGGTATCTAAACACAATAACCCAACCAAAATAACCTTAGACACAATAACCCAAGGAAAAAATATCTGGGGTAATAATAACCCAAACAAAATTAAAACATGGATAGAATATGCCCATAATAATTAATATGCTAGTAATAGACCAAAAAAAATAAAATTAATATGCTAGTTGCGAGGGTAGTAATTGTTATCTCTATTTGAGCATTAAATATTGTCATTAGTATCAAAGACATTAGTCGGTTACCTATGCTACTCTAGTCAGTAACTGCAAGCACTACAAGCTAGTCAGTTAAGTCTTTACATCAAGCACCAGGGTAGTTCTACCGAGCATCAGTGTACACCAATACCAAGCGGTAGTAAACATCGAGCAGACTGGATACCGAGCACCAATGTAATTACCGAGCAGTATATACAATGTTTATCGAGGAAGATAGAAAATGGAATAGTAATCAGGAATGGAACACTTATCTATACAAATGGTTACAACAGAATCACAAAATATTTTACCAAGATCAAGGATCATTTATTGTAAGATTCCATCATTAATTACAATGATGATATTTATGTATTTGCTAGATCTAGGTTATTTTTGTACACCGTTGATCTTAGGGTTTTCTCTAAGATATTGTAACCTAATTTTGTTAAGTGGAAAAAGCAGTATGCTATATAAATGTAATTTCATATTGTTTTTGTATGCGTGAGAGAGAAGCTTGATAAGGAGATTGAGAACATGAAAAGAAGTTCTTGAAGCATTAGCCAACTTCAAGAATATCAGTTATCAGAAAAAGAGAAGAACAGTATTCAAAGATATTTAGATTAAGCAGAATCAGACAAGGCTACCGAGCAGCTCAAAGCAGAGATTTTCACATGAAAAGGTGATATCTATTTAGTACTTCATAGATCTATATCAAACAGTATTGAGTTGTCATTAGCAGATAATATCCTATTATTTTCTAACCATTGTAACAAAGTTTTTGTAAAATCTCTTAACAGAGTAGACCTAACAGTCTTTTTGTAAATCTCTTAATCGAGTGCACACTCAAGTAGTGTTGTTGAAATCCTATCACTAGGTAGATCTAATCGATCTAACATGTTATTCCTAACAGGGTAAGATCACCAGAAGTGATCACCATTTGTAGCCCTAACAAGCAAACCTTTTCTATCTACAGTAGTAAATAATTTATGGGTGTCATCTCCACCACAGTTTTTACCTTCTAACAAGGGTTTCTGCATTACCAAAATACTTGTGTTATGCGCTGATTATCTTGTTGATTTCATGCTATTTACTTTGATAGTTAAATGAATGAATGATGCATGCAATGGATTCAAGTTATAGTTGAAGGATACCTCTATTTTTTGTTTAAGGTTTGAAAGGTTTATGAGTTAAAAAAATTTGTGGGCACTGATTCACCCCTCCCCTCACAATACCCTATCTCTCCAATCCAACAATTGGTATTAGAGCTGAGTTCTCTTATTGAACAGTTTAACCATTGAAGGGTAAATATCTAGTCATGGAGAGATATAAGTTGGATAAAACAATAGATAATCAAAAGATTCAATTACAGATATTTATTGAGCAGTATAAGTAAGCCAAGGATGGATTGAAGAAATTACTGGTTGAAAGAAAGAACCTATCTATTCTACAAAATGAGATTAGTTACCATGAAGAAGAGATTGATGATGTATTTGATAACATCGGATCTAGTTCAGGAAGCATTTCTGATGGATCTGAAAGTATAATCTCTGATTTGTCTGAAAAGAATCTTCACTTAACCGCACAAGTGAAAGCCCTATAAATTAGTCAAGAATCACATATGGTGAGAATGGTAGAAGTAATGAACAATGCTAGACAGGCTGAGCAAGAAAGGAATCTAGCTATTGAAGACTAAAGATAGATAACTAAATAACTTCAAGCAAAGGAAACTAAGATACAAAGACTCACCGAACACCTTTTTGAAATATCCAATCAGATGATGATTGTGAATCAGGAGGTCAACCGTGTAAATGGTGATCTGTCAAGAAAACTTGAGGATATTGGAATACTCAGGGAAGAAAATGAGAAACTGAGAAATGAAGTAAAGACTCAAAAACAACACAATGAAATGATGAAATTGGCTGAGGATAGTTCTAAAAGGATTGATGATTTTCTGACTAATCAAAGAAGATTTGGAAGTAAAGTTGGATTAGGCTATACCGGTGAAGGAGAATCATCCAAACAAGTTGAACAAGTCAACAACTATCAAAGTCAAAGACCTAAGATGCTGTCATGTTATCATTATGGAAAATTGGGACATACCTCAAATGGTTGTAGAAGAAAAGCACAAGGTAAACCTCCAGTCACTCCTAATTTAAATGGATATTGTTAATATTGTGGAAAATTTGGACACCAAGCTTATGAGTGTAGAGAAAAATTGAATAAGAATGCTAACAATCCTACCATGGAAAATTTATGTTATACTTGTAATGAACATGGACACACTGCACGAGAGTGTAAGGCAAAGATGAAGCAAGTATGGACACCAAAACAAAAGAGAAAACCCAAACCTTATCAATCGAAGAGACAAGGTAACTCCTATGTTTGGGATTACAACACATGGGCTAACTATATTGCATGTGGTAGATATGGGCACATTGCAGCAAAATGTATGAGGAAGAGATGGGATGGATAATCATGAAGTTGGACAAGCACTGGAATGACATGCTTACATTGTCATAAGGTCGGTCATCTAAGAAAGGACTACAAAGACCAAGCACCAGAAGAAGGACATGTATTTGAGAGTGGAAACACTATTGCATATATCATGAGAATTAGGAACACTATGTGGAAGAAGGCATCAAATGAGAATGGAGAGTCAAGCATTATTGTTGGTGAAACCTTGTCCAATGGATTAGGTGACATCGGTACCTCTACTTAAGGTGATATAGGTATGTATGGAACTAACATCTCAAATGATCATATTTTACATATAGTTAATTATATATGATGAGCACATACCAAATCTGCATGAATAAAGATGCACTATGGTTTATATGTCATGAGATAACAAAGTCACACAGTCGATAAAAGTTAGACTGAGAAAAAGGTTACCCATCGGTAATCACTATTCAAGGTTAACCGAGTATCAGTATCAACCGAGTGAGAAATCATGTGTTAACCGAGCTGATGGAAGTTTGAAGTAGTCACCGAGTTGACAGTTGTCATCGAGCTGGAAGTAGGTCAAGCATTATTGACATAAAGTTTTAAGTGGGAATTCAAAAAATGCTATAAATACATGAAAGTCTGAGTTCATTTTTCACAAAGAGATTTCAGAGAGCGATAATTTCACATAGTGAGTTCAAGCAAAGAATCTTTCAAGTTCATCCAAAGTAGCTGTAGATCGAATTAAGCACATTCTTCAACATATTTTGAGTAAGTTGAAACCCCTACCGAGCATATTCATCATACTTACCGAAAACCTAGTTTGTTATAATGGCATCCACTACAAGCACTTCTAAAGTTGTGGAAGAGGAAGTTAATCCTATAGTGTCAGCAAACTATAGTGAACCCAAGTACAAGTTACACCCAGAAGTAGCATCAAAAATGGATTCAGCGGGCACTTTTTTGAGCATCCCACCTAGGGTTTTATTGGTCAAAGATATCCAATCATACATTCACTGCAAAATAGGAGAAATAGGAGATTTTGATATGTATGTTTCATACCAAACACTTTTTAGTGAAGAAGCAAAGTTGAAACCAGAGCATAAACAGGTTGAAATTATTGGACTCACTAATGCCCTAAATTTTTTGAAGAACTTCAAAACATAATGGATAAGGGCTATGCTAAGTTGATATCATGAGGGCACATTTTGGCTGGATAGTCTGATTAAGGTAACGAAGAGAATGATTCACAAGGTTACAGGTTACCCTACAACCGACAAGGCCAAAGCATTTTGAAGTTCATCTCGAGTCGATGTTGATAAAAATACAAGCACAACATGGGATGACCGAGCATTAAAGATAGCTTCTATTGTGGATCTGGAAGTTAAGTTTGCAGCACATGTAATAGGTTATAAATTCTATCAGTCAAGCAAACTAAACAGTGTACCGTGTAGTGCTGTGGATATGGCTCACAAAATGATAAAGAAGGGTCATCAGATAGACCTTGTTGAGCTACTCCTGAAATAGGTTGAAGAGAATATGAAAATAATCTGGTCGCAAAAATCTAATACCTGTAAGTTTGGCTTAGTGCTAGTATGCTTATTTTTCTATCTCCAAAAAATTCTTTCCTTATGTTGGTCACATAGATTGGCCTACCGACACACTGATCATTTCGCAAATTTATGATATAATTACAAGTTTGGGAGATAATGTAAATAATGTTATAGATGGTTATTTTGAGGAGTTTAAGATCAAGATGAATCTAAGAAGCAGGCTTCCATTCTCACTAGTCAAGAAATATGAGATGGACATATGTTTTATAGTTGACATCGACCATACATTGATTAAAGCTATAGAGCCGAGGACTAAATGGCTAGCCCCCATGGGATATGAAATGGATCATGATTTTAGTTTGAAATAAATCAAGGCATTACTATCTTTACCAAAGGACAAGAAGGCTGAGAGGTTTGGAACCTATGAAGAGGCGAAATCTAGAATAAAGACAAATCTTGTCATCGGAAATATAATAAGAAAAGAAAAGAAAATGAAGAAAGTTTTAACTAACCAGTTTGGAGATGAATCTGACTCATTTGATGAGTCACCAGTTGAACCTGTAACCAAAGGTCAGTTACTGTTAACTGACAAAGCACATGATAGTGAGGAAACTGAGTTTGCAAGGAGAAAGTTTCAATACCGGTTTCTCCCACCCCAACTCCAAAGAAGATGCAGTTTCTAGTGCGATTAGGAGCATGAACAAGGTCAGCAACTAGAGCTTCACCACCTCAAAAAAATGGAATTGGAAAGGTAATAAAACCTAAGGCAGCTACACTAACCAAAACTTATGCAAAAAGAGGAACCAAGGTTGTAGCTGAGGCACCAAAGAAAAGAAGAAGATTAATTAGAGGAAGAGAAGACCTTGAGGATGAAGAAGATAACAACAATCAGTTCAAGGTTGTCAGTAATAAGAACATGACAATTGATGACATTGATGCTGATATAATTGAGAATGGAGCACTCACATATCTTGAACTCAGTCAGTTTGACAACATGTCTACCGAGGATCAAAATAAAATTGAGGAAGTTGTCATCCAGATGATGATAAGCTTTAAAAGAGTTCCATTGGAGTTTGGATAACCACTTCCCAAGGCATTAGAAGAAATAATAAATCAGAAGTGGTCCTATGCCTTGGACACCGAGAAGAAAATGAGGGAACAATCCCTAGTTGAGGCAACACCAAATTTAACTCTTGATGAAATTGATGAATATATGAACACTTACTATAAAAGATTCAAAGTAAAGGTCGGGCTATGCAAATTTTAGATGAAAATTTGGCAGATGTTGATGAGACAGGCCAACTCATGTGGATATCAATTTTTGCAGCTAAAGAGCAAGCTGAGAAAAATGCATTTCTTAATCTATCTAAGAAGAGACAAAGGTAAAAAGGAAAAGGTATTTATATAGATGATGATGATGTAGCAAAGAAGACAAAAGAATCAGGTGTATCATTTACCGAGGTGATTGATACAACACTTGACAATGAAGTCAAAAGAAGTTCACAAGATACACCGAATCCAGTAGTGATCTAGATAAAGGAGACAAATGATGAAAATGTACTCATTGAGGACATTACTAATGGTGATCCTGATGATAGAGATGAAGATGAAGATGTGAACATTGCACCAGACAATGCACAGGATGAAGGTCAAGTTACCGAGTGTGCATTCACATCATTACTGGGCAAGCTTCCTATCCTTGTGGAAGTAGTTGAAATTTTATCACAAGAGAAACTTGAAGGTTTAGACCCCAAACAACCAAAGGATACAACAGGGGAACAAAGCACTGAAAAACCAACTGAAACAAACAAGCCTGAAGAGAAAGAGGCACCAAAGGTAGAAACAAAGGATCAAGAGAATCCTAATGTAACCGAGGCCACTCCACCGAACACTACATCAGAGGCTCTGACATAGTCTACCGACACAAAGGTCACTGAGGAGCAGTAGAAGGTAGATACAGTGTCACCTGAGAAGGTTACATAAAGTTTTGAGGTAAATGACATTGTACCACTTATAAAAATTTCACCTCAAGAACCAGAGAAGAAGAAGAAGAAAAAGAAAGGAAAAGGGTCAGTCACATTAGATGAAGTCATAGCCACCCAAGAAGAAAGAAGTAGAGAAAGTAACAAAATTGAGTGCAGCTACACTGACAAGGAAATATATCAAGAGAAAGAACAAGGTTGTAGCTAAGGCACCAAAGAAAAGGAGAAAACTAATAAGAAGTAAAGAAGATCTTGAGGAGACTGAGAATGAAGATGACAAAAATCAATTCAAGGTGGTCAGTAACAAGGTAAAATCAATAGATGAAGTCATTGAAGAAATAATTGAAAATATTGATCTTACCAATCCCAAAATAGACAGATTTGACAAGATGTCAAATGAAGATCAAACCAAGATAGAAGAGGCTGTCATCCAAATGATGATAAAATTCAAGAAAGTTCTAATGGAATTTGCCCATGCATTACTGAAGAAGTTGGATGACAAGATTACTGAAAAATGGTCTATTGCACTAGACACCAAGAAAAGAAAGAGAGAACGATCTCTAGTTTGGGCAACCCCACATCTAAGCTATGGAGAGCATAGTGAGTACATGACCAAATACCAAGCAAAATTTATGATCAAGAACCGAGCCATGATGATAATGGATGAAAATGTGGCAGATATGGATACCGCAAGTGATTCTTTATAGACATCAATTTTTAAGGCCGAAGACAAAGCTGAGCAAGAAGCATTCCTAAACTTGTCTAAGAAGAGACAAAATTCCAATGGTAAAAGTATTTGTATTGATGAGGGAACAGCAAAGAAATCAAAGAACACTGGTATATCATTTACTGAGGTAATTGATATCACTGAGCAAAAGGAAGAAATAAGTGTTTCACAGGATGCACTGGATAAAGTAGAAATTCAACTGGAGAAGAAGACCGATGATGATGTACTCATAGAGGACATCACAAATTGTGATCCTGATGACAAAGATGATGAAGATGTGAATATTGCACCTAATCAAGATGAAGTACTAGACACTGAATGTCTATTTACATCACTACCAGGTAAACTTCTTGTACTTGCAGAAGTAGTCAAAATTCTTTCACAAGTACAACCTGATGGCTCAAACCCCAAGCAAAACAAAGACATCACAGGGGATAAAGACACTGAGAAACTTGTAGAGATAGATGAGCCTACACAAACAAAGGCAATAGATGAGACAAAGGAAATAGAGGTAATCACACTTGACACCACATCTAAGGCTCCCACTCCATCAACTGAGACTACAGCTACCAAGGAGCAGAAGAAGGAAGAACATGTGTTAACCGAGAAGGATACTCTGAAATCTGGAGACAAAACTATTATTGTTATTGAGAAGAAATCACCTCTAGCACCAGAGAAGAAGAAGAAAAAGAAAAGAAAAGGGCCAGTCACCCTAGATGAAGTGATAATTATCCCTGAGTGTGACCCGAGGACCCTAAGCCCCGAAGACTTAAGTAAATATGGGGAATTATGTTCAAGAAAGGCAGCTCAAGAGAAGTTGAAGAGAGAACACAAATGAAAAGAAATCTTAATAGATGTGAGGATTATCCTACAACAGGTAGTACCTAAGGTGAATATTGATGAGGATACTCCTATCATAGATCAACTTGCTACACTTGCTGAGAAGATCAATGCCCCAGACACTGATGCAGATAAACAGATTGAAGAAAGGGTTGAATCTAGAATACAACACAAACTGGTAGAGAAAATAAGCCTAGAAGTGGCAATGAAGAAGGTCAAATTATCTGAGGTAATCACCGAGATAAAAACTATCACTCAAATGATTTGTCAATATTTACTGAAGCTTTGTACTATAGACACCTTCACTATTGAAGTCAGTGAGAAGATCAAAGGATTGGAAGTAGAAATAAAGTTAAGTACAAATGCAGCTATAATTGAGCCTACTACTTTCTCCAAGCACATTCACTGAGTTCAAAAACTTTGGTGGTTAATAGCAGATTTGAAGAAACAAGAAGAGCACATAACAGATCAGGTTACTGAGTTACAGACAGAACTCCTGCCATACTTGAAAATTTTTGAGGCACACATTGTCAAAGCTGAACAACTCGTTGCAACACCAAAAATTTCGGTGTTAGATAACATCTTTGACATGCATGCACAAGTCGGTCTTGAGCATATTGCTCTCACCAACTTGAAAGAGGAATGGGAAAACCTCTTGGAGTCCATGAAGAAAACCCACCAGCATATTTTTGACAAGATGTGAGTATACTACTTATTTTTTTTGTATTTGGCATTACTATCAAAAAGGGGGAAAATAATGTATAAGTCATTATGCCAAATATGTACATAGATGCTACATATACTTCATATTACTGAGAGCATGCACCGAGGGGGAGTACTTAATACTTAGAAATTTTTGATGTGTATATGTATATGGCGAAAGTATAAGCTATATAGAAAATTTTTGTCTATATACATTTGAGTTTTGATACTAATGCCAAAGGGGGAGATTGTTATCTCTAATGAGCATTTAACGTTGTCATTAGTATCAAAGGTTTGTAAAGATATCAATCGATCACTTACATTGAGCAAATCAGTAACTAGGAGCAAGACAGACTAGTCGGTAAAGCATATACACCGAGCATCAGACAGTTTACTGAGCAACAGCATCATCGACACCGACAGACAGTAAACACTAAGCGTCACAGTATACACTGAGCAGTTTATACAGTGTTTATCGAGGATCACAAAAAATGACATAGTAATTTGAAATGGCACATACTTCTATGCAAATGGTTACAACGGTTCATAAAACATTTTACCCAGATTGAAGAACATTTAATGTGATGATATTTATTAAATGTAATGTATATCTTTTGTAATAGTTGATCTAGGTTATTATTGTATACTGTAGATCTTAGGGTTATGACTATGTTGTGTAACCTAATTTTGTTAAAGCGACAAAAATAGAACACTATATATTTGTGTGTTCGCATCATTTTTGGTGAGAGCTGATATATGAATCACAGAGCACTTGAAGCAATTGCCTAACTTCAAGTCTATTAGTTAATAGAGCAGAACCGAGTACAGAGGAATTCAGATTGAGTAGAATCAGAAAAGGCTACCGAGCAGTTCAGAGCAGAGATTCATCACAAGTGAGGTGATATTTTATCAAAACTTATAGATCTATATCAGACAATTGAGTTGTCAATTAGTAGATAATTACCTATTACTTTCTGACAATTGTAATAGAGTTTTGGATAAAATCTCTTAACAGAGTAGACTTAATAGTCTTATGTAAATCTCTTAACCGAGTGCACACTTCATTAGTGTTGTTAAAATCCTATAACTAGGTGGATCTAGCTGATCTAACATATCACTCCTAATAGGGTGAGATCACTAGAAGTGATCAAAACTAGTAGCCCTAATAGGCAAACCTTTTCTATCTGCAGTAGTGAAGAATTTGTGGGTGTCATCCCCACTGCAGTTTTTACCTTCTAACAAGGGTTTCTGCATTACCAAAATACTTGTGTCATGTGATTGTCATATTTATTTCATGTTTTTTTACTTTCATAAGTTAAATGAATGATTGATTCATGCAGTTAGATTCAAGTTGTTTTGGTCGGTTATTACTGGTTACAGTTATATATCTGAAAGGTTTACAAGTAAATTTTTTGAAGGGACTGATTCACCCCTCCCCTCTCAGTACCTATCTCTCCTAATTCCAAAAATTTATACCGGATTGTGACTCGAGGACCTTAAGCCCTGAGGAACTAAGAAAATATGGGGAGTTGTGTACAAGGAAGAAAACACAAGAAAAATTAAAACAAGAAAGCAAGAGCAAGGAAATACTTGAGAATGTAAGAGATATCTTACAACAAGTTGTACCAAAGGTACATATAGATGAGGATACTCCAATCATGGACCAACTTGCTACACTTTCTGAAGAGATAAATGCCCCAAATGTCGAAGCAGACAAGAGAATAGAAGAAAGGGCAGAATCCAAGATACAAGATAAACTTGCAAAAAGGGTCAGCCAAGAAGTGGCAATTAACAAGGTTAAGCTATCTATGGTAATAACTAAAATTTAGGGTATTACTCAAATTAATTTGTCAAATTTTGTTCAAACTATGCACTATGGAAACCTTCACTGCTGAGATCAGTGAAAAGATTAAACAACTTGATAATGAAATCAAAGCCAGTGCACAAGTAGCCTTAACTGAACCTCAAGCATTTGCCAAACATATCTTGAAAGTTCAAGAACTCAGGTGGTTAAGAGCAGACCTTCGAAAATAGGAAGAAATAATCAGTGAACAAGTCATAGAATTGCAAACCGAGTTGCTTCCCTACTTGAAAATATTTGAGAAGCACATTGTCAAGGCACAAACACTTGTTGCAACACCAGAAATCTCTATGTTTGACAACATTTTTGACATGCATGCACAAGTCGATCTTGAGCACATTGCTCTCACCAACTTGAAAGAGGAATGGGAAAACCTCTTGGAGTCATTGAAGAAAACCCACAAGCACATTTTTTATAAGCTGTAAGTATATATATTTTTTGTGTTTGGCATTAATATAAAAAAGGGGGATAATAATGTATATGCCAAATATGTAAATAGATGCTAAGTATACTACACATTACCAGGAGCATGCACCGAGGGGGAGTAATAGAATTTTTTTGATAAGTATCTATGTATATGGTGGAGATAGAAAGTATTTTGAGCTCATATGTCTATATACATTTAAGGTTTTGATACTAATGCCAAAGGGGGAGATTGTTATGTCTATTTGAGCATTAAAGATTGTCATTAGTATCAAAGACATTGGTCGGTTACCTATGTTACTCTAGTCGGTAATTGCAAGCACTACAAGCTAGTTGGTTAAGTCTTTACACTGAGCACCTAGGCAATTCTACCAAGCATCAGTGTACACTGATACCAAGCAGCTGTAAACACCGAGCAGACTGGATACTGAGCACCAGTGTAATTACTAAGCAGTATATACAGTGTTTACCAAGGAATACAAAAAACAACATTGTAATCAGGAATGACACACTTATCTATGCAAATGGTTACAACAAAATCACAAAATGTTTTACCAAGATCGAGGACCATTTATTGTAAGATTCCATCATTAATTGCGATGATGATCTTTATGTATTTGCTAGATCTAGGTTATTTTTGTACACCGTTGATCTTAGGGTTTTCTCTAAGATATTGTAACCTAATTTTGTTAAGCAGGAAAAGTAGTATTCTATATAAATGTAATTTCATATTATTTTGTATGTGTGAGAGAGAAGCTTGATAAGGAGGTTGAGAACATAAAAATAAGTTCTTGAAGCATTAGCCAACTTCAAGAATATCAGTTATTAGAAAAAGAGCATAACAGTATTCAGAGATATTCAGATTAAGCAGAATCAGACAAGGCTACCAAGCAGTTCAGAGCAGAGATCTTCACATGAAAAGGTGATATCTATTTAGTACTTCATAGATCTATATCAGACAAGATTGAGTTGTCATTAGCATATAATATCCTGTTATTTTCTAACCATTGTAACAAAGTTTTGGTAAAATCTCTTAACATATTAGACCTAACAGTCTTTTTGTAAATCTCTTAACCGAGTGCACACTCAAGTAGTGTTGTTGAAATCCTATCACTAGGTAGATCTAATCGATCTAACACATTACTCCTAATAGGGTAAGATCACCAGAAGTGATCACCACTTGTAGCCCTAATAGGCAAACCTTTTCTATCTGCAATAGGAAAGAATTTGTGGGTGTCATCCCCACTGTAATTTTTACCTTCTAACAAGGGTTTCTGCGTTACCAAAATACTTGTGTTATGTGATGATTATCTTGTTTATTTCATGTTATTTACTTTGATAATACCATACAAGGTTTTTGAGGGATGACACATGGGATTTGGTGAATTTCTTCAAGCATCACATAACTCATTCTATAAATTCATCAAAGCAGTGAAAAAAGAATAGGGTCTCCAAGAGAATAAAATAAAGAAATGTATGGTTGGATATACTAGGCAACCAGGCAAGAAAAATTATTGTGAACTCAAAGAAAGACTAAAAAGACTAGTTGATGGTTATGAAAACCATAACATTTTAGATTATATAAGAGGTGTGCTCATAATTTGGCACTGTAATTGACAATATGAATAAAAATATTTTTTCAATAACATACATGTAATTTGGAAATTTTGTTTTCCTTTATACTCTTATGGGGATATTTTTCCATGCATTATTTTGACCATGAGTTATTTTGGCTTAGGTTATTAGGACCCTGGGATATTTTGTCCTTGGGTTATTATTATTGGGTTATTGTATCTAGGTTTATTTTGGATAGGTTATTGTGTCCCATAACCAATTACAATAGTTCATTAGTGAAGTTTTCATTTTTCAAAGATCTAATAACCTTCTCACTAAAAATCAAGTCTTTGGTACAATGACATTCTTTCTTGGTAAGAAGTTTCATTTCTAAAGAATCAATATCCTTAGCTACGTTGAAAGAATGACCATTAGAATATATGCAAATTTCCTCTTTAGAATATCCTAGTGCCAATGGAAAAGATGAAGATCTTGAAGCTCTATTCTTCAAACTAGAAGGACTATTACATTGAATTATGCATGCATCTGGCTTAAATAGAGTTCCTATTTGAAAACCCTTATAAAGAATCATAGCTCCTCTAGTCATCTTTCATGCTTCACTCACAAAAATAACTTAAATTACATACAAATAAAAAATTTCGTATGCATATGCCACCAAAATTTGTTTAGATAATGATATGATACCAAAATGTGTATACTCAATTTTGAAACCTACTTGTAAGCCTGATTAACCTATCCACTAGTCTAGATCTACAAACTAAATTAACCAAAAATCAATAAAGTCTTCTCCACCAATGTAAAACCATAAAATAAACCAAAGTATACCATCACATTTATGAAATTATTGACTCCATTATTCTCATGTCCTTAAAGATCTTATATGGAATGGTATTTCATCTTAGGTTTTTAAGAACATGCACAATATGGCATTAAAGGACTTGAGCATTTTTTTATTTATGCAAGATGGTAATGATAATGATAACAAAATAGCTCTAATTCAAGTAATAAAGTATGTAAGAGTTCTCCAAATCACAATTTTTTTGGGGGGAGATCATATGAGATGAGAAGATGGTGTTTTATACATGTCTATATGAAAATAAAGGGTTGAGATTAAGAGGTGAAAAGATGAATGTCTAAGATAAGATAGTAGGTAAGGATTAGGTTAGGGTGAGTAAGAGTAAGAGGTTGATTTTAATTAATGGATGATATTGAGTGGCAGGTAATGGTTAGATTGATTGAACCTAGACATGTTAGTTCAAAAAGGTGAATGAAGAGATACGTAACATTTTTCACATTCCTATGAATTTAGATTGTGATCCATGTGAGTGAAATGGAGGGTTAAGATTAGAAAGACAAGGATCATGAATCAATTAAATACATAAAAATATGTATTTAATCATAAGATTGAAAAGGCTAATGAATTAAAAATATATATTTATTTAAATAATGGAGAAAGAAGCTAATGAATGAATTAAACAAATAAATAAAATATAATTTATTTAATTAGGTGAGGGCATTTTTAGGTGTTTTCAATTCCAAACTACGGATATGTAGAACACCATTGATCCCCTTCACATCCATCAAGGAATCAAATCAATACTCTTCCATGTCCAATAATTTTGAGATGAGGATAATCACCCAAGTACACCTTCCCACAATAAAAAAATACTTAGTGAACCAACCTTAATGCAGTGAGGTCATACTAAAGATGTACTAATGTATATCAACCATGTATATTTTGACATATATATTTATAAGGAAATGATAAATTCTACTCCATCATCTTGAAAGGAATTATCTAGATCTGAATTTAAGTTTGTAAGAATTTGCAAATAGCAAAGATTGAACCAAGGATCTAGAAGTTAAATAAAAACACAAGAGAGATGATATGAATGCAATGATTGATATTGAATTGATCCAATGAATTCACCTTACATTATTTACATAATAGGTTTCCTTATATAGGAAAGGCGATAAGAGATAATAATATGGAGTTGATAAGCTATCACCTATGCTGGGTATAATCACATGTCCACCAAATGTGGATCATCCTCCATTATGCAATGAAGTATGTGCAATGGGATTAGGATGATAATGTGATAAGAGCACTAAAGGTGGATCTCACACCTATAGTGGAATTTCACCTACACCATGTGCTTAATTGAGGTGCAAACTCCTAGGTTTCTCAATGATAAACTACTATGCAGTGCATTATCCTAAGTAAGATTAAGTTAAGTGTAATTAGGAATATTTAATTACACCAAGACCCCCCCTTAAGTGAAACTTAGGGGAATGAACTCAAACTCACAATGCAAGATGGGTTCTGGCTACTAGGACATGTTAGGTACCCATGTACAACATGCAATGCAATACATGAAATGAAAAAGCTCTCATAAAGTGGAGAAAGAGGGAAAACCTCATGGGAAAAAATCTCCCCCAAAAAGAGAGAAGAATCCAAGATGCATGGATGGATGGAGTACTCAAGACCCCCCAAGAACTACATACATCATGTATATACAAAGAATTATCCCCTCATAAGAAGGACAGTTGGAGACATGATATCCCCCCCATAATGAAGAAGCTCCCATGTTGATGAAGAGTACCTGCAAACAATAGATAAGCCAATTCTTACAAGAAACATGTCTCCCCTTAGGAAGAAATAGATACATCAAATGATGAAGAATCCAATCCATGTGCAAATGGAATGAGGAAGAAGATGAAGGTCTCCATGCATGAATCTTTGAAGACTGAAAAGGTCTCTCCAAGCTTAAATAATCTATCACCTCATGTGACAAATCAAGTGAAGAAGGAGAAGAATCAAGAATGCCACTCTCCAAAGAAGGTGAAGAAGCATCCCCAACCATGATGATATCATCAAAGAAAAGAGAAACCCCCTCATGTATGTCTTCCAAATCTGCATCATGAGAATCAACACATGTTAAATATAAATCCAAGTAGTCATGATCATATTCTGCAAGATCTGAAAAAGTATGATCATCTTGTTGAATAGTAGAGCCCATGTCTGAAGATGCAAGAGGTGGAGGAGTAGGAAGATCAAAACTTTCCCAAAGTTCTCCTCATATACATAATTATCCCTTGGAAAAGGGATGTGTACATCATGAATATCATCATCATATTCAACAAAATGTGAAAAAGAATACAAGCGTGATGTATGATCAACAACTCCCATAGCTATGACATCTCTAGTCTCCATGTCCCTAATGTAGACATAATCAGGAGTAAACTCAACAATTTTACCTTGTGCCCCATGTGTAATTTGGTAAATAGAAAGGATATTAGTGGTCAAGGATGGTACACAATGAACGTCATTAAATGTCCCCTCTCCCATATGAATAGAACCTTTCCCACAAACTCTCATGAATGTGTTGTTACCCATAAAAATATTAGGAGAATTACAAGGCTCAATAGAAGAAAACATATCCATAGATGTTGCCATATAATGTGATGCACCTAACTCAAGAAGCCATTTACCTTGCTTAGGAGGTGTGGAAGCCAAAAGTTCTTGTCCTTTACCTTTGTCTTTGGATGATGATGGAGATGTAGAAGCTACCAAATGTATAGAAGGAGTAGACACAGATGAGGGAAACTTAAGGTTGTGCTTATGAATAATGTGAGTTAGCTCATCAATCTTCTCTTGAAAACACTTATGCTCATCATGTACTAGATTTTTACAATAGGCACATTTATCCCTCTTTCTTTTAGATGATTCCTCTCTTGAAGAGGACTTGGATTCAGTATTATTGTGTGAAGAAGATTCATTACCTTTTTCATGATGCTTATGATCCTTATTTTGTTTCTTTCATTTTCCATTAGAAGCCTTTGATGTGGACTCATTTGCAATCAATTCATGATGTGTGGAAGGCTTCAATTGACCCATGTGTGCCAACTTTGCTTGTTCCCTTGTGAGTTGAGCTACAAATTCATCAAGAGAGGGAAATTTGTATGCACTACCAAGAGCATCCATAGTAGCATAGAATGTAGAAATAAAGATAGAATAATTAGGACCCATCTTGGAAAGAATAGAAAATATCAATTATTCGTCCCCTTTAACAATGTCACGTGTAGAAAGCTCCAATCTAATAGAATTGAACTTAGAGAAAAAATATTGAATGTTGTCAAAATCACTAGGATTTAGACCTATGAGCTCATTCTCTAATCTGAATTTTCTCATTCTATTAGGTTTACCAAAGAGTCCTTCCAATATGACCCAAGCATCATGAGGATGTGCGCAAGATGTAATATGAAAGTTCAAATCACGAGCCAAAGTGGGATATTGTTATCTCTATTTGAGCATTAAGTATTTTCATTAGTATCAAATGAGTTTAGTCGGTAATCTAAGTTATTCAATCGGTAAAGGTTGGAATAAGGAGTTAAACAAGTCAGTCGGTTGAACTTACAAAGCCTTCATACTGAGAAGACACAAGGAAAAACATAAAGCTATAAGAATACAAGTTTAACCGAACATGTTTACTGAGCATAAAAAATTATCGAGTATCGAGTCAATACACACCACGCATTCTACATACTGAGCATCAGTTATTTATAGAATAGTGAATGCAACAATTACCAAGTTATTCAGGAAATGACATAGTAATCATAAATGGTACATATCTCTATGCAAATAGTTTACACAGATCTATAAATAGTTTACCAAGATCAAGACACATTTAATAAGGATGTAATCATTTGATTTTGTGATGATTCCTATGTAACAGTTAGATCTAGGTTATTTTTGTACACCGTTGATCTTAGGTTTTCTAAGATGTTGTAACCCTAATTAGGTCAAAGCAGTTTGATATATAATTGTAAAAGATGTCATTTTAAGAAAGCATGATATATGAGATCATGAAGTAGTAGTCGCATGCCAAACATTAGAGATTAGACAAGGGTTTATATGACATAGAAGGTTATCATAGACAATATTAGTTTATCAGAAACATACAAGGCTACCAAGGAGGAGAGAAGGTTGAATTCATCACATTGAGGTGATATTTGATTGTTATTTCATAGATCTGATTCAGAAAAGCATACGTTGTCATTTACAGATATTCTACAGTTATCAATTTAACCATTGTAATAGGTTTTAAATTTCTTAATAGAGTAGACCTAACTGTCTTATGTAAATTTCTTAACCGAGTGCACACATAATTTGTGTTGCTAAAATCCTTTAACAAGGTAGATCTAGTCGATCTTATGTTACTCCTAACATGGTAAGATCACCATAAGTGATCAATAAATTGTAGCCTTAATCGACATACTTTATTTACTGCAGTAGTGAAGAATTTGTGGGTGTCATCCCCACCACAGTTTTTACCTTCTAAGAAGGGTTTCTGCGTAACCAAAATACTTGAGTCATGAGTTGACAATTTCATGTATGTTTTATTGTTTTATTTACATGCACTTTACATTTACAAGTTAATTGAATGTATGTTACAAAAAATGGACTCAGTCGGTTAGTTAAGAACTACTATTGCAAATTGTTAAGTATTGAAATTTTTTAAGGGTACTGATTCACCCCTCCCCTCTCAATACTATATCTTTCCTATCCCAATAGAAAGCTCCAATCTAATAGAATTGAACTTAGAGAAATTGTTAATATGATTTAGAACAACAGAGAGGGGGGGTGAATCAGTTGTTCTCAGGTCTAGATGTATAAAACAAACTTCAAAAACTTTTCTTTAAATAAGATCTAACAACCAAAACCAACTCGGTCATCACTGATTCTATAATAGAAACATATAACATTGCAGTCCACTACTCAGTTGTATCTAACTTGTAAAACACAGAAATGTTTAAACCAAAACATTCACACAAGCATTGCCACTAGAATTTATAGTGGAAACCCAATCTGGGAAAAACCACTTTGTAACATGCTACTATTATTTTCACTCTTCTGAAGTGAGCTCGGTTAAAAGACAACCCTGTCAAAAGTTACAATACACAATGTTAGGTGTGACCCAGTTAAAGGATTTCAATCACTATATTAGAAGTGAGCCTTGTTATAGGACTTACATACATTCCATTAGAATGCAACCTTGTTCAAAGGATTTAAACATATGACTATTAGGTCAACCTCTGTTAAAAGGATTTTGACCGTTACAATGGTTAGAAAGTAGCAGCAGTATTTATCTGAAAAACATACAACTCACTTTGCAAATATCAGATCCAATTCCGTACACAAATGCTGGTTTACTAACTTTGAAACTTTGCCATCTCCATCTCTGATCTACTTGAAACTTTTCTTCAAGCAATCACCACACTTCTCCTTCAACCTTTTCTGCTTATACAATCAATAACATCTATTGATCTTCCAACATCCTCTTTTCACCCATGCACACACATACCTAATGCTTAGGTTCCCTTAATACTTCCTCAATTAGGTTAACTCATCTTTTGCCGCTCAATCTCCTTCGTAGATCTTAGGGTTAGGTCAGATTCATTGAATCTACCCGCTTTATGTTCTTTGGCTCCTTTTCTAGAAACATTTCAAATCTCTTAAAGATTTACAATAAAATATTTTTCAGTGCATTCAATGCTTTCAAACAATCAATAAATAAAGTCAACATGTTTTACATAATCCAAGAATTCAACAATGTCGGCTCCAAATCTAAATTCTCTTCAAATATAAAAATACTGATGCTCTGTCAATACTGTAATCAACTACTTAGTCTTCATGTAGAAAGCTCGGTCATTACTAAAAATGTTTCCTCGACTTATACTATCTTTCTCGGCAATTAACTGATATTTGGTCGACACTAGAATTTTGCTCAGCATATACTAACTTGGTCGACACTAACATTACTCGGCTTGAACATGATTTCTCCATTTTTGCTTGGTCAAGCCTACTAGTTTAGTCTTCAATCTTACTAAGATAAACAATACATTGTCTCATCATTGTACAACATAGTCAAGTACACTTTGTAGTATCAAGATAACTCAACCTTTCCTTAGGTGCTGTTGTTACCAACCTTTCCTATCCCCTTAGCAACACTCAAATAGATATAGTACTTTCCTAAGTAGCAACAGTCTTACCAGTTAAGGTTTGACATCAATGACAACACAAAAATTGCTTCAATTGCAGTTTCCAACAATCTCCCTCTTTGGCATTGATGGCAACACCATATGATATCACCTGAATAACACATGGATTACCAACCAATCCAAAAACTTATCTGTCCATCAGAAGAATTTTTTTTTTAATATCCTTAGCTTCATTCTGATTTAGAATCTATTAGCCTCACTTCTGTGACCATCAAGAATATCCAAATCTCCCTCTATCATGATCCTTCATCTCATTTCATCATCTCCTTGATTTTCTTTTCAGTGTCATGTGTTATTACGGTTCATCATCTCAGTTCATCTCCCTCTTTGACAAAAATGCCAAAGCAACAACTAAAACATACATCCATCAGATGTAGATATTATTTGTGTAGCTCAGTGTTTCTCCCTCTATCATCTTACTTATGATTGATTCCTTGTCTTTGCTCTTCTTCACAACTCTAGGCCAGTCCTAAAGTGTGACAATCTTCTGCATCAATCTGTCAAATATTTTGTTGTAGCATATTTGATGTAGTGCTCCTAACTTAACTAGGCAGCCTCAGCTAGGGGAAGGACCCCTAATTGACTTCTCAAATACTCATGTGCTTCTTTAGGTAAAGCTTTAGTGAATATGTCTGCTAATTGTTCCTTTGTATTCACATATTCCATTTGGACTTCTTTATCTTGTACCAATTCTCTCAAGTAGTGATACTTGATTGCTATGTGCTTGGTCTTAGTATGCATCACTAGATTCGTAGAAATGTTGATAGCACTTGTGTTGTCACAAAAAATAACAATAGGTTCAGTGATTTCTTCTTTCATGCCTACCAACAATTATTTTATCCATACCAAATTTGAATAGTTTACTGCAGCAGCAACATACTTAGCTTCAACAGTAGATTGGGAAATGCAATTTTGTTTCTTGCTCGTCCAGGAGACTAATCTCTGTCCAAGAAAGAAAGCTCCACCACTAGTACTCTTTTTGTCATCTACATTTCCTTCCCAATCAGCATCTGTATATACTCTTAGTTCAAATATTTCATCCTTCTTGTAATATAGCCCATAGTCAGTAGTCCCTTTCAAGTATCTCATAATTATTTTCATAGCCATCATGTGTGTTTCCTTAGGATTGGCAGAGAATCTTGCCACAATCCCAATAGCTAGTGCAATATATGGTCTACTATGTACAACATACTGCAATTTTCCAATCATGGATCTGTACAAAGTCTGGTTCACTTTTGCAGCATCATCATTCTTAGATAACTTTTGTCCAATAACCATAGGAGTACTCACTGGTCTAGAATCTTCCATCCCACAAGTTTTTAGTATTTCATTAACATACTTAGACTGTGTAATGAAAATTCCTTTCTTCATCTGATATACTTGTAAACCAACAAAGAATTTGATCTCACCAAACATGCTCATTTCAAATTCAAATTGCATTTCATTTGAAAATCTTTTACACAAAGCATCTTGCCCACCAAAAATAATATCATCCACAAATTTTTTTTCCAACAGGATACCTTTACCTTCTTCATCTTTCATGTACAGATTGCTTGTGTCATTTGTTCTTGAAAATCCAATCTGTATCAAGTAGTTATGTAATCTCTCATACCATGCTCTGGGAGCTTGTTTTAATCCATACAGTGCTTTTTTCAGTTTTCATACCATGTGTCTTCTATTTGGATCAATAAAACCTTCTGGTTGTTCTATGTAAACTTCTTCTTCTAGTATACCATTTAAGAATAAAGACTTGACATCCATTTGATATACCTTGAAATCTTTATAAGCAGCATATGCAAGCAAAGTTCTTACTCCTTCCAATCTAGCTACAGGGGAAAATGTCTCCCCATAATCTATTCCTTCTTCTTGTGCATAACCTTTGCATACCAGCCTAGCTTTGTTCCTAGTTATTTCACCTTTTTCATTCAACTTATTCCGGAACACCTACTTTGTTCCTATAACATTTTTGTTTTCAGGTCTCGACACCAAAGTCCAAGTATCATTTTTCTCTATCTGGTATATTTCTTCATTCATTGCTTGTATCTAGTCTTCATTTTCTAATGCCTCTCTAGTCGACTTAGGTTCAAATTCACACAGTAAACATGTTGGATCCTTTGTCTTACTTCTAGTCAGAATTCCAGTATGTTTGTCTCCAATTATCTGTTTAGGCTTGTGATGTCTTCTTACATATTTTGCCAAAATAGGTTCAACTCTTCTCTCCTCTATTTCATCAGGTTCCTCAACAAGATTGTTAGATTCAGCTTCTGAATGCTTGGCAACCTCTTCCTGGTACTTGACAGCATTATCTTGTCGCTCAACATGTTCTTGTTCTCTTTTGACACTGTTTTCCTGATGCTCGGTAGCATCTTCCTGTTGCTCGGCATTGCTTACCCGAGACTCGGCATCAGGTGCAAGTCTATTACTTGCCTCTTCTTCTTCTTCAATATACATAAAAGATCTATAATCTTCTGGTTCTCTTTTTCCATCAACTTCATTTCTTTCTACATACTCATCAACTTTGACATTCACACTTTCCACAATTTTGTTAGTGTTAGAGTTCAAACACTTATAAGCTTTACTTTTTGTGGAATACCCTACAAATATGCATTCATCACTTTTAGCATCAAAATTTCCATTCCTATTGTCTTTTAATATGTAGCACTTGCTTCCAAAGATTCTAAAGTATTTAACACTTGGTGCATGCCCATGCCATAATTCATAGGGTGTCAGATTTGTACCTTTCTTGATCTGTACCCAGTTAAGAGTGTAGACAACTGTACTTGTAGCTTCTTTCCAGTATTTTTGTGCCACATTATTTTCAATCAACAATGTCCTTGCACAATCCAAGATAGATCTGTTTCTTCTCTCTGCTATACCATTCTGTGGAGGTGTTGTAGGTGTAGACATCTGTCTTTTGATCCCTCTTTCATTGCAAAATAGATTGAATTCATTTGATGTAAATTCTCCACCTAGGTTAGATCTAAGACATTTCAGGTTCCTACCTATCTCCTTCTCAACCTTAGCCAAATACCACTTAAAGAATTGAAAAGCGTCATTTTTTTCTTTTCGAAACATTACATGCATCATCTTGGTATGATCATCAACAAACAAGATAAAATATCTAGCACCACAATAACTTTGTACACCCATAGGTCCACAAAGTTTAGTATGAACCAAATCTAAAATGTTTTCAGAAGTAAAGGATTTTCTCTTAAAACTTGACTTTGCCATTTTTCCTAACTGGCATTCCTTGCACACCACATTCTCAAGTTTCTTCAATCTAGGTAGACCTCTTACTTTCTTCTTCTTACTTATTTCTACCAAATTGTCAAAGTTAACATGACATAGCCTCTTATGCCATAACCAAATGTCATCAAGTTGTGCAACCATACATGCTTCTTTAGATAGGTCAAGATAGAACAAATTACCTCTAGTCTGTTCTCCACTTCTGATCAATTCACTAGTAGCATCAAATATTTTAGCTTTCTTGTGATGAAATTCCACTCGGTAACCAGTGCTGTTGGGCTGTGAAATACTTAGCAGATTATAATTTAGACCTTCAACCCAATATGCATTTTCACAAGAGATCTTATCAGTCAGTTTAATCAAACCTTTTCTTCTAATAGGACATGGTGCATCATTAGATTACCGAATTTTACACTTTTACCTCTATAATGATGTAAGGTCTCAAACTTACTCTTGTCACCAGTCATGTGATGTGAACAACCATTGTCACTAATCCATTTGTCATTCTTGTTCACATAGGAGATCAATGCAGTTTTCTCATCCTCATTAGATTCATCTTTCATTGCAACATAGACTACCTCAATTTCAAAATCATCACTATCACTGTCAGTTTCTTCTTCATCAATGTAACAAGATTTCTTACCTTTTCCTTTGTAGTCTTTGTGCCTTCGGTAGCTTCTGTCATCTCTTTTGTGTTTGTGTTTGCTTTTTCTTTCTTCATCTTTATCATTCCTGTCAGGACATCTAGCAGCTATATGACCAACTTTATTACATGCAAAACATATAATAGGGAGTTTACCTTTATATTTTCCTTTTCCCCTTCTCAGTCTTCTAGCCATAAGAGCTTCTAGATCTTCAAGTTCTTCATCAAAAGTGTCACTGTCACTTTCACTTTCATTGATGCATCTTTCTTTTTCTTTCTTTGGCTTGTTCAAAACTAATTGTGACTTAAAAGCAGATTCAACATTACCAATATTACCAACAGTGAAGTTATCATAGTTAGAGAGTTCAAAAGCAGTCAGCTTGCCAACCAAACTTTCCAAAGTAAGCACATTTGCAGAGTTACATCTAGATTCCTAAATAGCTGAGATCTTAATAGCATATATAGGACACATAGTTCTTAGTACTTTTCCAATTATAGTTTCATCATCAATAGTCCCACTTGCTCCTCTAATAGCATTCACAACTTCTTTTATTCTACCACAATATTGTGCAATGTTCTCACCTTCTTGCATTCTCATTTCATCAAACTTACCTCTGAGATTCTCAGCCTTAGCTTTCAGTATATTTATGTCACCACCATAGATCTTTGCAAGAGTGTCCACTACCCAATTATATCTAACTTGTAAAACACAGAAATGTTTAAACCAAAATATTCACACAAGCATTGACACTAGGATTTATAGTGGAAACCCAATCTGGGAAAAACCACTTTGTAACATGCTACTATTATTTTCACTCTTCTAAAGTGAGCTTGGTTAAAAGCCAACCTTGTCAAAGGTTACAATACACACTGTTAGGTGTGACCCGATTAAAGGATTTCAATTGCTCTGTTAGAAGTGAGCCTTGTTATAGGACTTACATACATTCCATTAGAATGCAACCTTGTTCAAAGGATTTAAACATATGACTGTTAGGTCAACCTCTGTTAAAAGGATTTTGACTATTACAATGGTTAGAAAGTAGTAGCAGTATTTATCTGAAAAACATACAACTCACTTTGCAAATATCAGATCCAATTCCGTACACAAATGCTGGTTTACTAACTTTGAAACTTTGCCATCTCCATCTCTGATCTGCTCAGAACTTTTCTTCAAGCAATCACCACACTTCTCCTTCAGCCTTTTCTGCTTATACAGTCAATAACATATACTGATCTTCGAGCATCCTCTTTTCACCCATGCACACACATACCTAATGCTTAGGTTCCCTTAATACTTCCTCAATTAGGTT
Organism: Chamaecyparis obtusa; assembly: GCA_027943335.1. Taxonomy (NCBI): domain Eukaryota; kingdom Viridiplantae; phylum Streptophyta; class Pinopsida; order Cupressales; family Cupressaceae; genus Chamaecyparis; species Chamaecyparis obtusa. The sequence goes on from BSBK01001190.1 coordinate 1,037,801, forward strand.
AACTCATCTTTTGTTGCTCAATCTCCTTCGTAGATCTTAGGGTTAGGTCAGATTCATTGAATCTACCCGCTTTATGTTCTTCGGCTCCTTTTCTAGAAACATTTCAAATCTCTTAAATATTTACAATAAAATATTTTTCAATGCATTCAATGCTTTCAAACAATCAATAAATAAAGTCAACACGTTTTACATAATCCAAGAATTCAACAATGTTGGCTCCAAATTTGAATTCTCTTCAAATATAAAAATACTGATGCTCGGTCAATAGTGTAATCAACTACTTGGTCTTCATGTAGAAAGCTCGGTCATTACTAAAAATATTTTCTTGGCTTATACTGTCTTTCTCGGCAATTAATTGATGTTCGGTCAACACTAGAATTTTGCTCAGCATATACTGACTCGGTCGACACTAACATTACTTGGCTTGAACATGATTTCTCCATTTTTGCTCGGTCAAGCCTACCAGTTTAGTCTTCAATCTTACTAAGATAAATAATACATTATCTCATCATTGTACAACATAGTCAAGTACACTTTGTAGTATCAAGATAACTCAACCTTTCCTTAGGTGCCATTGTTACCAACCTTGCCTATCCCCTTAGCAACACTCAAATAGATATAGTACTTTCCTAAGTAGCAACAGTCTTACTAGTTAAGGTTTGACATCAATGACAACACAACAATTGCTTCAATTGCAGTTTCCAATAGAAAAAGTCTTGAATGTTGTCAAAATCACTAGGATTCAGACTTATGAGCTCATTCTCTAATCTGAATTTTCTCATTCTATCAGCTTCACCAAAGAGTCCTTCCAATATGACCCAAGCATCATGAGGATGTGTGCAAGATGCAATATGAAAGTGCAAATCATGAGAGATGGATAATCTAAGAGAGCCAAGTGCTTTAGCCCTTTGATCAAACTATTTTTGCCCTTCTGTAACACCTGTAAGTGGCTCTTGATCCTACCCAAGAGTCATTCTAAGTAATCCAATACTCAACAAATGATCACTTAAAGATACTTTCCATTCATCGTAGTTATATGGAGTGAGGATTTTTACCTTTGAATTATCCATAATGAAACCAAATAATGACAATAACTACTGATAACTCCTTCAAATGAATGATGCAAATCAGAAAACTGAAATCCAAGGATTAACCAAGTGCATATATAACCCCAAAATGACATGTTTCTAAAAGTGGTATATCCACATCAAATCACTGAAATCTGATTGTAGATTTGGAAAGTAGACAAAAAATCATGCACTTTCAAAAAAAAATTCACCTCAAAATATTACCATATGTGCCCAAATGAAGCCCTGAAAGTTGCAGAAATTAGGAATAGGTAGGAACAGTCAAGAGAATTTGTAATTTTTGATAAATATGGCCACCAATTTGCAAAAATAATACCACCACTGGATTCTTTAGTAAATTCTACCCAAAATAAAAAAATTGCTCAAAAAAAGGAGCAAAAATGAGCAAGATATGACCCTTTGAAGTTGGATTGCAAAATCAAAAACTCCAATGGTGAAGGTAGAGAAAATCAAACCCTTACTGATGTCAACAAAATACTATGTTAAATTTGATGACCGTATGGACGTCACTAGAAAACCCAATTTTGCCTGTTTTGACGGTTGGATGGCCGTCAAATTTGGGGTTGTGGGAGACAACATGGCAGAAAATCTTGACATGTGTCGACGTGGTTGCTGACATAAGGGGTCATACAGATGATGTCACTGCATACAGATGATGATGTCAATAATTGCCTATGCACTTGGGATGATGTGGCATCCTTCGTGGCTGGGATGACGTGGCCTTGGCCACATGTCAATGTGTGATTGGTCGCGTAGGCGGCTACGATGGTGGCCTGTGGGCATGTTGCGTGGTAGAGGCTGAGCTAGAGGCTAGGCAGTGGCTCTACTACTGTGTGGTGGTGGAGCACAATACTTTAGTCCCACATTGTTCAAGATGTGGGCTATTGTCTTCTTTTTATATGTCAAGCTGCAGATCAAATACAAACAACTTGGTCCTGAGCTCGGTTTGTTACCTCGAGCTTAGATTAGGGTGTTGGATGTGTCAGGAAATAGCTTGGTGTTGACTACAATCTATTCTTCTTGACTGTCGATTCTAATTTGTGTTGGGGCTTGGGTAGTTGGAGCTGAGGTTGATGTCGGTAGAGGTTGTGTGTCAAGTTGCAGAACAAAACTTTTGTTGTTGCCAAAACAGGGACTTTAGTCCCACATTGCTGGTGTGGGGACTTTCAGGGCCATTTATATATGTGGATGCTCGGTAGATAAAACAAAAGAGAAGCTCTGGCTCGGGCTCGGTTGTGGTTTGGAGCCCAGGTTCGAGACCGATCAATATGAGTTGCTTCGATGCCAGTTTGGGGTGCAGACTGATGATGTCACCTGTGAATCTAATGAAGCCAGAGAATATTCTATGCACTAGAAATAAATGTAGGGCACGTACCAAGCCCAAAAACAAAATTTTACAAAAAATAATTCTGATATAGACAGAATTTAAAAAAAATAAATTTGAAAAATTGTACCGCAGAGGCGCAAATCGGGTCGTACGACTCGATTTACAATTTTTTTTTCCTTGATTTGGACTTTCACCGAATATGGGTGAGTTTATAGTTGATTTTAATTGAAACAACCTCCCAGATGCAATGATGAGATCAATTCTGCTCCAAGATGATTCTACAACATGTTGGTCTTTAGATCTAAGATTTGGACCTTCAATGCTTGCACCAAGATCTCTCCAAATAGGCTAATCAAAATGCTCCAATAGCTCTGATACCATGTAAGAATTTAAAAATAACAAAGATTAAACCAAGGATCTAGAGGTTAAAAAAAGCACAAGAGAGATGATATGAATGTAATGATTGATATTGAATTGATCCAATGAATTCACCTTAGATTATTTACATAATAGGCTTCCTTATATAGGAAAGGCGATAAGAGAGAATGATAAGGAGTTGATAAGCTATCACCTATGCTAGGTGTAATCACATTTCTACCAAATGTGGATCATCGTCCATTATGCAATGAAGTATGTGCAATGGGATTAGGATAATAATGTGATAAGAGCACTAAAGGTGGATCTCACACCTAAAGTGGAATTTCTCCTACACCATGTGCTTAATTGAGATGCAAACTCCTAGGTATCTCAATGGAAAACTACTATGCAATGCATTATCCTAAGTAAGATTAAGTTAAGTGTAATTAGGAATATTTAATTACACCAACAAAGTTCTTATTTTTATTTATCTTCTTTTCCTTCTTGGACTCCTTGTGAAAGTGACTAAGTTTTTTGTAGTTCCAATAAAGAGCCTTGGACATTTTATGAGATGTGATAAGATTAGGATCTAGGATTATCTTTCTTCTTGTCCTTATTCTTCCCTCTCTCTTTAGATCTACCATGAATTGCAAGATCCTCCTTAACCATTTCAAATATTTTTCTCCACATCTCTTCATATGTAATAATGCAATCATTGCATCCATCTCTAACCAGGTTTTTCTTAGTTCCAACAAAGAGCCTTAATCTTTATAGAAGACTTAGATCTCCTACAAGATTTGATCTAGGATTATCTTGCTTCTTGTCCTTATTATCTCATTATCTTCATACCTACTAGGTTATTGTGTCTAGGGTTACTTTGGATGGGTTATTGTGTCTTATAACCTTTCCTCTCTCTTTAGATATACCATGAACTATAAGAGCCTCCTTAACCATTTTAAATATTTTTCTCCTATCTCTTCATATAGTAATGATGCAATCATTTCATCCATCTTTGAATAGATTTTTCTTAGTTCCAAAAAAGAGCCTTAAAATTTCTAGGGGACTTATATCTTCCACAAGATTTGATCTAGGCTTATCTTGCTTCTTTTCCTTATTATTCTCTCTCTCTCTCTCTCTCTCTCTCTCTCTCTCTCTCTCTCTTTATATCTATGAAAAACTACAATAGTTTCCTTAGCCATTTAAAACATTTTTTTTCTTCACATCTCTTTAGATACTAATTGTAACATAAAAGAAAAGGGGATTATTAGTTTGGTTTATGGATGCAAAGGTTATTTCACCAAATCTTATATGCACATTAGGGAAAGAGAAAGAGGGATCCACAAATATAACCTTCAAGATGACCCAAATTAGATTAATACAACCCAAATGGATGTAGGGGTGCTAATGCACAATCCAAGTCCTTTCAAGGGCATATACTTAAGGATATCTTTCTTGTTTGATTGTTATTTACCTTTAATGTAATTGATTGATTGATTAATGCCAGTTGAAATTAAGTGATCTAATGCTAGTTGATTGATTAATTGAAATGCAAGTAAAATAGAAGCACGTGTAACAACCACTTGAACATAGAAAGACCTAATCTGATATCTCAAAGTAAGTGCTATGAAATTACCAAGAGGTAATTTCAACTCGCCTTGAGGGCTAGTAGAGGTTACAAGATTAGATCTAAAAATGCATTGTCAAACTGCCACAAAAATTGAAATTGAGCTAGATCTTGAACTTGCAAGCTAGAAAGTGCTGATTAAAAAATTTTGAAAGCTCCAGGAATAGATCAACTTGGGGTACATGTCAACTTGGGTATAGGTCGAGGTCGACCTGTACCTATACTACCCAAAAATCTGATATCTGAATGTCTGATGGAACTTTGATCAATCCTATCGGTAATCCTAATGACAATGACAAGGTGGTACCACAATACCCTTATAATTTTGACCCATTAGGTATAATAGGGGATGTACCCATAGATTTTCCAACTCCGGTCCTAAAAACCTGAAAAACCTTCAAATATGCTCCTACACAAGAAAAATGGATTTTTTTTTTCTTTTTTTTTGGGGGGGGGGAAGGGGCTTCCCTTGGTCAAGCCCCTATTTAGGAATTAACCTTGAATCAAAATAAGAGAAAGACAAATTTAAATACTCACCTTACTTGTCAAAACTTTATGGATGGATTTGAATCCGTTACCCACAAAGATGTATGAATGCTTGTATGTATGTTGATGTAGAATGTAGGATGTCTTCACAAATGCAATAGCTCTACAAGTTTTAAATCATAGACCATATATATGTAAGTATTATTGATTGCTTGGATGGTTGAATGGATGTGAAATGTGGATGAATGTAGATCTCCTCCCTTTATAAACAACCCCACTATTTCCTTGAAGAAAGAAGCTATATTTATGGAAGGAAATTCTTGCTTGATGAAATGAATGCCTCCAATAAATCCTTTATTTCTTTTATCGAACTCATTGAATGCACCTTGAACTTGATAGCTTGCTTGCAAATGAAAGTATGAATTACTTTGGGCATGTGTGGATTACATATAAAACTTATGCATATGTGTGTCACCAAATGAAGGGAAAAAACCTCCTTTTATAGCAGCCTGAAAGGCCAAAAATGGAGAGAGGGAAAGAGAGATACCTTGCATAAGGCTCGGAGACCAATCATAATTCAAAACCATGGGTATAGGTCAAAGCTGACCTGTACCAAGTATAGGTCAAGTTCAACTTGTACCAGGTATAGGTCAAGGTCAACCTATACCAGGTATAGGTCAAGTTTGACTTGTACCAAGTACATGTTGAGGTCGACCTGTACCTAAGAGTGCAAAAATCAAGAAAAGAAACCCAGATCCCAAGAGGTATTGATGGTTTCGGGGGAAATACAAAGAAAAATATGGGAAAAAGTAGGAAATCAAGCATAAATGCATCCATGTTCTAGGAGATCACTAAAATAGGGGTCTAATAGGTCCTTGAAGTTCCAAATTAATGGGTGCTAACTTTTAGGATGGTACACTAATGATGAAACCACTTAATCCATCTTGAAGAAGGTATTGGTAATCCTAATGACAATGACAAGGTGGTACCACAAATCTAGAAAAAAACATAACAAATCTATACACCAATCCTACTCCTTTATTTTATGATCAAATGAGTTAAACTAGGAAATAAGCACATTAATGGCATTTAGGTGGTCTAAAAAAGATCCTCTATCCTCCATTAATAAAGAGTATAAATTATTCCTTGAGAATCACTTATTTACTTAGGATTTACCCCAATAAATGTAACCAAGTTTATTCCATATATTTATCATTGTAGTATCTTCATGGATGTCTAGTAACACATAGTCAACAAATAAATTATCACAATACCCTTAGAATTTTGATCCATTAGATCCTAGTCTTCTAATTTCATACTCTATGGCATATTTATGGATATAACAAGGTTGATAGACCTTACTTCCCAACAACTATCACAATGTCATTAGCTTAGTGTGATTTGGTATCTCCCTTCATTTATTTTCCAATACCTCAAATTCCCTTATAATGGTCATGTTTTCACAATTTTCTATGGCTCGTACCAACCACTTTCTCCTTTGGTTCATGTTTTCTTAAACTATTTTTTTTCCCCAAACCCTTCTATCCTACCTCAACATTGCATTATTATTCTCTTCTACCTATAATAGCCCTTTGTTCTTAAGAAAGTGATTTCCCTTTCTCAACACCCCTCTTTATTGTTTCCCCTACTCCTTTAACTATGCCTTAATATTCTCCACCATCCATCCCACATACATCTCCTCCACCATACCCATTGACTTCCAATTCCCCTTCTCCATCCCTTAAAAATAAATAAAAATAAAAATATAAAGTGTAGCACTCATCTGCCTCTACTTCTATAAGCAGGCCTAAGAAATTCTCAAAACCCCCTAAGTTTCATGTCCATATCTCTACTCAAACTTCCTACACCTAACTTGCTTTTCACCTATCTTTATAGAACTCTCAAAAACAAGAAACTAATGAAAAATTAAAAGAATTTATGCGTTTCTTATTTATTCTAGTATCCCCACCTTATTTCATAACTTTTGAATATTCCTCATTTCCTTGAACCCCTCAACTTATCTATCCTTGCATCCCCTATCATACCTAGCCATTCCCACAACTAATCCTTTCTTAGGACCTCAAAATATCTACCTTAGATGTTGGTGTAGCTTCTTCCCTCCCAAATAAATAAAAATTAAATACTAATCTAGTCCACCCCATCTCTAATGCAAACCCAAGCTAATGCATTCACATGTATCTCTACTTGCTTCTACATCTCTTCTTTCTCTAATTGTGATGGTTCCTCTTCCCTAACTTCTTGATCTTTGTCCCTTCATGTCTATAAACATTCTAGAAGATCATCTCTTGGTAGGATGAATTAATCATTAATGTTCTTATTTTCAACAATATTTAATCATTCAATGGTTATTGGTCTAGGATATCAATCCTTTAGTTGACCTATACAAATCTCCCATTTCTACTTATCTTCACTACACTATTATTCCTTTGTTCACTCATATACCACCTAGAAATATTACGTCTTCATATGGTCACAATTGGAATGTGGATAACTTGTTAGATGCGGAGATCAATGGACAAGCCTTCTATTTTTGTCTCATTTGTATGCATGCATGCTCTTTTCATTTAGGAACTATGTATGCCTTACATGATTTCTTGTGTGTATATGTAGATGAAATTGTTGGTGTAAGTTCTCCTAGAAGACCCATGATACTCTTGTAGGTACGTGGATTCACAAGAAACACATTATTATGAAATTCCTCTCTTTATATCTAATATTTTTCTTACATGTATTATATTTTGTATAAACCGTATTCTAAGATGATACAAAGTATTAAGACATTTAAATCAATGACTAATGGAGTTTATTGAAACAAAAACACATCAAAATCCTTTGTACAATTATGAAATAATAGTGATGGGGTTAGAAAGAATCCATAGTGAAAGAATCAAACAATCAAGTACAATCACTATAAGTATGGGATAGATAGGGCACTCAAATTTGAACCATAAAATAAATTATGAAATATCATGAAAAATAAATTAAAATTCATTAATAAGGATAAGGCCTAAAATTAAGAATAATCAATGACCTTTATAAGTGAAATATACCACACAAATTAAAGCCAAACCCTAAGTGGGAAAAAAGGGAAAGCAACAAGAGTACTTGGTTATCTCACATATAAAAAGAAGATTTAAAGATAATTAGAAATTCAAATTTGATATCAATACAAGTAGAGGAATATATCTTAAGGCCAAGCCTTAATGGGTGCAAGATATTCTAGGTTTACTAAAATATAAGAGACAATTATTTGATTCTCTCACTATATTGATTTTAGCATAACATATGCTATTTTAATTAATATAATTTAAACCTATATCAATATAAATAGTCAAATCACTCACTTGACTTGAATTATATGATTTTATCTTGTACATGCACATACTCTTGGATGCACATTCATCTTCACATGTTAGTTTACTTGAAATAGTGTGGTGCTAATGAATACATTTGGGACTTGCTACTCAGAGGTTGACATTTGATACTTGAGCTTGCACCTTAGTCAAGCATGGTACTTTTCTTTTCAATGATGAAAACATGAATTCAGTTGAATTTATCTTTTGGAATTCGGATTCAAGCTACAATAATTGTCTTGTCCTTTACTATGCAAAAATCTAATGCTCTAATGATTTTAGCTCATTCATCTTGTGATAATGTATTCATGTGTTATGATATCATTCTAGTATGTCTTTAAATAATCTAGACCCTAATTCATGTAGTTTAACATGCAAGCTAACAAGCAATTATAATCATTTTTAATTTAGGTTGACTTAGACTTAGTGGGGAATGCATTTTCAATTTAGGGAATGAGATCACATTAACAATCGTATCTTAAGACATGATTACAATAGAGACCACATCTAGGGAATGAAGACATGTGATGGATGAGATGCATAAATGAATGTGAGTTAGAATGTGCAAATTATTGACTGATTTATAGATTATGTTAACTTTTGTACATAATAACCTAAATCAAGTGTTAAATCAATACACACCTAAAGCGAGTATAAAGCTAGAGAGGGAAAGTACAAATTATGCATTTTTACACTCTATAATGATATAACTAACTCTAATTTAATATATTACGCCTTCTATTTATCATGAGATTAAAATAATTATTTTTTCCATAAACTTCTTATAAGATAGAGTCTTCATAATCTTTAATAAGATGACTATAATAAAAATATAGATTAAAGATATTGATTTTTTACTTTTGATTTACTATTTGTATTTAACAAAACTTTATACTTATCTATTAATGAAATCAGTTGAATTAAAAAGAGCCAATACGATATTCATTATTCAAACAATAACTCAATACATAAAGAATGTGATTGAATTTAAAAACTAAGTAAACTTAATAGAATAAATAATCTTTAATTCATTACTATATATATATAAGAACTTGGCAATTTTTTTATTTTTTTATTTTATTTTACATTTATTTCACATGTCTACATCCTTATAGAAAAATACAAATTTTTTATTACAAATGTCCACATCCTTATAGAAAAACATACACTAGCTTTAGTGTAAATAATTGTTTGAGCAATAGAGAATGACTTTGTTTTTTGTTTTGTTTTGTGTAAGAGTAACATGGCAAACAAGGGTACCAATAATTTAGGGTTTGCAGACATAATTTGACTAGAAATCTCCACGTCCATACAAACAAATCCATACATTGTCTTTAGTGGGAAAAATGTTTGAAATATAAAGGTAACATAGTTACTATTCACACGTGCCTACCATTCATGTATTGAAATGGCGGGAAAATACAGCGGTGCATGGATGGCAACGTCTCATTGTCTCTACTCTTAAATAAATTAAAAATGGAAATATTCGAAACTTTAATGGTAGAGTCTATTTTGATTGAGTTTTTTTAAATTTTTTTAAAATAATAAATTAATTGGATTATATAAATATTGAATTTTTTTGTCTTTGTAGGGGACTATTATGATGACCAAATCGCTATTCAATTTAAAAGTTGTCTTTTGTTAAAGTTGTCATAAGTAGAGGATCAAGTTTGCCAATTATATCTAGGGCTGAACTCGACTTAATAGACATTGAGGATGGTATAATCATGAAATGTACCATCTTTAGAAATTGTACCTAATTGGTTAAATTATAATTGATCTGTTAAATTCAAATATTTTATAAGCTAAATAAATATGAAAAGAGGATAATCATTAAAATTGAAATAAGAGAAAAATGAATATAATGTGTAATTTGTTTGGTATTTGGTGTAAACTATTTCTCTATTTTAGATAAGGAGGAATTGTGATTCAAAATTCTACTATTGACAATTTTGTTATTAGGTTTTGCATTAGGTGGTCTCATTTGTGCAAATATTCAGGGCAACGTCTAAATCGTAAACTAAAACGTATATCTTACCAAGGGGAAGACTTAATTTTTTTTTCGAACTTTTCCAAACTTCCCTTTTATATCTACGTTTTAGTTTATGATTTAGCCAATACCAATATTCAGTGTGGGGGTATTTGTGCAAGTACAATCTTGTCCATTTATTGTGTTAGGTCTTGTATAGTTGTGATCACATCTTTTGATGTGTTATGTCCTCTATTGATCTTGCAACCTACACTTGTAATGAAAACTTTATATTTGGGATGAGGTGGTGAACCTTTGAAGAGTTGTCGTAAATGTTTTTGACTGATAGAGCTTTCTTATTTATAGTCTTGTCCAATAAAGATTTTTTAAAATGAGAGATTAATTGCATTAATAAATGTTTAAAGAGTGAATGTAGTTAGGTGCATCCAACTAATACAATAATGGACTTTCTACAAGTAATAATGAGTGTATATTATGATATGTGATAGTACTTAAATGTTGTTGATTCTACTTAATTTGTCATATGTGTTCATTTTAATTACTAAAACTAAGTATTGTATGTATGTTTGTGATCATTTAATAATGGAGGATGCATACTTGAAGTGAAGTGGAAATATATGAAGTCAAATGGGTCTTGGTCTATTGGTGAGGTTGAATGGTCTTGAATGAGCCCATTAGAGATCAACTCTTATTGAGAGAAGACCCCTAATATAATAAGGGACGAGGTTGGGGTTGTGCCACATGTTACTTTGGTTGAATGGACACTTCTCAATCTTTGACTTTTAGTTGAAGAGGTTTTGGTTCGACATAGAAACCTCCAACAAAAAGGAAAAGGAAAAAGATTAGGGTTAAAATAATAAATTATTTTTTAGTCATTGCAAAGATAAAAAGAAAGGTTAACTAGAAAAGAGAAAGTGCAAACATTTTTTTTCTTACGAGTGTAACATGTTTAGTATGTTTGTAATTATGAATAAATATATTTTCCTATCTAATATATTGGACAATGCCATGATACATTTATATACCTACAAATGACAAATTTTGTGTGTAATTAGACTTGTATTCTCAACTTCGCTTACATTTAGCCCTATACTCATTGCTTATCCCTATGCTTTACATGCACACAATACTAGTCTAATGAGCTTATTTGTCTAATTTTTATCATTAATCATATTGTAACCTATAATATGATCCCATTGGACACTAATTCTACTTGACTATTTGACCTAGATAATATTTGTACTTGAAAGATCGTCCTTATATTAGTGATCTTGATCCTTCTAAATGTAAAATAAAAATAAACTATTAGCCAACTAGACCCGTTTAACATTTAGGTGCCAAGATAGATATACACAAATCTTTTCTATTTGATGTTATGCTCATGTGTAAAAATCAATTTGCATTCATTTCAAATTAAAAGAGATTCTCCTTAGCCATGAATCCCATGAATGATATTTACATTTGGATTCAATCTTTAAAATCATGTAATTAGCTAACACATTTCGTCACACACTCATCCTAGCATTATTCTCTAATCCTAAAACTAAACAACCTCTTTCCTTAATATTACGTCAGCTCATTCACTAACTCCAAATTAACTTACTTATTAGTACTTGCCCATAGGCTAAGCAAGTACTATTGCACTATTTTTTGGAATTACCATGTTAACTAGTGATTAAATTGAACTCTATGAACCAATTAAATTTTTTGTATTTTTGCTTTTTTTTCTTTCTAAATTTCATATTTTCTATAATATAATTATAATATATTTAAATTTATAAATTATCAATTTTTTTTTTGATGGTATGATTGACTAAACTAGTTTGAGTCTTATACACGAGATTTTCGGAATTAAAGACATCACCAATTTTATTGAAACTACTTTACACCATATCAGAAAATTAGGCAAGTTCCAGGGAGGTTTGGGCTGGAATTTAGGATTATGAAAAAATAGACTATCAATTAGATATTGAGCAAATAGATTTTATTTCTTTATTAGTTCCTGCCGAAGGCCTAGAACTATAGGCATCGACTCAACTTTAACTCGTTATTAATAACTAAGTTTTTAACAAATGACATATCAATATTTTTGTGATATTGAAAAAATATTTATTTTATTTAAAGTAAGATGCAATTTGTTTAACAGAATAAATGTAGAAAATCAATTTTCTGTGATCTCATTGGCTAAGATGAATTGAGCGATAAGGGTGGATTTCTCAGAAATATTTGTTTAATTTCAAAGTTCAATATGGATGATTGTAGTCAGAATAATATTATTAGTTCATATTAAAATATGCAATTTCAACCAATCAAATTTCATCAAAATGTTTAATAAAATCTAATAGGCCAAAGTACATGTGAATTTTTTTTTTGATTTACCAAACAAAGAAAGACAAAATATTTAATGTCTTTTATTTAAGTATGGATTTTTTTTTTGAAAACCTCACATATTTATTATTATTTTATTTATTTCTTATTTTATATTTTAATGCTTATTATTAAAATATTAATTTTAAAATTTTAGTGTATATTAATAATTGGTTGAAATCATATATATACAGTAATATTATTTTAATAATTATATTTTAAAACTAAGATTGTTTTGGTTGAAAGTGTATATATATATATATATATATATATATATATATATATATATATATATATATATATATATATATATATATATATATATATATATATATATATATATATATATATATAATTGAAATTATAATTATAAAGCATATTGTTTGAAAGCTTAATTATATTTTTATATACAATATGAAAGTATATAATTATTAATATTTTAATTATTAAAATATACACTGTATTTAATCAATACATAACAATGTTGTATATCAAATATAAAATTATATCTTTAAATTTCGGTACACTATTTTGTATTCTATTTTATTTAATAGTAAAATCATGATTTTAATTTAACAATTAATTTTTTTTCATAAATTGTATTAAAGTAATTAGGATATATTACATTCGATATATTTATATTATATTTTTTTTATAAAATATAAATATTTTATGATATGAAAGATTAATATAATATTAAAATTATAAAATTATAAAATTATAAACTATAAAATAATAAAATAAGAAATTTTATTTTTTTAATAAAATAAAATAATTAATTTTTAATATTATCACCCTCATATATCCACACTTTTTGGAAATGAAAATATGTTATTTAAACTTAAACTATATTTTCTTTTAACATTATCTACTTTAACATTAGACATTACATATTTCTATTTTTTTCAACCTTTGCATTTATAACTTCTAAACTCTTTTCTAAATTTTAAGCAATCCTACCAAAATTTTGGCAGGAACTTCCTTGCTATGCAACCTTGTTTTTTAATAGTAAAATGTATTTAGATAGTTTCTAATTCATACAACTATACTATCATAATAAAATTTATTTTGTTCAAATTAAAATTTAATATAACAGAATATTAAAAATATTTTAAATTAGAAAAATGAAAATATCAAATTATAATAATTTATTATCACTAATGTTGTAACTTGAATTTTATATAATAATCAAATTATACTTATTACTAATTATTGTAGAATTAATATTAATTATACTAATATTATTTATCTTATAAATATTATTTATACATACATGAAATCTGTTAGGATCCATGATACTTAAAATCAAACTTAAATTCTATGAATTAATGAAGTTATCAAACTTAATATCAACTAATTAGTGAGATAATATTACTAAATTTTATTTAGTATTAATTTAAATTATTATTTAATTGACAACAAATATTTTTACTAAAATAGTTAAAAAACAAATACTTTAGTTTAATTATTTTATCCAATTGATTAACCGCGATTAACGTTAGGAGGGAAGTATAATTTCCTTTTGAATTGTATAAAACCCTAGCCGTCTCTTATTTTCTTCAGGCGTAAAAGCGGAAAAAGCGCTATTATTCTTTTACTGTCAGTCCACGAGTTTTTCTTTTGTTGCTTTGTCCAGGAATCAGGATGACCAGAAAACAGACTACATTGGAAAAGAGCGAGATGAAAATAAATTTACGCTTGCTTGAATGACAATAACTGTTTGGAATCAAGGGACGGAAAATACAGCGGAAATTCGTATTCCGTAAATTACAAATCAGTATAGTGTGCGATACAATGTTTATGTCTTCAATGATGAAGAAATACCAACTTTGGATGGTGTCGCATATCATCAGTAGTGAATCAGCGCCGAAAGAGAAATATTCTCAATTGGGTGACCCTCCATTTTATCATTTGAAGTGGGGCCATATTCTGCATAATAACTATGAATTGCCCCCACGTTTTCTCTGTTTGCAGAAATTTTATGTACAGCGATAATATTTCAATTAAATTATGATCTACTATTTGAAACCATGGCATGATGGGCGCATTAGGGCTTGCTTTTTCTGTCCTCAATTGTACTACCATTAATTATAACGTCGTGCTTGATTGAATAATCGCACAGGATCCGAGAGCCGAGATACCATTTTGCGTTTATCGCTAAAGAACCAAAAGGGCAGTTGTAGGGCCTCTGTTGGAATATCTGTATGACTTTTGTATTGATTTGATGGGGACGATAATTTCTTTTCACACTTTACCTTCTCGTCTGCTTAATGTCGGTGACCTTGATTGATAAATTTTTTATAATCCCGCTTTTTGAAGATAACAGATTTACTTTCAAGCGTTTTTGGCATTCTCTCTGCAACAATCCTGTGTTGATTGCAATGGAAGAAATATATTCTTCCCCCGATGCACAGGGGCCATCTTCCTTCTCAGGTTCAAAAACCCAAAGGACAAAACATGCAAGTTCCAGCTCTATATCTTCGCAGAATGATTTGGAGAAGGATATGAGTGATGAAGATCAGAGGAGAAAGAAAAATGCTTCTGATAGTCATATGAGGCATGGATCAGCCCTTGTGTGGAGGGATGTGACAGTTACAATTAGTGGGAAGAGAAAGTACTCCGATAAGGTTGTAAAGGGTTGCACAGGCTATGCAGTTCCCGGTACCCTCACTGTGATAATGGGCCCTGCAAAATCTGGGAAGTCTACTCTGCTCAGAGCTCTTGCAGGTCTTTTCTGAAGCTCAGAATGGTATTTGAAGCTTTTATCAATGTAGACCGGCAATTGGGTGGGTTCTTTTTAATGAACTCCGAGCAAAGAAAACTAATTGGGCAATCATGGCTATATTCTTTAACTTTTTTCACAATTTAGATTTCTCAATTGCGAAATTCGCCAAAGCGTTTGGAAAATTTCTAGATAAAATGTAACAGAGTTAATTATGTTTTGTTCCACATTAAGATGAAATTTGAAACTCTGATATCCCCCAAGACGGACTAACTCAAAACATGCAACTCATTGCCAATAATGTTGAAATGATAGGGTTTACTCAGTTACAGAACACCTACTATCAACCACTTCATAAGTAACACCATCTCTAACTACAAATACATTATGAATTTCTAAAACAATCAGCAATTTGGCTAATTCTTATTCTTAAGCAAAGACAAGAAACAGATTGAGAAGAAGAAGGTGGATAGGCATGTATCGATTATAATTTATATAATATGTATGCCAAATACCATAATTATTAACATGGTCTTCTTTTTAAATTTCTAAATGCTATCACAAAATTTCAACCAAACAATGGGAAGATTAATCCACTCTTCTATACTGATAAAATAAACGTTTATGCAGCTTAAGGTGTTCCTGAGACCGATATCTTATTTTCTTTTTACAGGCATATTACCCAACACAGCTAAGGTCTACGGGGAAGTCCTTGTGAACGGTCGAAAATCAGAGTTCAAATATGGAAATTATGTGAGTACAAATATGCAATATCTTGCTAGAGTTTTAATCATTTCACAGTCACAAAGAAAATGATTCAAATTTCCATGGATTACTGAAGCAACAAGATTTATATATATAGGACATCCCTACTTTTTCTTTGATTTTTTGTATATGATTGGAAAAACTTACCTATTGCTTATGCTTTCCTACGATCAGTATGTTTAATTCCAATTCAAATTGTTGAAAATTCATATTAGGAGGCACATTATGAACTCTTATGTTATTCACTTATTCACAACTGGAAGTAGGTTCTGTCAATGAAGTGGATGTTCTTCACTAAACTGCCAATAACAATTCAAAATAAATTAGTTCCAGACTTTTCATACTGTTCTTTTTGGCATTTAGAACCATATGACTATCACAATAACTATGCTAAGATATAGGTTTTTCTAGCAGATTTATGTGAGAACTTTTGATTAGAGAGTTGTTAATATATATCTGTAGTATTTTGGTCATAACTCCAATAATAACCAGAGATACCTCACTAAATTGTTAGCAAGGTACATTATCTACAAAACTTCCTTTAAAATATCCAAGGCAAAACCCTGTAGATTTCTTCTAATAAGGGCTGTATTCTTTTAAGAATGGAAAATTCAATGACATAAAACAGCAAAGTGAGCAAGGTGGTGACATATTAGTTGGTTGCTAATTGCTTTGGATTCCGGCTTGCAAATTTCCTTTATGATCCATAGAATATCATCAGGGAAGTATTGGAATTTTGCATTGCATAAAAGGTAAGAAGCTCAAATTTCTTTGAATCTACTCTCATCATATCTGTTAGATTTATATAAGAACACTTCTATACATCAAAAAATGCTAAGGATCTTTTGCGCACTTATTCATGTTATTCTTATTCTGTCCATGTGCTTTTTTTTCGCATTCTAATAATCTAAACCATAGTTCAAAATATCGTTATCGGCAACTTATTGCCAAGGGCAAAAAAAAATATATCAGCAAATATTGGAGATAAGTCGGGAACTTCTCGGGGAACTTAAAAAATGGCTTAAATGTAATTAGAAATGCATTTTTTTTGCAAAATTCAATAAGGAGATGCATCTTGTTTTTAGTAAATGAGTAAACAAACCAAACAAGCTGATCTAGATATCTCTTGTGGAAGATCAAGTTTTTGGCCAGTTTGAGCACCCTTTGATTGTCACAGTAAAGGGAAGTAGGATCTGCATAAGACATCTGCATGTATGAAAGCATCTTTTGAAGCCAAACTGCCTCACAAGCTGCTTTAATTGTTCCTTGATACTCAACTTTTGTCAAGGAAAGAGCCACTGCCTCCTGCTTCTTGCTAGTCCATGTGACTACACCAAATTCCAAACTGAAAACATACCCAGATTAGGCCTAGTAGCAGTAAGATAGATGAGACTGCCCTCCAATTGCCTGAATGCTGATTCATTCACTACAGGTGAATTTGATTTGGATGTAGGTTTACAGTTTTGCATCTGAAACTTGTCCAACAGATTGCGGGCATACTTAGATTGCGATAAGAAGATACTATCATCAGTTTGCCAAACTTCAACATCTAAACAATTCCCAAGTCTATCATGTCAAAAGATTGACACAAACTCTGTTTGATCTGATTGATCGAAAGTGCCAAACTACTAGTGATAATCAGGTCATCAACATAGACAACAAGAAGAATATCACCACCAATGTTTTTGACATACATATTAGAATCAGATGGATTCCTTTGAAAGCCATAATCTGTAAGGTATTTGTCAATTTTGACGTACCAAGCCCAAGGAGCCCGTTTTAGGCCATAAAGTGCTTTCACCAGTTTACACATCTGATGTTCTTTTCCAACAACCTTGAAACCAAGAGGTTGTGTCATGTAGACTTTTTCCTGCAACTCATCGTTGCAAAAGGCACTCGTAACATCCATTTAATGAACTTTCCAACCAAATTGAGTTGCTAAGGCAAGGATGAGCCGTATGGTACTCATTTTGGCTGTAGGAGCAAGTGTCTCCTCATAGCCAATGCCTTCTTTTTGTGAGAACCCCCCCTCAATAAGACAAACTTTGTACTTGTCAAGGGTTCCGTCAGCGTTGTACTTAAACTTTATAGATTCACTTGCAACTAATGGGATTCTTCCCTGGAGAAAGATTAGAAAGAACCCAAGTGTTATTCTTTAGAAGACTATGATGTTCAACTTTCATAGCCTTTTCCCACTCAGGAATCCCTTTAGCCTCAGTATATGTTTGAGGTTCAAAAATACTATGAATGTTGGCCATGAGAGCAATGTTGACTGTATCTTGTTGCTTGCTCTTGTTTCTAGAAGATCTACCTTCGATGATCTCATTGAGACAAAGATCTCTGATGGTTTTAGACCACCATTTAGGCCTAAGAGTAGAAGAACCAACAATAGGTGCAGGATGAATAAGTAGAACAAGTTCAATAAGAGGAACATCATCCGAAAGAAATTCAGGTAGTGCATCATCAAATTCAGAGTTTGCATCGTCCCTCCCATTAGGTGAACCAAAGGGAAGATGGACACCCAAATCAGTAGCCTTCAAAGGCCGATCCTCCAAATTCTGTACAAATGAGGAAAGTTGAAAAGGTCCTCATTCTTCAGTAAAGACAACAACACGACTGAAGATAAGATGATCAGTGTCTACATCAATTAGCTGGTAAACCTCGTGGTTGTCATTATACCCTGTGAACATAAGTTTCCAACTCTTGGAATCCAAACATATGCTAAAGAGTCAAAGACTTTCAGACGACTGATCCTAGGTTTGCGACTAGTCCAGGCTTCTTCAGGAGTCTTCCCATTAACAACTTGTGAGGGAGACAAATTAAGGAGATAGACTACAGTGAATACTGCTTTTGCCCAAACATTTTTAGGAACACTCCTATATTCCATCATTGACCTAGCCATTTCTGTTATGGTGTGGTTTTGATGTTCAACAATGCTGTTTTGCTGAGGAGTGTAAGGTGTGGTTGACTAGTGTTTGATGCTGTGTGTACCACGGAAAATGGATAAAACATTAGAACAAAACTCCCCCCCATTATCTAACCTAAGAGTGGCTATGGAACAACCAGATTCTTTTTCTACTAAGGCCTTAAGCTTCTGAAATACAATAAACACATCTGATTTCTATCTAAGAAAGTACACCCACATTTTATGACTGAAATCATCAACAAAAAGCAAGAAATACTTGACACCAGTAACAAGATGTATTCATTGGACCACATACATTAGTGTGAACCAATTGCAATACCTTTGAGGCTTGCCATGAGTCACCATCCTTGTAGGGTGTCTTGTGCTGCTTCCCAGTCCGACAAGTTCCACGAACTCTGTGATTTTGAGTTTGCATCTCAGGTAAGGCAAGAACTAGATCCTCAAAGACTATTGATGGAAGATGATTTAGCTGCAAAGGCATGCTTAAGAGAATCATCCAAATCCACATATTTGTACAGACCATGATCCTCAATGCCAACAACCACAATAGTGTGAGTCCTATGATCAACAATCGAACACTTGTGTGAATTGAAGACCACATCAAGCTGAGAAAAATGCCACATAATCTGCCTCATTGAGAGAAGATTTAGTTCCATACCAAGAATGTAGTATACATTGAGGAAAATGAGATTACTCCAACAAGACTTTATCTGCATGTTTCCTTTGCCAACAACAGTATACTCTTCTCCAAAAATGATTGAATTGGTGAAAGGTGAGAAGTCTGTGAACCAATCACGCTATGAGTGAAATGTCGAAAAGCATCGGAGTTTATGTACCAAGCAGAAGACTTTGCATGATTTGTAGGGCGTTTCTCCATGAAAGCATAAAATGCAAATTCTTTTTGCTTTGAGTGCTCTACGACATTGGCCATAGCTGAGATCCTCCTTGCTTCCGCTATTTAGAAGCAATCTGATTTCGACAGTCCTTATCAAGTGACCAAATTTGTGGCAGTAGTTACACTGAACTTTCTTCTTCTTTGAGCTATTCGGAGGTTGACTGGAGCCTTTTTGCTAAGCTGATGGAGATTTGCCTTTATCCTTGTGAAAGGATTTGGTTGCAAAGGCTTGTTTTGAGGAGGATGAAGTTGCACTGCTACCAAACTGTTGTTTCCAACGGTCCTACTATAGAAGTTTGGTGCACAAGTTTGAAAACTTTAAGTCAACATTAGTTGCAGTTTTGTTGAGCATTTAAATGAAGTGCTCATAGGATTGAGGCAGACTCTTCAGGGTTATGACTACCATATCCTCTTCCTCCTTTTTTCAACCAATGGTGTCTAGCTGATCTCGAATGTCCTTAATATTTGTCAGGTGCTTCTGTAAGGACATACGCTCATCCATCATGATAGAAAATAGCCGGTTCTTTAGGAAGAGCACATGACTCTTATTTGATGTCTCATGGAGATCCTTTAAAATAGTCTAGATCTCAGTAATTGAAAGTTTGATAAGCATGATTGCTTCTTAGTTGCGCTCGTCAAACTTATCCTGATCTTGTCCAAGTTCAGTAGGATGAGACTCTTTACCCAAAATGAGCTCATCAAGATGACGATACTCGAAGATAGTCATCATCTGCTGCTTCCATGTGTTGTAATTTTTGCCTTTGAATTGTTGACTGCCTTTCAACATTATGCTGGTCAAAGACACCATCTACATGTTTTCTAAGGCATGGAAAATGAGAAATTTTGTAGAGGCAAAAAACTGAATGCAGGACTTGAGGCATGAATCCCAATGCACAAATAGAGGCAGATTTAGATACAAACTTCAAAAAATATGAAGTACTGATGACATGAATCCCTATGTATGAATTTTTGATAGAGCTAGAAAATTCAGACGAAGACCCAGAAAATTTTGCAAAAAAACCCACAAAGAATATATAGGTTAAAATATTTTCCGTCTAAAAATCAGAGGGTTTGTAAAAATCCTAGTTGGCTATCTGCAAAACTTCGAAAACACAGAAAAAATTATGAAAACCAGGAACTGTCGCCAAAAACTAGAGGACAAAAACCAAGTGCAGAGTGAAAACAAAAGCTGTAATCATGAAAAACGCAGGCAACGAGGACAAAAAACAGGTCCACGCACATACACCAAGCTGGTAAAAGAATGCCTCTTGTCATTGAGAATTCTCGAAAAACAAAAAAAAATCCTGTTCTAGAAAAAAAATGAGCTGTTGAACCAAAAAAATCCCATTGCAGAAACCAGGATCCAAAATATGATGCTGCTTGAGAATACTAGAGAGCAATGCAGAGGAAGCCAAAAAATTGATGAAGAAACCTGTCATTTTTGGGTGTGCACAATCTTGAAAAGGTAGCGTTTGCAGGAAAAAAATGCATCAAAACATTAACGTGAAAACCCTACATGAGTTTTGAGAGAAAAGAAACCTCGACACTGAGTTCGACCAGAAGCCACAAACTCAAAAATGAAGCCTTTAATCGAGCCACGTATAGATGCACAATCCTGCAAAGATTCCATACAACACAAACCATTTTTTTTGAAAAATTTAAGCCAAATAATTTCAAAATGAAATTAAATTTTTTTGAAAAAATTCAATTTTGCTTTGATACCATGTTTTGGTAAATAATTGAATGAATTAAATGAATGATCAAACGATCATTTATAGGAGTACAAAGCCGATGTTTCTATAAAGAAATAATCATAAATTAGAAACTATTTAATATTTACATAAGTTACAATATAGACCATTAAATAATAAATAATAAAGATATTATTCTAATAAACCCATCACCCCTTATGAATGTATTACAAACAATGGCAAGATTAAATATTACAAATTATGTTTTTAGTACATGCTATGTGCCTCAAAACACTTTCTAAGGATGTGGGAACCATGCCATATGATTTACAAGGTAGATGGCACCTTCATCCTAACAGTGTCTTGTATAGTTTAACAACTTAGTGATGAGCACATGCTTATACTGAGATAGGGGAGATGAGGTGAATCAGTATAAGACAATCATTTACTTATTAAAATTTAACAACTAGAACAAAGCAATCACATAAGATCTAACAACAAGGAAACACATGATTTATGTGGAAACTCTTTCACAAGAAAATAAAAAAGAAAGGCTGCCTGGATCTACTATCTAAATTTAGTCACAAAATAAAATACTCTTACAAACCTTGGTTGGCACCAACCCACTAGAGACAACAATCTCCACTACTAAGCACCAACTTCACAAGAGACACCAATCTCTTCTATTGAGAGGCACCAACCTCCAAATGAAGAAGATTTTCACCTTCTTGAGTATTGCTTCTTTAACAGATGCTGATCATTTTAATATTCTTCATAAAATCTTCTTGCAACATTTTCAATTCTCTTCTTAAAAAATCTGCTTGTATTGGAATGATATCACATTTATTGTTAACTTGCCTTACTTCCATTTCATCTTCCTTTTATACCTCTTCATGCCCCTTCATGAAGGGAGGTGATTTTTCCAAAGGAGGTCAGCCCACTTCAAGGAGGCCCCAATTAATATTAAATTAAATTTTCAAAGGTAAGGTCCTCAATCTTTTAATTAACTCCAAAACTGCCTTAGTCAAGGTAAAGGCTTCCTTTCAATAGCATTGATGATTAATTGGAAAGATGTGATCTGCCTCAAACAAAGGAAGCTAATTGGTATATTTGAAACAGGATTTGGCCTTTAATAAATTGATTGCGATTAGTGGCCTTTGATCTTCATACTTATATTACCCCATCGCTTTATAAGGCATACAATTTCCTTCTTTAACAACAACAATATGGTGGCTGCAGTTTTGCTCCTCTCATTTGACATCAATGGCAATTTTGCCAACACTTACATAATCTGTGTCTATGAACAGATGAAAATTAATGCTTATTAGTTGTAAAAGTAAGTCATAAATGAGTTAATGAATTGTTGCACTTTGTCTAGAGGGGAATGAGAGAAGGCATATGGTGATCAAACTTTACATGAGAATTTTTTTTGGACAAGTCAATACTCATTGACAGCAAATGTTGTCATGTCCCCTCTTTAGTGACATGTCATTTTTCAGTGGATTTGCCTATCATGGACTCTCGTAGGCAGATGGTTTTGGTGAGAGAGTCATTCTGATAATTATTTGGGGATTGGATGGTCTTATTTGCTCTTGGAGAGATGGTGTTTATCATATTTTTATTATAATGTGTTATGTGGGGCCAAAATGTTATAATTTTGAGTTGAGTTGCACTTTTTATTTTATAAAGTTACTTTTTATATAAAAGTGCATTATAAAGAGATTTTATAAGAATATTTTATGGATACTTCTAGAAGTTCTAGTGGCTTCTTAGAAAAGTGAATAAATAGAGTGCTTGGCCTCTCATTTTGGACATCCCATGACTTGAGTTTACACTACTTTTCTCTTTGAGCATTTGTGGCACCGTCTTGGTCTGCAGATTGTCATTTGATCTTTAGGAACGAAGTTTCTTAAGGATTTGCATAACTGAGGAGGTGAAATATCCTTTGAAGGGTTGCACTTTGGAAGTGGTATTCATCCATTTCAAATTGAGCTTATTTGGAGTCCTCAGATTATCTGAGGGTTTGAGTTTTTGATTGCAAGAGGAAAAAAAGAAGATCCGAAAAAAGCAGTCCAAAAAAACAAAGCGAAAAAGCAGTTCGAAAAAGCAGATCCGAAAAAGCAGTTCGAAAAAGCAAATCCGAAAAAGCAGTTCGAAAAAGCAAATCCGAAAAAGCAAAGCGAAAAAGCAGATCCGAAAAAGTAAAGCGAAAAAGCAGATCCGAAAAAGCAAAGCGAAAAAGCAGATTTGAAAAAGCAGAGCAAAAAAGCAATCTGAAAAAGTTTTTGCTACAAGTCTAATTTAGTTTTCAGAATTTCAGGATAGGGTTTTGGAACCACATTTTTGCTCATATCTTCCTCATTACTCAGCATATCATTCTGGGTATTTTTGCATCGGATTTCTATCGTCGAGGAGATAAAGATAGGTGCATTTTGGAGTCCCAAAATACCATGATTTATTTTTAAGGAATTTTCAAAATTCCTAGACATTTTCGAAAATCTGCAAGAAAGTACATTTTCAGACTTGGGGTGACTTTGGCTTGGGTGTTGGCATCTTTAGCACTGGTAAAAATTATCGCAGCCATCTACAATCAGGTTCCTCACTTCTCATTTGGCATTTGGCATATTTTCTGAGAAATGTATGTTTTTAGCTGAGTACAAAATATAGCTTCAACACTTTACTATTTTACATTGTACTTGTCTTTGTTTGCCATTTGGCATTATTGGTATCAAAGGAAAGCTAGGATTTTCCAAGTGAAAGGGCATTGTAATTTTCAGTCTATCTATATTGCAAACCTAGGGTTTGATGATCATATTATTGGCTGAAATATGTATGGCATTGTTGCAAATTGTTGATATATGAATGGCATATGGTTTTGAGCAATTTCCTACATCATTGATAGTGTTTTAGATGGTATTTGGTTGCTATCTATTACTCTGAAATTTTGGGACAGCGAACTCATATACTCAAAATTAATTTTCTATCCATTTTGAGTTACATTTTTGAGGGGTTTTTAGTGGCCTATTGGTAAGGGTCATTACAAATGTCATAATAAACAATATCATTAACTATTACAGTTTATCTATGACATAACTGAAGAAGGGACAATAGTCAAGTTTGACATAGCAAAAGTATATATGGAGTCAGATTGGCCTTTTTGAGGGAAAAATTGAAGTTTCTAGTTTGGGTTTGTGTGTGACTGTTTGTAAATTCTATTACTTGGGGTTTGGGTGCAGCTGGGCATGATATGATTAAATACCATTTGTTTAATCCATGTTTGGTATTGTAATGTATGGAAATGGGTGTTCACTAGTTTATGCATGCAAACTAGGAACATGCCTATTCCCACATGATTACATTAAGGAGAGTGGATCCACTTGGCTTAACCTCAAATTTGACTGAAAAGGATTGGGCAGAAGATGAATCCAAGAATTCTTGATTGAGTTGAAAATGAATTGTTGAACGATGTGAATTGAATAGGAGATCTAGGGCCAAAGGTGTGAAATTGAGAGTAATCAGTATGCACAAAAAGTTTCAAATCAGATATGCAGACATGTACAGATCTGGAAAGAGGAGGAAGAGAGGAACCTATTTATGAAATTTGAGCCTAAAAGTGGAGTCAATGGTGCTTTGGGGCACCCTTGACCCTGGAGTGTCAGATAAGGACATAAATTGCATTTTCCGGATTAGGATGTTGCTAAGAAACTTCCCCAAAAGTTTTGTTAGAAAAGTGTTAGACTGTGGCAGGAAAAAGTGCCATTGACCCTATTTTTTTGGCCTTTGCAAAAGATTAATCTATCTCTGTTTGCTCTTCTTGATTTCACATTTGTGTCTTCAGATCATGTTACATGCACATACAAAAGAGAGAAATTGTTGGGTTGATAGGGGTTTGCCTAGATCAAACCTCAGTTTTGGGATTAACCTGGAAATTGAAATGTAATTGAATTAAAAAGGAAGCTTTGAAGTAGAATGCTATATGTTATACCTCAAGCTCGATGATGCAATGCTCTTTGAATGTGATCACATGTGCTGATACAATAACATGACATGACAAGACATAAAGGAGATCAATCATGAAAACCTGCTTGCATGGAGATTGTTGTAACTTACTGCTTCACAATGCTTAGATCTGGAGAAGATCTGAAGGATATGATGGGATGAAATGTTGCCTTGATTGAATGATGTATCTAGGATGTGTATGATGTGAAAACCTTTGCTCCATGGGGATGTGTCCCTTGTGAAATTCCACCCACACCCGTCCTAGGGACAGGAATTTGCTGTCCCCAAAGGCGTCCCATTTTTGCCAAATCGGGTACCATCCTTGGAATGCCACTTTGAGAGCAGTAGGGTATGGGGGTACGGCTAGAAGTTCCTGGGATGGCTAGAAGTCCCCTATAATGTAGAGGTAAGTGTGGTGAACAAGGTTTCATTAAAACTGAATAATTCAACCCAAGAAACTCAATGCTTCAATCTTGAGCAATCTTCCTGAGACTCTTGTTCTTTACTAAGAACAACCACAAATACTTGTAGTCCCCCAAAAAAGTATCTAAAATAACCTTTGAACAACCAACCACAGCAACCTACAACCTCTCATACCCTTTTGACTCATTAACTCAACCTTAGAAATCAAATAAGACAAAATACACCACCTTGCTGCCCTCTGGATAGACCTGTGGACAGTCGTAATAACTTTTTAACCAAGTCTTAAACCTTGCATTTTCTTATGCATTTGTACATCAAAATCTTTTGGAAGAAAATTACCTTTTAGTTTTGCTATCATCCTGTCCCAAGAGTCAATCTTTGGCTTACCTCTTCTCCTTCTATCTGCCTCCTCATGATCCCACCATAGGAGTGCATGCCCTTTGAGTTTTGTTTTTGCCAATCTGACCCTTTGTTCATTCGGTACTTCTTCACTTTCAAAATAGGCATCCATTGATGCTATCCAGTCCAAAAGCTTTTCTTCTTTCAGACTTCCATCATACATAGGGATATCTCCTCTCACCTTATGCTGCTCATTCTTCATAGCCTTCAATATCCTGATTGTCCTCTGCTCTTCAGGATCTATCTGTTCCTCTTCTTCTTCTTCCCCTTCCTTATGGGTTTCTTCCTCTTCTTCACTATCAACATCTTCATCTGCTGCTCTTCTTTGATTGGATTCCAATGCTTCAAGTCTAGCCAAAAGTGTATTGTAAGACTCCTGCAACCTTGTGTTCTTCTCCTTCAACTCTTGGATCTCCCTGGTAGTACCTGCATTCCTTGGGGCCATTTTCACAAATAATAGACCCACTTCTTTAGCAAAGTGTTCCCCTATCCCCTTTAAGGATCTACTAGTGTGCTCTGATACCACTTAATGTAGAGGTAAGTGTGGTGAACAAGGTTTCATTAAAACTGAATAATTCAACCCAAGAAACTCAATGCTTCAATTTTGAGCAATCTTCCTGAGACTCTTGTTCTTTACTAAGAACAACCACAAATACTTGTAGTCCCCCCAAAAAGTATCTAAAATAACCTTTGAACAACCAACCACAGCAACCTACAACCTCTCATACCCTTTTGACTCATTAACTCAACCTTAGAAATCAAATAAGACAAAATACACCACCTTGCTGCACCTCTGGATAGACCTGTGGACAGTCGTAATAACTTTTTAACCAAATCGAATTTCTTCAATCCCTTCAGTGAGTTTGGGCGTAATTAGGTTCTCTTCATTCTGTCTGAAGCACATCAAAATCCAACGGTTCAATCCAAAGATATGGCACCCGCATCAGACTGCCTTTTCTGCTACCTTCATTTCTGAACTTTTACCCTTTCTCCAAACTGTGATCACTCTTTTCTTCTATCTCATCTGCATGTGCATGATTAGAGACTATGATACAAGGTTAGTTAAGAAGCATTCCATGGAGTCTAGGTCCTTGAATCCATGGAATGACTAATGGATGCTAAAAAAAAGACTTCAAACTACCACTAATAATGTACAGGAACAGTGATCTTCTAAACCAATGAAGGAACAGTCATGGCAATCGGTCTTCAAAACATTCAAAGTATTTTGGTTATTGTACTCCAAGATCCCTTATTGTTTTTGGATTTGTTCCTAGCCCAAGATCACATAGAAAACATTATAAAAAACCTCAAAACAATAAGGACATAGTCCTCTTTTGCAGACACAATCACTGTTATACCAGCATTCATGCTTGGGACAGTGATTCCAGAATCCTCAAATCATTCAATGGATGGAAATGAACGTATGAGGTTGTTCCTTATTGTATCATTAAAAATGAAATCCAACAAAGACCTTTAATACACTTGAGAAATCCCAAATTGCAGATAAAACTTGTTTCTTATTTCCATTCACTGTTCCTCCGTACACCAGGATTTCTCTCCCATACAATGGGTTTGTGGGATATTTAATAGGCCCCTAGAAACTAACTCAACCAATCCAAGTCGGTTGGATGGTTTATTTTTCATTAAAACTTAACAAAACTATATTCCCTCCAAAATGCTCTTAACCGTTACAAGTTGAAAAATTCAAATTTGTAACTTTGTAATTTATGAATATTTGTAATTTCTAAGTGTTGAAAATTTGCCAAATCATCTAAATGGACTTATTGACCATTATGAAAAACTAATTTAACCTATTTGAAACTTGCAACACCTAATTCCATCCTAGACTCTAAATTTTGGTCCTAAGGCTTATTAGGCCTTTTAGGACTTATTATACATTTGCCATTTTCATGGCATGGAATGACCTCATAGGCCATTATAGGTGCCAATACCCTCCAGTTGATGTCTTTGGATGTCTTTATGTGCTCTGATGTCTTGGTGTACTCCAAGTGTGCCTTCATAGGTATTTGGAGTTCTTTGTGTTCTCTAGGTGCCCCTGCACCACCCTACCTGTCCTAGGGACTTCTAGCCATCCCCTATGGCTCAAGCCAGTTTTGGACTTGCCAGTGTTAAAAAATAAAGCATTTTTAAATTTGAAAAAAGGGTTGGCTGGTCCACAAGGACACCCAAACCACATTTAACAATATCAAAACCTAATCTAAGCATAAAATAACTAAAAAGAAGAAAAATAAATTCATTTTCACATTTGCAAAGGAGAAGAGCAGCAAGAGGAGCAGCTGGTCAAGGAGTGAACAATAGTTGAAAGAGGAGGGTAGGGCATCAAATCTACTTGATTTAGACTCTTAGACCTACCATCTACTGATTATGGACAGTTATATATTATTCCAAAATTCTTTGTTTACTATTTAGTAGTTTAGTTATAGTATTTACATTTTAATATTATTAACAGCTGATTATGGAGTTGGACTTCTATGTTATTGTTTAGTATTTTAGTTATAAACTTATAATAGTATGTCTATTGTTTACATTTCAATATTTTATGTCATTTCATACATGAAACTTGGAGCCTTTGGTCATTTTTTCTATATGTACGCCATATCTTTACAATGAAAGTATTTGAATTTTGTTAATTTGCTATGTATTGAGCTTCTAAAATGTTTGTGGTGAATGGTTTATCAATGTTACGATATGCATTTTTTAAATCTCTCTATATAAAAATTCCCCTATTTTTTTAGTAGTCGTCCCCCTGAACCATACCCGTACTGGAAACACGTCACTGTCTCCTAAAACGTCCCCGTCCCCGAAACTCTGTGGAGCATAGGTGAAAATGAATTGAAAGAGTGCTCTTATATAGGGTTCTCAAGGTATTTCGTGAATTAAGCCTTCCTCCAACAATCATATTTGGATACCTGGAATGAGGAACAACTGGCGGGAACTCGACACCGACATGTTTAAATTTGGGCTTGATTTGGTGGGTTAATAGCAACTCAGAACACCATTGACTGGTCAATGGTGCCTCAAAGATGCCATTGACCTCGCAAAATAGGTCAAACAAGCAGGAATCAAGTGCACTTAGTTCAAGACAATGGCTCCAATCACCTTGCGGACATATGACACCAGATTTGCAATATATTGGTCACGAATAGGCTTGGATAAGAGCTAGGAGACAACACACCAAAGCAAGGGCATAAAATATGGTGTAAATTGTACAGGGTTACAATTTACAAGTTACAACGATACATGTAATGGTTGTGTATGGCTGTATAAAACATAAACAAAATAAAATTACAACTATAATATAAAAATGTTAACCTTTTAAATCTATATGTTTTCCTATTAAAAAGTTAGTTGTTTTCAGGGGGATGGGCAATGGATGTGTTGGAGATTGAAGTACTGGGGTACCTTGTATACAGCCTGGGTACATGGTGAATCCAGTAATGTAGACAAATTTAAGTATCTTTTGATTCTCAAATGACCAATGTGATTATATGACTTGCTTTTTCCTTGTTCATTTTTTTGGTCTTAGTGAATAGCTTATTTGCTTGCTTGTCAGGCTAGAAAGGCATACAAGGCAAGATGATTTAGTTCTTGTATACCTTTTATTTTAGTGGCTACAGCTCTGACTAGACTTTTTGAAAGATGTGAGAAATAAATGTGATCCATTGTCCAGATTACTCTGAAGGTTTTGCTATGTGGAATGCCTTATCTGAATGAAGCCAAATTCTTCAAGAAATCCCTTCATACCATGAATTGGCCTGTGGACAAAGGAAATATCCTTGGAAATACAAAGTATGAGTATTTTAGTGCGTCAAAATATGTATATCATTGGGTAATGAAATGGCTAACGTAACAGGAAAAACTGAGCATTTTACTCTTTGTAGGAGCTGGGAAAAGGCAGTTAAGTATTACCTTTTGGAGAAAGGGCAAAGAAGAATAGCCAGCTAAAGGAAAATGATTACTTCTACTGGATGACTTCACCTCATAAAGATTGCACTTCAATCAGTTCTGACCTATCTATCTACGTTCTATTCTTAAAGCAGCTTATGTAATGAAGCCTTTTGAAACTCTCCAAAAGATTCCTTAAGGCAAGATACTGATCAATGTAAAGGTGTAATGTCTCTTTTTAAATTTTCCTTGTTTTCTTTAAATATAAGAAATCCTAACTCACAAAAATAGTTTGTAACTTTGTACAATTAGTTACGGGTATGAAATTAACCTAGAGATTGTCACTTGATGTTTATTATATAATTCAGATTTAATGTTTAAAATGTATCTCACAAAATATAGAACTTATCCTCTTATCTCTGCTGTAAATCTTCCTCCAATCTGCAGTGATCTTTCTTTATTTAAATGCCTTTGAAATGTCTTAGAGTCAGGCTGAATTAGGGGTTTCCATCCACTAACTTTTTGATGAAAATTAAGGGGTTTTCATCCTTTAATTTCTGCCATGAGGGGTTTCATTCTCAGGTTAATTTTAACCATAATTTATGCTTCACAAGGAGCAAAGCTAGATGATAAAATGTTTCTCTATGACGCCCTTCTCCTTCTTGGTTTCTTTTCAAATACTCCTTCAATGGCCGTAGTCTTCACAATCCTTAAACACCCTTAGAGAGAAATTATTATTTAAAATTAAATTTAATATTTTAATCTTATGATTACATTATGTTTTATATTTTGATATTTTAATTTTATTTGAGGTCCACTTTCTTATAATTAATTATTTATAATATTTTATTTGGCATTTTGTGTTTATCTTGATTGAATTTTAAAAAGGGGACATTACAGTCTGCCCTT
This sequence comes from Chamaecyparis obtusa, assembly GCA_027943335.1. Classification (NCBI taxonomy): domain Eukaryota; kingdom Viridiplantae; phylum Streptophyta; class Pinopsida; order Cupressales; family Cupressaceae; genus Chamaecyparis; species Chamaecyparis obtusa. Next base: position 1,069,049 of record BSBK01001190.1, read on the forward strand.
CCCAAGATTGCTTGTCCTCCAGCAATTAAAACTAGGATCCTATAGAATTTTTTCTTCACTTGATTGAGTCTTTCTAGGAGATACTAGGAGCCCAAATCAATCTCGAAATACCATGAATCTCTCTAATGATAGAGTGTATATTGTTTACTACCTATTTTTTGCTAACTCTTGCTGAACAACCTTGTCTTTCTTGTCTCTAAGCAATTTTTCTTGATGATTCATATATCCTTGCAAAGCTTCCTGAGTCATATCCAATTTTACTAATTGCTCTGTCCCTGCAACTTCTAACTTTCCAGGAGTTCTTCTTTATGAAGATGAAGAACTATTTCACCATTCAACTTTTTCTGCACTACTCTCTAATATTATCACAAGTTGGTGGAACTTGAACTAGGATATGTCTCTATCTTTATCTCAAAAAGTGGGTTATTCCAATAGACAATCTCTCTACATCTATTTTAAAATGCTTGTTATCTACAACCTATTGGAAAATTTGAAAATTATTCCTATTATTGGATTGAAAATCAGTTAGCTATTTAGAGTCTAGACCATTCATACTAACCTAATCTTGAACAATTGTCTTCCACACCCATCATTTTTGATTCCCAATCGGTGTTAACATTCCTAGATTGTTTATCATTAGTTGTTGATCTAATAATTTCAGCAAACTCAAAATTCGTAGTTACTAAAATTTCGTCATTAGCTTATGGTTTTGATGTGTTTACTTCTTCATATTCCACCTTATTTTCTAATTTTGCATTAAATGGTCTTGACTCTTTTTCTGATGTCATTGGTTCTTTGCTCTGATACTTGTAGCTTGAGAAACAAGTTCAGCATTCTCAAAACCAGACATAGTAACTACCAAATCTTTGTCTCCAGCTGAAATGAACCAGCTTATGCAGTTTACAATTCTTAATAGCAAATGAATTTCAGTAGTACTCTCCGAATTTAGAAAGGAAAAATTATGCAAATTGGAATCTATTTCTTAGATTAATATCAATGAACCAACATAGAATTAATTAACTTCAGAAAGTTGTCTCAGTTGATATTCACCAGTTCAGTCCATAAACATCGAGGCACATCTGTGCAATATCAGTTATTCATGCTATAATGAGATAATCAGAATTCATACATCAAATAGCCTATTCAATCAGCATACATACATGATATTAAGAGTTCAGAATTGTGAAAGCGCTGCTCAGGTCTATAATCAACCTCTGTGAAGGTAGAGATGAATGTCCTCAGTCTTCCACACACTGTGCCCCTGATTGGTATTAATGAAGTTGAATAAGTTGGATGTTTGTGTTTAAAGATGCAAGCAGTCATGGCCAGCTTGTGCAACTCGCCTTTCACTTGATTTGATATAGAATATTAAGTGATTTAGGGCCTTGATACTTCAAAATCTTCCCGTACCCACATCCTCAATGCATCAGACCTGTGTAATGGTCTTGCCTACAACTGTGAATAAGGCAGTGCCGAGTAGTATGGCAAGGGTTTTGTCCTGACAGCCGTGGAACTCCTCAAGTTGGTGTCTCAGTTGTTTCCTGCATACGTTTAATGCTTTTAACAGATAAATTGATTGATGCCCTTCCTTTGCACAACTCATGTATATACACTAATCCCTTCTAAAGTCGGCCCCAAGAAGAACCTCCCCAAAGTCGGTTAAAGAGGAAACCATTGCAAAAAGGCAATTCAGCCCTAGAAAAATTATTTAATAGTTACACCTAATAATAATTTGATTTATTTATTTAATAAAAAGGCCAATAAATGACTTGGCTGACCTAGTGTCTAACCAGGGTCATTACAATCTAACCATCCTAGATGTTGCTTGTCCTCAACCAACTTTAGATTTGGATCCACGGCTTCCCACATTCCCGCATCTGTGTCCTCATTGGAAATTATTTCTATATAGTTCATCCGTCCTTTTCCCAAACACCTATTACCTGGTTGCCATGATTCTCTACATGTGAAGCATAGCTTTTTCCTTCGCAACTCATTTTTAGATACCTCCACTTGATTTGGGTTAGGAGGTAGCGTGTTCTTCTGAAAAGATTTCTTCGATTGCATTGGAGATTCTTGCTTGGAAGTCAGCTTGTTCTAAGTCATTGAATCTTCAAAACCCAAAGGTCTTTCAGTGGCTTCTTGCAATGAGCTTGGATCAAATACCCTTACTAAACCTTTAAGGGGCTTAGCTAAGTCCTCCAAGAAGACTATAAGCCTTTTCTTTGACACATCAGAAATGAATACCACAAGTGATAGAAATTCTACTACATAGTCCTCCACCTTACCATCCGGCTTAACTACCTAAAATGGGTCTCTAGATCCTTCCTATTGAACCTTTCTATCAAACTTTGGGTTATCATGCCATAGTACCACCATTCACGAGCCATTCCTGCAAAATGCAAGGTGGCAAATTTGATAGCTTCTTCTTCAAACATTGGATTCAAGGAAAAAATTGTCTAATTTCTGGAACTATGTCGTTATTGAGAAACTAACAGCACCATAAAAGGTAGGAGTGATGATTTTACCCGAATGGTACTGAATTTCTTTCCTTTCTTTATACCTCCTCCTACGCCTAGTCCTTGTCTTCCTCTCATAAAATTCAATGAAGGTCATCTCTACATACAAGATGCTTAAGGCATTGTATTCATCATGAATCCTATCCATTTCATCTCCGTGATCAGGTTGCCCTTCTTCATTGCTTGCTGCTCCCTCCTTTTCTAGAAATTTGGCCCTAAAGGTTTTTGTATTTGCTGAGGCTACTTATCACCAACTGAAACCTCCTCACCACTAGAGCTGCTCCCTTCAGTGCCCATTTTTTATGGTCCTTCCAGTACTTAGTTTCTGTTCTTTCTTCCTAAAAATTGTACCATTTATATCATGGTATCCCTCACTCCGATATGGATCTCTCTGATCTCCCTAATGAGTTCTTGGGGATTTGCCTCTTCCCTATTACTGATTTCTTTTTCTTTTCCCTTTGCTTGTATCTATGATTCGTGTTACTCATCATTCCACAGGCTAGTAAAATACCAAGCTCTGTTACTACTGAAATAAACCGGCTTATGCAGTTTTACTATTTTTAATTGCAAATGAATTCTCAGTAGTATTCTCTGAGTTTAGAAAGGAAATTTTAAAACTTAGAATCTATTATTCAGATTAATATCATTGAACCAACTCAAAATTAACAGTTTCAGAAAGTTGTCTTAGTTGATATTCACCAGTTCAGTCCATAATCATTTAGGTGCATCCATGCAAATATCAGGTATTGGTGATATACTGACACAATCAGAATTCATACAACACAATCTATTCAATCAACATATAGACATGGCATTAGGAGGTCAGAATTGTGAAAGTGTTGCTTAGATGTATAATCAACCTCTGTGAAGGTGGAAATGAATGTCCTCAATCTTCCCCACATTCATGCCACTGACTGGTATTAACGAAGTTGATGAATATGTCAGATGCTTGGGTTCAAAGACGCAAGCAATTATGGCTATCTTGTGCAACTTGCCTTATACTTGATCTGATCTAGTATATTAAGCGATTTACCTCCTACACTATCACAGGGCCTTGATACTTCAAACTATTCCTGTATCCACCTCCTCAACGCATCACACCTGTGTAATGTTCTTGCCCAGAATTTTGAATAAGGCAACGTTGAATAGTATGACATGGGTTTCATCCTGCGAATCAGGGAACTCCTCAGGTTGCAGTCTAAATTGTTTCCTGCATCCGTTCAATGCTTGTAACAAATAAACTGATTGATGCCCTTCCTTGCCCCAACCCATGTATATATACAAATTCCTTCTAAAGTCGGCCCTAGTAAGAACCACTCCAAAGTCATTTAAAGAGGAAACTGCTACAAAAAGTTAAGCCGGCCTTAAAAAAATAATTTAGTAGTTACACTTATAAGGAATATGATTTATTAATTTAATAAAAAGGCAAATAGATGAGTTGGCCGACCTAGCGTCTAACCAAGTTCATTACTTTAGCCTTATGCCTTTGATGTGTCTACTTCCTCATATTTCACCCTCTTATTTTTTGATTTTATATGTGCCTAACTCTTTTTGTGATCTCATTGCTTCTTTGCTTCGGCACTTGTGGCTTGGCTCCCAAGAAAGATTTTCTCTTCTAAGTTTGTTTAGGTTGTCATAAGTCTTTCTTGCAATAGCATAAATTTTATTTTGTTGATTAGGAGGAGAAGCCTTAAAATGAAATTCCAAGGCATTAACTGCTCTGGTGTTGTAAATTGTAATCCTTTTGATGACTTCTTGGGGTTCTGGTTCTATTTTTTGTTCTTTTCTGCGTGTTTTAAGAACACACAAATTTTTCTCATCCATTGGGTCATTCAATGCATCTTTAGAACCACCAAAGCTTACCTTCCTTGACTTTTAGCCTTTTTGCAAATTGTTTCTTCATTGTTAAATCTTCATCAATAGAAATTGTCTTTTGCTCCTCCATTTTTAGATACTCTTCAGACTGTCATAGGTTTCTTCCAAGTTTCTAGGTGTCTTTGTATGTTTTTTTCTCTTTATTTTTCAATTTGGTTCTCTTTAGTTTCTTTTGTAGCAAATTCTCTTCATCAATACTCTTTAAGAGGATCCAGATGGACCGGGAAATTGGCCGAAAATCAAAATATACCTTAAAAGGTACCATTTTCTGGCCAAGCATCTTTTGAAAGCATTCCAATGATATGCAACAATTGAAAATCCAATAGTTGGATCAAAATTTATGACCCAGAAAGTTGTACTACCGATTTTCAATTTTCAAAATATCTTCTTGAGCAGGAAAATGGATAGTTGGACTTATGGAGCCCAAAATTGGATTTACACTTCCCAAAATATTCTAAGGCAGTTACTCATTCCAGAAAAGAAGGCAGGTGGGGGTTACAAGAGGACAATTCAACAATGCAGATTGTGGCTCCAACTTGCAGATTTTTGTAATCAGAAGGACTATTTGATTGTAGCTTGTAATTTTTCTGAATATTATAATTTCAGTATGTTGAGATAATAGAATCATTCAATGGAGATAAGGTTTAAAAGGATTCTCATATCATACAGAAAGGTCTAGGAAAGATTCATATTAGTATGACGTGTGTGGAGAAAAGTATTCCGGTTGCAGGTTTATTTCAAGGAGAACTTCTTGCAAAAAATTTGGATGGCCATGGTGTTTCATACTGTGCAAAGATTACTTATTATGAGAATGCTATTGCTAATGCCATTGAGTTATATGACAGTCCAAGTGGTGCAACACAATTCATGACTTCAGATAGTGATTATATTGTTTGTGTTTGATGTGGAGACCTTTTCTATGCGGCAGTATAATTACTTTCCGTGTGCTATAAATCATCCTTATGTTAGTCTAGATAAGGCACTTGTGGTGGTGGTTGGAGATCATTTTGATGGATTACTTGTAAATTGCTTGAAAGGAAAGGCTGTTTTTAACCTTGGAGGGCATCTAGACTGTTCCTTTACATCTGCATGGCATCCATAAGGTAGATATTTTGCCAAAGGAAATTGGGATATTATGCTATGACTTGAAGAATCTGGGATATTAGAAACCTAATCTAGCCATTTTCAAATTGAAGCAAAGCCCGTGGGCAATGCATGTTGTCCTAAATTCTCAACAAAAGGTATTGGTGCAGATAAAAAAATACAGCCAATTGTCTTTGCTAAATAATCCGCAACCATAGATTGTGCAGATCAAGTGAACACTGGGGTTTTGTAAACTTTTGAGAGAGTTTTTAGATTGGAGAATAGTTCAGTTGGTTGCATTGAACAACTCAGAAAAAGTGAGGGCTTGGTTTGGCATTGATAAATTGTATATAAAACAATGGAGTCTGGTTTTATATCACAGCCTTTGTCTTAGTAAAGAAAATACAGCCTGCTCAAGTTTTCACCAAGCCTTGACATTATAAAATAAGGTGAGTGTACAGGTCAAATAAGCAATATGAGTCTGCATTAAAACAAATAAAAAGTCCAAGTGAAGATACGGATTAAAGCTTTGGCTTAGTGAAACAAAAGGTAAAAGCTCGTGGGCTAATGCATTATGTAAAGATTCATCTTAATAACCGTGGAGCCCACACAGCCTTATAAAATAATTAAGCTTGCCTTTGTTTGGAGAAAGAATGCTAAAACAAGAGGGTCTGCATGTTAAATCTGCACCATTAGTATATAAAGGATTAAGCCTGTGGTTAATAAATAAGGTTCGCCTTAATAAAGAAAAAGGAAGCAGAGCCTGTGGGAAGTAAATGGATTTAGGAATTTTGTGTTGAAAATGGACGAAGCAAACTTTCAGCAAGTAGTGGTTTCATTGAAAGGGAGTAATTTCAGGTAGTTATTACTTCACTTTTGGGCTGTTAGTAGTGTTGCAAACATGCAGAGATGGGGTAGTTTTGGCAAGCATTATCTTCAATTCAATCTTGGTGGGATTTTTGTAAACTGACTTGGTCGAGCTTTTATCTTATCAAACATAATATAGGATGGGTCTTTTGCAGACCTGTGCTTGCTGAATCCTTGTGCGGGGATTATTCTCATACTTTTTAGTTGTAAGCTCTATGGCAGCTTTAATCCATGTGTCCAGATCTATGCTGGTCTTTTAGAGTATAACTTCGCAAGTTTTTCATTTAAATAAATGCAATGGTTGTGATTCTTACCATCTTTTCAGGCTGTAGTTAGCAAATTTGGTTGTCTTTTATATTATGTAACTGTGCTTAATCTATGTTTTGTTGATTATTGGATTCTACACTTTCAACTCCCGTGCAAGTGAAGAGGTATTGTATTTTGTCATACCATGTCTGTAATTGTGTTCTGGTATATGTTACTTATATCATCTCACCCTTGATCTGATTGGGTTAGTGCTCGTTATTTTACAATTGATTGCCTCATTTATAACTTCTCATAGTTGAGGTGCTGATAATGCAAATCCATATGTGCAATATATGAGTGTTGACATTATCATAATAGAAATATTATTTAAGGTTAGGGAATGCTCCAAAATATTTCCTTTTGTGAGAGCCAAACCTGCTATATGCTACTCTTATCTTTACTTCTCAATAGAGGTGATCCATAATTCACGATTCCTTTATGCTACATGAGCCTCTCATATTTCTCATCTAGTAATTGTGGGAGAAGGTAAATCCTTGTCTGTCAAGTTACATGTTTGACCTACCCATATAACTTAGTCTACAAGCTAGAAATTAAATCCAGATGATTAATTGAAGGTCACATGTGCCAAAAGAGGGCTAATCCAAAATGCTCCTGTCATGATAAGGTTTATTTGAAGAAAGAAAATGGGAAAATCAAAGAGAGAGAATAACTCACTAGAGATGAGTTTCAGGTTGAGGAAACAAGTTACATGTGACCTAAACATGTCTAAGGAAGGAACGCCATAATGAGTGCAGAAATGTATGTTAAAGATTGCAAATTAAACATTTTCAACCGTATGGTAGCCACACAAACATCACCTCTGTATGAGGAAAAACATTTTTCTTACCCCTTATTTCTCAAGAGAAAATTTATGCCCTATAAAGAAGTCAAGCCACCTGTTTTTCCTTACAGATATGAAGAAAAAACATAATGTTAAGCAATATTTACAGTTACACAACTATTTTTTTCCCCATTGATATTAGCATGCCAAATGTGTCACATCTTCTTTGGGGTAGAAGTCTGGTAGGTAACCTTTTTTGTTTTTTTGCTAGAGGGAGGAGGTGAACTTTGTATCTTCAATCATATGCTATTTTGTGTTTCTCTGTTTGTTACCTTTCATAAAATGTATTCTGACTAATTTCAGAGTTGTTATTGTATGATGTCTCATTTGTCATGGTCTACAGAATATTGATTGTTTGAAAAAAAGTTAATTACAGATTATAAAATTAAGGATATTCTACATGCTCTGAATGTTAACAAATTTTAATTCCTCTAAACTAACCTTGTTTGGCCCAGAAAAATGCGGTTGATTTATGCTAATATTTTTCTTCTTCATGATATCTTATTTTCTTTATAGGGATATATTGGAAGAAAAGATGAACTGATAGACACTCTCACTGTGCGAGAGATGCTGTACCATGCTTCGCTTTTACAACTTCCAGGTTTCATCTCTCGTGCACAAAAGGCTACTTTGGTTGAGGATGCTATCTTAGCTATGTCATTGCAGGAATATTCAGATTCACGCATAGGAAGTAACTTTCACAGCAAGGGTTTATCAAATGGTGAAAGAAGACGCATAAGCATTGCCAGGGAGCTGATTACAAATCCACAATTCGTATTTATTGATGAACCCCTTTATCACCTTGACTGGTTAGTAATATACAAGTTTTAGCAAGGAGAAATTCCATTGCCATGTATTACACCTTATTCATGACTTCCACTAATAAAGTAAACATGTCATTTATCCATGTGAGGGACATTGAATATGCTGTTTTCTTGTATGGGAGGATTACAATAAAGCTGTCATAATTGAAGTAACTATCTTGTAACCTGTGATTATAAAACATGTAGGGCTTCAGCATTCGTATGATTCATATGCCATTTTCTGATCTTGTATTATATTTATCTGGTTGGCATGCAGTGTGTCTTCTCTATTGATGATGGTGATGCTAAAAAAACTTGCCAGCACTGGACGTACTATCATATTTACTATGTATCATAGCAGCACTGAAGTATTTGGCCTCTTTGACAGTATCTGCTTGCTGGCAAATGGAAAGATGATATTCTTTGGGGAAACATTATCCTGCTTGCAAGTACGCATCACCTGTGCTACATATTTGTTTTACAGTTTTGTTGCACTAACTCTAGTTTCAATTGTTGGAGGTGTAAAGAGTTATAAAAACTGGGTGAATGTGAAAGTCAAGAATGAGATCTCACACTGCTAGATATCAAAGGAGTTTTTAGAGCGTAAATTTTACCCAGGACCTCTAGATCAGACCTGGGCTTAACAGAGGTTTGACAAGCACCATTCGATCAAGATTAATCAGACATTGACATATTAGGAATAGGGTGTTGTAAACCTTGAAAAAAGGAAAGTATTATTTTAAATCATGTAAGATAAATATTTATTTGTGGTGCATCTTTAGGGAATGTGTTTAACCATATTAAATATTTATTTGGTCCACTTGCAAAGTTGTATGTGACATTGGTTAGATATTTTAGGTGTAGGTTGCACATGGGAAAAATATTCAATATTGGGAAACTTATTACCAAAGAGTAAATGTTGGGTCAATGGTTTTGTGTCCACATAGTTTTGAGCATAGCAGCAAAAATCTCTTGGGGAAAATTTGGTAAATCAAAATTATAATATTATTTTAAAGCGTAGGGATTTATGTAGGAAAAAAATGGAAAAAACTGGATTTAAAATAAAGTGGAAAAATGGAGAAAAAGAGAAAAAATTACTACTTTTGAAATTTTAAAGGCATTTCAATAGCATTGAGATATAAAGGGCAAATAAAGTTGAGAGTTTAGTCCATGAATTGTCAAATAGAGTTTTTTCATTTTGTTGTTTATTTTCATATCACTGATTACATTGCATTGCACAATGCATGCTTCATAGTCCATAACTAATAACTAGATGCTGGCAATTTTCACAATATCAATTGTAATCTAACTTGTATAATTTAGATGTGGGTAGGTGAAATCCATCTATCTAAAGTTGTGTTTGGTAATGGATAAAGGAACAAGTCAATTAAAATAATTGTATTAATAGGATCATACAAACCATAGATCCATATCAGAAAAGTGCACCAACCATTTAGTCAACCCAAATGTAGGTGATTAGAAGCAGAGTTAATTCCGATTATTGAATTTTTTGTTTGTCATTTTCTAATATCAGGAGAAGTGAAGTGGGTTATTAGATAAAATAGAGTATTAATAGTTACAAAATAATAGAGACAAATCTAATTGGATTTCTAAGCACTATTTAATTGTTAAAGGATTGTGATTGGTTATCTATTGCAGTCAAAGTTGCATGGACACAGATACAAATACAAATACGGGTACGGTATTGGATACAGATACGGCCATTTTTTAAGACCCCCAATATGGATATGGCTGGATACAACATTAAAAAAAACACATACACATATTTAACACAATTTTCTAAGTTATTAGAGGAGATATTCATTACTTCAAAAGCAATATAGACACATAAGTGCTACATAAATATTTATAAGTTAATTTAAGACTTTACAATATACAAAAATAGTAAAGTTGCATTAGAAGATAACCCAAAAAAATGGGTCATTGAAATAGAAAAACATTTCATTTGTCTTTCTCATTTGGTGCAGGTTTTGTTTATACCCAAAAAAATTTAAAAATTGCATTAATTAAGGTTTTTTAAATTAAATTTGGGAAGATTTACATCAAATCTTAGAAAAAATCAAATCACATAGTGTTCGGCATTGTTGGAAAATCAAGTTATTTTAGGCACACATGGGTACAATATTCAACGTGTATCCGGGCCGTATCGGATATGTTTCCAAATTGGATACAAGGATATGCGTGCCCGAGGAGGGACAGGGGGACAAATTAAGAATTGTAAATAAATTACCAAGAAAGAGGAGTTTAAGTTTCTTTTTTGATTAGTAACTGAAGCAAATAATTCCCTATGCAATGCCTTCACTTGCTTCTAACCTTCCATTTGCCGCCTCTGCTCCCTCGCATGATGCCCTGTATGCTGGCGAGGTTAGTATTAATTTGCAGATGCATGGATTTGGTGGCAATGGAGTGAAACTGGGCAGTTCTGGGCATGCCTCATTCATTGTCGATTTCTCCTCCTCTCCTCGTGCGGCTACCTCAGACTTTGTCCCAGATTGGCATGCAAGCCTGTGTGGGTGTCTGAGTCCATTTCTTGGTGTGGATGATGCTATGGTCCCTGCTGTTCTTGCCTATCCTTGTGGAAATATTTCAAACCCTTACTCTAGTGGTTATCCATTCCAACAAAGAAAGACTATCTCATCGCTAAATTTTAAAGTTGCACTTCACAGAGATGAGCTGGCTCAATGGGGGCCAAAACTTTTCTGACACTTTTGCTCCTGTGCCGCCTAGGGATTCTAATCCGCCTCCTCCCCATTCTTGTGCATCTCAACGCCCTCCTTTCTTTATTCGGCATTCAACATCCACCATGTTTGGACAATTCACTTGTGATAGAGAGGATTATTTATAGGAGCACACCCTCATATGTGGATTTATGAAGGTATGGCCAAAGTTATGTGATCTCCATTCTTGGATAAGCTCAAATTGGAAAGAATATTTGGAGGAAGAAATTAGTATTTACCCGTGCAAAAGGTTTTTCCTGTTTTTAAACTAGAATTTGAATCTATGGAAGACAAGGATTTGGTTCTCAATATTGGGCCGTGGTTCTTCCAAGGAGATTTCTTATGCATGAAACCTTGGTTCCCTTCATTCGACCCGAGATCAGAGACATTTTCTTCAGCTTATTTGTGGGTTCCTTTATCTTACCTTCCCTTGCGATTTTGGGAAATTGATTGTTTGAAGGTGATTGTTAATTGCTTGGGTAAATATCATAGCATTTCAAAGGATACAATCAATTATAAAAATTCAACTCTTGCTCAGTTGTGTGTTGAAATGGATATTTCAAAAGGTCTATCAGCAGAAATTTTTCTCAAGGCAGGAAATAAGCGTTGGTGCCAAACAATAGATTATGAAAACATTGCCTTCAGATGCAAAAATTGTTTTGCCACAGAACATGTTACTGCACAATGTGGAGGAAGATGTGTTGTTGAGAGAGCTAATGCCGTTCCTTTCAGCAAGTTGTCTCGGTTTGACGGGATTGAATTCTGCCAATATTTTTTCTCTCCTTTTGAAGAGAATACAGATGCCTCTTCTTCTACTCTTAGGGAAAGAATCTTCAACCTCCCCCTCTTCGGTTGATGTGAAAGACCAATCTCATACATTGTGCCTGAAAAGAAGAAAAATGATGTCTTAATGGAGGCTTTTGCGTTCTCTTTGGAGAAATCATATCTGCAGCGTAGGAACACTGAGATTTCATCTATATTATTGGTTATTCCAGCAGCCAACAAAAACAGTGAAACTTTGAATGTGGAAAATAGCAATGGACTGCATTTCCCCCGTAAACAGAACAAGAATGGACAGAGGTGAAGAGGAAGAAAACACCATCATCAAAACAAAAGCATCCAATGACTTTAAGGTCCTCAAAGAAAGTAGATAAGATAAATATAAAATATGATGGCACACCCATTTTTGGGTAGATGCAAATTTTGTTGTTGATTCTTTAGAATTTAATAAATGGGAGCTGCCCCCCTTTGGCAGTGCTTACTGTAAAAAATAAATTAATAAGAAAGAGATGCATAGCTATGAGAACAACACTAATGATTGCCATAATTTATGTTTTTTTAATTTTTTTTAATTTTTCACGGTAGGATAGATTGATTGGGAGACATTGTGGACTCAAAGTATAGACAAGGCTCTAAGATATTGATATGTTAGTGTCAGTTTATTTTTGTCTTGTAATCCAATCCCATCGAAGGGATAAAACAAACACATGTCCCACTTAATAATGTTTTTTTAAATAAATTGTATGTACCTTCTATAGGGTTCACGTGACATTTTTCTAATGTTGTAATTTTATATTAATAATAATTAAATTTTTTATTGAATTTTCTCTATATATTATTTGAATTGTTGGTTGTTGCCCAAATAGATTATGGTCCAGGAAGCACCCAATTCTGCCACCCCTCCCACTGCTAGTCTTATGGACGCCTCTGGCCCGAGTAAGAAGAAATGTATTAAGAATTTGGGAGTAAAACTTGCTTCCCGTCAAGGAACTCCTGAAACCCCCACCCACACTGCCACTAAGTTTGAATTTTTTGAACATAAAAGGAAAGTCCTACCCCTTGTCAAGAAAAAAGGGAAAGCCTCTACCAAAAAAAGCCAAATTCACTATACAAGAGATTGTTTATGAAGATGAGGCTATGGAAGAAACTAGCACCCCTAGAAGGTCTAATAGGTTAGCTACCCACTCTACTGATAAGGGAAAAAAAAGAAAATGGTGGAGTCTAACACTAAAGAAGAAGAGGGTCGTGAGAGTGAGGAGAATGAAGAAAAAGAAGAGAGGAAGAGGATGAAAAAGAGGGGGTGTTGAGCTTGAAGGGAGCTCAGAGATTGTTAATAGTTCCATCGATGTATCTGAAAGTCTTAAGATCAGACCCATTGATCTAACAAATGACATGATGCCAGAGGAGGATTTGAGCAAACCGAGTGTTGCTGGGACCTGTAACGACAAATAGAAAGAGACTTGTGTCAAGTGCAACACAATGACAGATGAACTTGAAAAGACCAAAGCTAGGGTGGCTGAGCTTGAAAGGAAAATTGCTAGCATCTCTAGGCTCAACTTGCGAGTAATGCATAGCTCCGCCACCTCCTTGTGCCTCTTACAAAAGAAGATCCTTGGTGCTGATGAGAGTGATGAGGGCAACTATAAGGAACTTTTCAAGTTTCTGACAAATGATTGGTCTAATGTGCTACAACAAGTGGGGTGTGAATTCAGAGGAGCTTGATAGAGACCGGGTCCCTTTTTTCTTTTTATATTTTTGCTATTAATGGCCATTCTTAGCATTATGTTAAGACTTTTAAAGCTGTTTATGTTTTTAGCTCTCAAACTTTAAGTAGTTTCTTTATGTTTTCTAATTGAGATGGCCCTAAGTGGCCTTTTTATAAGACTTATGGTAGTATAGATGGTTCGTTGGATAAGTATTCTAGAGACTATGGTTCCTTTTTGAAGATGCTGCTGATAGTTTTGTTGTGATGTTTTTGATATTCCCAGTGTGTTGTTAATGTGCTCTTAACTTGTTGCTACTGTCTTTCTTGCTGATTGTATGCCCTTTGGGCTGTTGTGTAATGGGACAACACCCTAGTTCTGCTGCTTTTAATATCAAAAACATATATGCATGTTTTTTTTCTTCAAAATTGTATTAACATTCCAACATGGAAGTGTTAGCATTATTTCCTTAATAGTATTTTTTTAAGTGTGGATGCTAAGCATATGATAATACATCTCACACATAAGCGACGGTCCCATGTATGGAGGGGTAACTTTTTTCATGTTATAAGTAGGCTTGCTTGAACTAAATGAATAAATATAATCTATAAAAAGATTGCCATATTATTAGATTTATATATTAAACACACATTCTTGAAATTTTGATAAGATAAGATAAATTTAGTAATGTCCAACGGAAGACCACAAAGGGTCAAAGGGACTGTTGAACAAAAGACAAAAAGCCAGCCCACAACAAGGACACCAAATGGCGCCCGAAGGAAAAACAATTACAACAACAAGAACAAACAAGCAAAAACATGAAAAGAGAAAGAGGGGGAGCGAGCCCCAACAAGACCCTTAAACCCCCACTACATAACCAGAACGACAAAGAAAAATCCCAAAACAAAAAGGATAAGTTGAGGGGCTAGTAGGGTACTTGGAGCATCTCTAAGACTTCCTACAAGAGGAAGAATAAGAGGAAAGTTGTTGCCGAAAATAACTCCTCCAAGGTCTCACAGATCTAGAATGACTGGAAAGAAGGGGACCGAGCTGACGCTTTGTACCATGTGCTGATTGAAGCCTAGAGAAAAAAGAGGTGATACGTTGGCCAGGTTGTGTGCTAGCAAGGCGCTGAGGGTGGAGTAAGTGATCACTAGTTGAATGACTTCTTGAAGATAGAGGGCAATGCATCTCTGATCCGTGAACTTGGAAAAAGTGGAGAGAGATTGAACCCCTCTGAATAGGCAATAGAACCTCCCTATGATCTCATAGTATATAGGACACCAGAAGATGAAGTGCTCTTTCGTCTCAGCCTCCCTGATAGTGCATAAATGGAAAATCATGTTAACTCTGTCTAGCTGATTATTTGTCTCAGTATGGAGCTGATGAGAGCCCATTCTAAAAGAACCAAGGGGGATCTAGGAGGAATGTGACTAGTGTTGAGATAATTATGAAGGGCGGATAATGAGTCTGTCCTATAGCTCCAGGAAGTGCTCAACATAAAACAACATCTTAGGGTGAAGGCTCCTGCGAGGGTTAACGCAAGTAGTGTGGATGAACTGCCTATAGATGTTTGTTTTGATACACCTGTTTAACTCATGTCTAGACAGGAGGAGGTAGCGGGGAGCATCAAGAGAATATTGAAAGGGAGGAAGACTATCAATCTCAATCCCAATAGATCGAAGAAGGGTCGAAGCCTCAGCGAACTGGTCGAAGCCTATAGATGTTTGTTTTGATGCACCTGTTTAACTCATGTCTAGACAGGAGGAGGTGGTGGGGAGCATCAAGAGAATATTGAAAGGGAGGAAGACTATCAATCTCAATCCCAATAGATCGAAGAAGGGTCGAAGCCTCAGCGAACCAACCACGGGCTCGACTTGAAGAAATAGTGGCAACAATACACTCAAAAGAGCAATAAGCGAGGTAGGAGTATCTATGGCACCCCTCACGAGAATCAACAAAGCCATGAAGGCAATGCAAGGACCAAACAAGATAAAAAATAGCCCCAAGCTTGGAGGGGTGAGCCCCAAACTCCGCAAGAATAATATTGTGAGAGATGGACTACTTACACTTGATAATGCATCAGAGAAGAACTTGAACCCATTCTAGGGAAGCCCAATTGGGCTCTAGTAAAGGTCCCCAAACAATAGACCCATAAAGAATAGTAGGTCTAGCCAGAGAATCTAGGAGGGTCAACTTGGACGTGGTGTCAGAAACACTGTCTCTCAAGAATGGCCAAAGAGCCATACCCCTTGTTGATGCGAGGCAAGACGATGGGTCTCAAACTGAAATGGGGACCTGAGAACTTAACTCCCAAGTGTGATGCTAAGCAAAAGAACAAATTAGAAATGAGATGAAAATGTGATGCTAAGAAAAAGAACAAATTAGTAATGAGATGCATGTGTGATGCTCAATCCAATAGTTTACACATCTTTATACTTGTGAAATGTTTTTGTTGGGTTTACTTTTAGTCAAAAAGAGTTAAAACCTTTCACCTTGAGCACAAGTGCTAAATTGCCTTGTGCTCTAGTATGACAACCAAAAAGATTGGTTTTGTTTTAATTTTATGTGTATTGCACAATGCATGTACCATGCATAAACAACTCATAAAACATATGTATACAAATTGCTCCAAATTGTTTTATTAGAAATCTATGTGAAGTAACATAGGTTTGAGAAGTAAATCAATTCTCCACTTATCTAGTTATTTATAAACCAATGTAGGTTGTTTTCCTTTCTCATTTACTAATCCCCACAAATTCTTGCTTGTTAGTTGCTTCTATTTTTGCTTTCCAAGAATGGTAATGCAGTTTCCATTCTCAAAAAGACCCTAGAAATAAAAAAAGCCTTGGGACTAAAATTTTCGAACTTTAAAACATTTTGTAGACGCATTATATATGATTGTAGAATCGGGAGGAAATTAAAAGAAGTCAAAATATCAAATTGTGCCCTAGTTTGTAGACAACAAATAAAATCCATCTTATTTGACTTGAGCAAGTTTTCATTGAGTTGTGACTAGAGTTGTGTGCCCTAGTTATTTATTTAAAGTCACAATTTTGGTAGAACCCACATGCTTGGAAATTACAACCAAAAAAATTGTAATTTTCTTCGTAAATCTCAAAAGTCATGCATTTTCGTCTTTTATCATTGGTTTTTTGTGCAACAACAATCTTTAGCTTGTGTTTCTCTGTAGTGACAATGATATCAGCCATGATTTCATGTAAAATGATGCAAAAAATAATCCTTTTTTTTGGTAAATCGGTAGCGTCTAATCCACATATTGATTTCTTCTAATGTGTCTCGATTATTGTAGCTTTTGACCCACAATTTCTTCATGCGAGTTGTAATGTCATAAATTTGCACCCTCTTATAATTTACCATTATGTGATGCTCCTACCTCCGTTGAAAACAAAATTCCACGCAAGCCTCCACGTCCCCCAATTTTTCCTTGTCTTTTTCCATCCAGATTCTTGGCCACACGGCCTAATTGGCACAGGAAGTGTGTGCACTGCAGAAACGTTCGCACGAAGCGCATTCGTCCCGAGAATATGCAAACTTGCAGTGAGCTGTTGAGACATTACAACTGCCACCCTTGCAGTGTAACACCTCCTACTACTGACCACTAATGCCAACATTCGAACCAGCAGCTTAAAACTTCATCTTTTCACCTCATTTGGTCTTCTTCCACGTGATCTTACGCTTCTTGGACATCTTGCATTTTCTTTCACGTTTTTTCACTCTCTCTTCATGTTAGCAACACTTCAATGCTTCTTTGAGCATGCTATTGTATTGGGACAGCTTACATTATCTCGGTTTCATCATCTTGGTCATCTTGCCTTAACTTTATCGAGCTTTAGCTTCGTAGCTATGAAGGGAAGTCACTCACACTACCTCATTTTACATTTTGTTCAGCATATTATAGTTTTTTATCTAAATTTTTCAATATTGTTGTCTTTACCTTTTTGTATATTTATCTTTGCGGTTATCTATCACCATTATCTTGTCTATTTGGCTATTGTGGAGGTGGAAACACCAAAGTAGGGACTTGACTGAGGCAAGTCTCCAAACAACCACCCAACATTTTTCCTTGTTTCCTTGTGTGCATGTTTGTTAGAAGAAGTGGAGTAGCTTGCTGGATTCTTCTATCTTCTCTAATTAAAGCTTCATTTCATGCTTATCAGAAATACAAAGCCGGGGAATTGAATTTCAAGTCTGTAACGCCTATCGCCTCTCCTCAGTTTGCTTCTTCTGTTCACCCCTCTTTTGCGGCTTAATGCACTTCGTCTTTTGTCCCCTTTTCATTAGGGGCACAGGACAAGTGTGTGCCTCATGGGAAGCCTCCTCACCAACTGCAGGCTTTGCAACCTTCGATTGTGTCTTTTGTTCCCATGTCTGCGCCTAGCATAGATGAAGGAAAGGCACCCTTGTTGCCCAAGCCCAAGGTTCGCCCTCTTTTCCGATTCCAACCCTCGCAAACATACCCCACCCCACCGTTTACAACAAGGGTATGAGGTGCCCTCAGTCTTGCTAGCTCATTACCTCCTCTGGGACGCTTCTTGCACGCGGCACCAAAAGGCAGTTGGTTACCTCTTCTAGTCATTCTAGATCTGTGAGACCCCGTAGGGACTACATTCAAAGGGTGCCTTCTTCCAGTCGGACTTAGAATATTCAGCGGCCTCCTCCTATGACTTACCCCTTGGTCTTGAGGTTCTTCGTTACTCTGGTCTCTTAGTGCTGGCTTGGTGGGTTGGGCTCCGCCCCTCCCACCTCGTGGCCTCCCGAGCTGTGGTTGTTCCATGGTTGTTTTTCTTTTTCTTTTCTTTGGTCACCGTTTGGTGTTCCTATTGGGCCCTGCCCCCTTGTTCTCTTCAGTCCCTTTGACCCGTTTTTGGTTACTTGTTGGACATTAATAAATTTATCTTATCTTCCTTCGCTTGCTTGATGCCTTATTGGTAATTTTAAAATTTAAAATTCTTCGAAGTTTTATTTTGCCTTTCATTAAGTTTAGCAAGCTAGCTAACTAGTCAAAATCCTAAAAACTAAAAAGATAATTAATTGAGATATTCAAGGTTAAGCAAAGGAGAGGAATACTCCTTAAATAAGCAATTACAAGATCTTTCCATAATGGATAGAGAGTTACTAAATTGACTAAGCAACTTAAAGAACAAAAAGTTACTAAAAACTGACTGACTAACTTTTACTAAAAACTGACTGACTAACTTAAAAGTAAGTTACTTATATGACCATTATACTAAATATTACAATATTACTTTAATGCCCTCCCTTAATGATCATTCTACTAACCATCCTATAGAAGACTTGACATAATCTTAACATCATTTGGCCATGATTCCTTCTCTTTAGAACGTTATGCGACATGAGCCTGCTGCTGAGACCTTCCTTAGTTGAACTTCTGATCAGCAAGACACTTTCTATAGGAGTTCTGAAGAGCACACGATTATACTGAGAGGGGGGGGTGAATCAGTATAATAACAATTTTAACTTTTAAAAACTTTATTCAAAGATAACTTTAAATTCTCAAACAAACAATTATGCACATGAACACAAATTTTACGTGGAAACCCAATATGGGAGAAAACCACAAAATAATTTGCTTTTATATATAATATTGTTCTTTTACAATGTTTTGTAGGCACCAACCTACTAGAGGCTCCAACCTCTAAATTTATGAGCACCGACTCACTGGAAGCACCTACTCCCACACTTCGCAGGCACGACCTACTGGAAGCTCCAACTCCCACACTTCGCAGGCACCAACCTACTGGAAGCTCCAACTCCCACACTTCGCAGGCACCAACCTATTGGAAGCACCAACTCCCCCTGACTGGATTCTGAGCACCAACTCACTGTTTTCAAACTTTTCTTCCACCTTGACAATGTTGCTATCTTCAACTGATGATGGACACAATCTGCTCTCTAAGTCAGCCAATATTTTTCTCCTTATTTTCAAATATATGTCATTATGACTGTATTTTTACAATAATAAAAAAATCTGAATTTATAATCATTAATTCTTCTCTCCTTTATACTATGACTGCTCTTCCTTTTATCTTCACATGCTTACTTTTCTATTTTTCAAAATAGGACTGGATATATATATTTATTAAATGTCCTTTTAAAAGTTATGACTTTTCAAAGTGAAAAGGTGTCTCTTAAAATATTATTAACTTAAAGATAAGTTAATATTTCCTTTTTTTTAATCAAAACAATAATACCTCACATGAGACTTTTGTAAAACCTTTTATCATTAAAGTTTTTAAAACTTTAAAACATACTATATCTTCGGCTGTTTTAACTTTACGGCAACCTTTCAATATATATCTTTATGACGCTGCAAACCTTCGACTTCCGTTTTTAATATTTGCATATAACAATGTTTTCGGCAACCATTGCATATACGAAAACCTTCGATAATAATATACTTGTCGATGTCTTTACTCCCGTAAACACCTTGCTTTAATTATCGCTGATGTTGACCACGACAAATCATTCAAACATCTTTCTAACTCCTTTACGTGACAACATATCTTATACACATTCGTTCTCGAGCTTTTCTGTACGCAGTTTAATGATCGACGGCATCGATCCAAAAATCTCTGTGACCAGGGGCATCGATATTGATTGCTACTGCCCCTCTCTGCTTTTCAGCAGTTGCTTCTACATTTATCATCAATAGCATCTGAATTAATCATGGCTTCCAGCATTCGTCTCAACATGACAGCAACATAGATGCATTTTGATCGAAAATCATATTGATGCACTGGCACATAGGCAATAAAAACATTAAGAAGAATATCCCGAGCTTCGTCAACCTTTGATCGTTCTGACTTTGCCCAAGATGGTCTCATCAATTTCACCAATCAAACATAAGAACATAATGAAACCAAAAATAGCCACAGTCCGCATCTACAGTTGTTTCTTTCTTCTATTATAAGATCTTCAATTGCATATACCCTTCCGTTTTATGTAAATATATGGACAGTCAACAGCACAATAAGAGGTATATTTGGCAAATACCTTTGTTTATGTTTATATACAGATCACTGTTCTGTATATTATATATATATATATCGCTGTTTATCAATAACGTATAGTATTTCTGTATATGCTGTTTATTTATTTGCCATAAATGAAATCAATCTTCATAGTATAAATCGCTGTTTATATCTTCATATGCAATCGCTGTTTGTATCTTTTATATCTTCATATATTTGCTCCTGTATCTTGCTTTTACCATCACTGTATGCAGTATATATCTTATATCTCAGATATGCTGTGTATATGTATGTATGCTGTATGCTTCATTATTATTCTGCATATGTGCTGATGTTTCCTTTTCATAATATAAATCTGTATACGTATATGCTTCATTGTATATATGTATACCGCTATATAACAAATTAACTGTGTATATATGAAGATTACTATGTATATATGCTGATTATCTTTGTCTTCATTCTTCAACGCTGTATACATATGCTGTATGTATCTCTGATTATCTCTGTAATATATATCATATGCTTCAATATGAAATGCTATATGCTGTATCATTGATGGTATCAAAAATGCTCAATGCCGTTCTTCTAAAACATGTATGCTGTATCGTACATTTTGATAACTACATAATAATTCACATGAGGCTTAATGTTTCATACAATGTTCTCACCGTCTTTGTTAATACATATGACATATATCTTCTGACTTGTCTGATATCATGTCTCTCAACCTTATAGTATTCATTGCATTAACTTCTTCATTAATGTCATCGGTCTCTGATTTTGACATCAATGACAATATGTTCATCAAGTTCCTCATATGACCAAGAACAAAAACAAGCTGAGTGCCTTCCAATGTGATGTTGGATAACCAATCTATCCCTCCAATTTTATAGAGACTAAGATTAGCTTCTCAAAAAACTTTGATTTTTGTTGGTAGAAAATTGGCAAAAAACTCTAAAATCCACGATTTTGCCAAAAAATCATCAAAAGTTGCTGCTCAATAGCACCATGATTTTGTTGAAAAATCATCAAACTTTCGATGCAATGCTGAGATCACACACGATTTAGTGAAAATGTCATAAAAAACACGAGTACATTTGCAGCAACACCGTTTGCCCTAGAAACCTTAGGTGCGAACCGTGATATTATAAAAAAATGTCAAAACATCTTGTTGAAGACTGAAAGCCACGATATTGTGGAAAAATCGTCAAAAACCTTAGTTTTGAGGAAAATAGTAAAACCCCAATATTTTAAAAAAATCGTCAAAAACCAGCAAACCCACAATAAAGAAAACCACATTTTTTTGGAACAAATTGAACAAACCGTTTTACATCATAAAAATCATGAGTTTTGGGAAAAAACATGTAAGACCGTTCGAGATTTTTAGGATGAAAATATGCAAAACCCAGCTCCAAAAACACACCATTTTTGCAAAAAAAACTATGCAAAACCCTCTCAGATCAGTGACGCCCTTGCAGGTTAACTCAATCCATTTTTATGATTTTTTGACAGTTAATTGCACTATTTTGTTAATAAAAGTTGCATATCCTGATTGCTATTGGTACACATGGTTGAATGGGGTTGTGAAAAAGCTAAACAACCTTTGACAGTCATTGGATCATGATCCCACAATGTTCTTAAGTCCTGATCATACTAATCACTGTCAAATTGTCCTAATTTGAAGAAATTCAGAATCAGATCAGTTGTTACTGTCACTGTGAACTGGTTCACTGTTTATGTAATCACTTGTAGTTTGAATGAATCTTCACTGATCCTATTCCTCTTTCCCTATTGGACAAGGGTTCCATGTTGAATGTTTATATATTGGCCATCAAAACACTATCTTACTGTCATGACCGTGACAGTTACAAGTTTGTTTATTGATTTAAGGTTGTAACCTTTCCAAAGTGACTTCTAGTCTAAAAGGATGGTGTTTTGTTTGCAAAGTTATAACTTTCAATGAGACTAATGCTGTGCTTGATAGGAGGGGTGCTTAGTTCATACCACAAATGAAATGTATCCATTCTACACTGTGATCAGACAGTACAGTTGCAGATTTACAATCTTCGTTGATAAGAGCAAATGCCAAAACAGGGTCAGACTAGTCATAGTTTTCCTTGAAGGAGTGGGAGTTGTATCATGTCCTACAAGACAATAGACTGATGTTTGAAGGGTCTTTTGAACTTGAATATAAAACAGACTAGTCAGACTACTCATAGTTTTGTTTGAAGGGTCTTTTGAACTTGAATATAAAACAGAGCCTTATTTGTCATTTCTCTTATCAAAATTGTGTTGTAAGGTCACTAAATGGAAGTTGCTACTAAGCAAGACTCTGTTGTGTTGCAATGAGTATCAATCCATTAGAAGTGTTGGGTGTTTTGATTCCTTTCTCCTGATTGGTGGTTCCAGTATGCGACAGAAATCCTTCTTGCTCCTAGGCGTACGGCCTTTGTCTTCCCTGCCGTACTTGCCGCCACTTCCGTACGACGTACGACCCTACACCTTCTCTCCCGAAAAGTGGTACACCACCTCCTTGTGTACGGCCTAGCTGCCGTCCCTACCACTTGCAATGTATGGCCTTCCACCTGTTTATGTACGGCCTCCGTACAGCCTTCTTTGTATGGCCCCGCGTACGGATATTTATGTGCAGCAGTTCGTACGGCTCCCACGTACAAACTTGGACTTGGCTGCGTAACCTCGTACAGCCTCAGTGCTCCCCCGTATGGTCTTGGTGCTTTTGTGTAAGGTTCCTGTGCAGTCCGTACAGTAGCTCGTACGGCTCCCTTGTACGGCTTACTATTCGAATCACCTCCATATGGCACTATTCCTTCCCTGTACGGTTCTGATGTAGTTCGTATGGTCTCTAGGTTTCTTCCGTACCACCTTCCCTCCTCTTCGTACGGTCTCTTTGTACGGTCCCCTTCCTTTTGTCGTCCATACGGTGGCTGGCTGGATTCTCTCACGTGCTGTACGACAACTTTTTTGCTTCTCTTCGTTTGCTCATGAACGGCCTTGGTGTTCAACGCATTATGTTTGAGGAGTGTATGCCTTGGTTTTTTATAACACTCTTGCATTTTAGGGTTTTGCTTACTTTCTTTCTCCTCTTGGTTTTCCCCTTTTTCCATAACTTATTTTATTATGTCCAAGTGACATATGGGAAATATTTTGTTTTTTTGATTATACAGCCTTAACATAGATCCATTGATTGGATTTTTTAAAGGATTATTATCTAGGGTCGATAATTTTATGGTCCCATTGTCCTTTACCTCCATGACTCTGTAAGGTCCTAGCCAGCGTACCTTGAACTTGCCAGGTTTTATCTCATTTTTTCCATTGTACCTCAGAACCAATTGTCCTGGTTTAAAATTCATCTTTTTCAAGTGTTTATCATGCTAGAATTTTTGTCGTTCCTATGCCACTTGGGTGGCCCATTGGGCCAATGTCCTCTTTTCATCAAGCTTCATCAGAGCATTCAGCCTTTCCTTTAAGCTTTCAGTCTCCCCCAATCTGTGTTCCACTGCTATTCTCAGGCTTGGTACTCCAAATTCCATAGGCATCACTGCTTCCTGTCCATACATTAAGTGGAATGGTGTTTGTCCCGTGGTGGCTTTGTAAGTCGTTCTGTAGGCGCACAGAACTGCTAGTAATCTCTCTTCCCAATCTCCCTTTTCTACTCCACAAGTCTTATATAAGATTGTTACTAGTATTTTATTCGTTGACTCTGCTTGACCATTTGCTCTTGGGTAGTATGGACTGGAGAATGAGTGAAAATTTTTATACTCACTTGTCATTGTCCTGATGGTCTCATTCACAAAGTGTACCCCCTGTCACTTGTAAGTTGCAGCGGTGTCCCAAACCTTGTTACTATGTGTTCATAGAGGAACTTGGCCGTACTCCGGGCTGTATTGTCTGGAAGCGCTCTTGCCTCGGCCCATTTTGTAAGATACTCTATAGCCACCACTATGTGCCTACATCTGTGGTTATTGCTCACAGGCAGGGGCCCCACAAAATCTAAACCCCACCGCTCAAACAACTCCTGTGGTTGCGATGGAAATAGCGACATAAAATCTCTTTTCAAGGGTTTCCCTACCCTTTGACATGTATCACAACTCAGAACCCATTCTCTAGCATCTGGGTACAACGTAGGCCACCATAGACCTGCCAACAATACCTTCCGTGCTATTGCATCAGGCCCCATATGGCCCGCTGCTAGTCCTTCATGAGATTCCCGCAGGACTCCCGAGATCTCCTCCTCCATAACGCACCTTCTTAAAATCCCGTCTGGCCCCTTCTTGTATAGCAATCCTTCAATCAACTAGAATGTCCCGCTTTTGAGTGCAATTTTTCTCCTTTCCTGTATACTCATTTCCTTGGGAAATGTAGTCGTTGACAAGTACTGGCCAACCCCTTCGTACCATTTGGGTAATACTGCAATCCGAAAAAAATGGGCATCAGGAAAATCCTCATTTATTCCGCTTCCAGCAGCTTCTCCGGACTTGATTCTGGATAATTGGTCTGCAATGACGTGGTTCTTCCCTGGCCGGACTATGATTTTAAAAGTAAATTCTTGTAAGAGAATTAACCATCTGCTTACTCTCCCTTGGATTACAGGTTTATTCACAAGATACATGAGTGCTTGATGATCCACAAAAAATTTAAAGGGGGTGGCTAGCAAATTGTGTCTGAATTTCTGAACTGCATAAACCATACCGAGTGCCTCCCGCTTAGTGGTACTGTAATTCCGTTCTGCTTTGGAGAGTAGCCGACTAGCGAAGTACACCGGATGGTCCAGTCCTTCCTTCCCCATTTGGGTCAAGGTGGCTCCTATTGCATAGTTGGAAGCATCCACATGGATGTGGAATTCTCTATTGTTTACCCTCGTGGGGTAACAGACAGATACGTAAACACAAGCAGATATTCAAGTACGCAACATAGAAGACAATAGGTTATTTCATTCATAATCATAAGAACTTCTACATATCAGTCGTGTCCACAACACAGGAACAAGTGTATACATATAATCCCCGAAGGGTCACGACCAATCGTCGCGTCGTATATGCCGACAACATCTATCCCAGTCGGGGTATATGAGTATTGGCGCGTTTACTAGTCTCTCCTTTAGTTCCTGGAATGCCTCCTCTTGTTCCTTCTCCCAACAAAACTTTTCCCCTTTCCTGGTGAGTTTTTCTAGGGCCAGGGATACACCGGCAAACCCTCTTATGAACCTTCTGTAATATCCCACATGTCCGAGGAAAGACTTTACCCCAGTGACATCTGATGGAGCTTCCATTTCCAGTATTACCTTGATCTTGTCAGGGTTTGTTTTCAGGCCCTCTTTGCATACTATATGGCCTAGGAGTCTACCTTGAGGCACCATGAATCTGCATTTCTTTGGATTCAAGGCTAGTTTGGCTCTTCTGCACCAATCCATGCATTTGCCCAAGATCTTCAGGTGGTGTTCCTTTCCACTATAAACTGACCAATCATCGAGGAAAGCTCTGAAATTTCCCACGGACATACCCTGAAAGATATGTAGTATGATTCTTTGAAAGATGGCCGGTGCATTGCACAGCCCAAATGGCATTCTATTATAGGCATACACCTCGTCTTCCACCACAAATGTGGTCTTTAGCTTATCCTCCTCAGCAATGCTGATTTGGTTGTAGCCTGAAAACCCATCCATAAAGGAGTATATTTCATGGCCAACTACCTCTTCGAGGATACTATCTGTGAAAGGAATAGGAAAGGGGTCTTTTATAGTTACTGCATTTAAGCACCTAAAATCCACGCATATCCGAATTTCCATACCGTCCTTCAAGGATATGACGATGGGGGACACCCAATCACTTGTCTGTACCTTGAATATGATCCCTGCTTGCAACATCTTAGTAATTTCCTCTACCTTGGCGGCATAGTTCCTGTTCATTCGGTACAGTCGCCTACGTACAGGCCTTGCTCTTGGTATCAACGGTATCCAGTGGACGCACAATTCCGGTGGAACTCCCTTTAAGTCCTTATATGTCCATGCAAATACGTCCTTGTATTCCAGAAAATTTTTAAAGGCTGCTGCCTTCAATACTGGGTTCCAATCGTCCCCTATTAGGATTTCCTTGCGTTCATCCCTTCCTCCAAGGTTCACAGTTTGCAATTTGGCTTCCTTGTACTCCACCTTTTCCTCAAATATGTGCGTAGGCTTATCATTTATGGTTGTGGTACCCTCCTTGTATTCCTTATACCCCTCTGGGTAACTTTCTTCTGTTTCTTGAACTTGCAGCATATTACACTCCGGCTGGAAAACCTCATAATCTCCCATTTGCCAATGAAATAGCCCATTGAGGGAACTGGTTTCGTCTTCAGAGCATTCCCCTAGTCGGAGTACTTCTTCATTTGGTTCTGCCCCTTCCCCGTCCTCTTCCTCAAAATCGGATGCCAGATCTTGACTCACGCACTAATTTCTCAAATCTATCACATATTTTCTCCCATCTGCCTCTATGGATAGGGTGTTTCTTTTCCAATTGTGGGTGGCCTTTGCTGCAATCAGCCAACCCCTCCCCAGCAAGGCATCGTACCCCTTCTTTTCCAGGGTAATCACCACAAAGTCGAGGAAGAATTCTTGTGTACCAATTATTACCTTTTGCCCCACCAAGGTTCCTATTGGCTTGATTTCGTGCTGGTCTGCGCCTACTAACTGGAATGTGGGTGGCCAGAGTGTGGGTTTCCCTAGCGCCTTCCAGGTTTCTTCTAGTAATACATTCACCCCGGACCCTCCATCCACAATAGTGTTAGATAGTTTATATCCCATTATCTCCATTTCCACTATTGCAGGTGTCCTTCCTGTCCCAATAGTGAATAGAGTATCCTTTTTCTCCACCGGTTCCTCATTTGGTTTCTCCGTTTTCTCTTCCCTCCTGGAAGTTTCCTCTTGATTCCTTATTCCCTGTGATATTGCTACCCGAAGCTATGGTACCATTTCCAATAGGTCCATAATTTTTACACGGATGGTAGTTTCCAATACCTGTTTCATGATGTTCGGCACTGGCCCCTTGTTCGGGGTTTTAGCCGTACTTTCCCTCCTTTCCTCTGTACTAAGCTTAATGTCTTTTGTGGCGTCTTGAAATCTTTCTCTTTTTGTAGCCATGTCGGGGTATTCAAGTTTCCTTGCCTGCATTCTTGTGAGGGCCAAAACTTCCCGCTCAGAGTCTGCAATGTCCAGCCTGTTTACCCCCTTTTGTTTAGGGCAATTCGCATCGTCATGGTTGCCCGGTCCACACCATTTACACATCATTACTTCATTTCCTCCCCCCCTCCTGGCAATCTCATGCGAAGTGTCCCCATTGGTTACATCGCCTACATTGGATCATGGGTCTTCCTTTAGAATCGTACTGGATTGCTCTCCGAGGTGTGTTGTTATTGTTGTTATTATTGCTTCCCCTTCTATTGTTCCTGTACCCTCCTGGTGATGCTTCCGTATTAGTGTTACGTGGGGGTGTGACGGGTGGTGTGGATTGTTCTCCTTGTGTGAAAAATACTTGGGCACTTCGTGCCTTCAAGTTGTAAGGGCATTCTTTGATTGTGTGTCCTAACACCTGACAGATGTCACAGAAGGCTTTGCGCGGACAAGTCCCTTTTGTATGACCCTCCTCACAATTTGTGCACCAGAGGTCCCGACCCTCCTTTCCCTCTTTGCTTCCTGCCACTTCCTTCATCAGCCGCATCATGTCTTTCCTTAGGGCTTGGATGGTTTTAGATTCATCCCCACTTTCTTCTGAGCTTTCACTTCTGCTTCCTTGTTGTTTAGCCTTGGAAGTTTTGTTCTCGCTTTCTATGTCCATAGCCCGGGTGCATGCTTCTTTAAAGGACGTTGGTGGTAGTATCTTCATTTTCCGCTTCAGGGATGGGGCTAGCCCTTCAATAAACCATCTTTTTTTCAACCCATCTGCAGGTTTGTTATCTAGCTTCCCTACCAATTCCCTGAGTTTCCTTGTGTAACTTCTAATTGATTCATTTTTCCCTTGTCTGGTGTTATAGATTTCTGTAACTATCTCATCATCATCCCGTAGGAGTCTGAATTCCTCCTCGAATGCAGTACAGAGGTCTTTCCAGGTGGCTCTCTAACCGGCCTCCAAGTCTGTATACCAATCAATAGCTATCCCTCTTAGGGTGGCCGGAAAGGCTTGTAACCATTGATCTGCATCATTTTCTCCATTGGCCTGCCATATGGTGATGCACGTTTTACAGTGCCGTGCAGGGTCTTCCGACCCATCTCCAGTGAATCTGGGAAGTTTTTGCTTAACTCCTGCCATTTTCTTCCCTCCTATCAGGACACCCCCTCCTGCCAGAGCGCTTCCTGCCGGGACGCTCCGTCCTGCCGGAACACTTCCTGCCGGGACACTCCCTCCTGCCGGAACGCTTCCTCCCGGGACGCTTCCTCCTGCCGGGGCGCTTCTTGTCAGGACACTTCCTCCTACCGGGGCACTTCCTGTTGGGACTGCCGGAATGCTCCCTCCTACCGAGGCACTTCCTGCCGGGACACTTCCTCCCGCCGGGGCGCTTCTTGTCGGGATTGTCGGAATGCTCCCTCCTCCTGTGCTAGTACTCTCTATTTCCCCTTGCAATTCTTCTTGCCCACTTTGTGGTTGTTCCCGGCGTGCTGGAGTTTCAGGATGCTTCCCTCCTTCCCGAGGTTTCTTAAATGGCTAATTTGGCTAGACCCTCTATTGTGTGTTCAATAAGCTTTTCCTCAGTCTGTCTTGCACTCCGAGATTGCTCGGCCAAGCCTCTCAAATAGCGACGCCTCTCTTCCTCTTGGTGTAACCCTAGGATCCGCCTCGCGGCTTCTCCCTCAGTTTCTTCTTCCAGTCATCGTTTGGGGTACTTATTTGGAAGTAGGGGCATGAATTATTTTAATCCCTCCTTGTCTTCCTTGGTATATCATGCTCCCCCACTTCCTGTGTCCTTTCGGCCGACTGGTGGAGTACTTGTTGTCTCCTCCTCTCCCTTCTAGTCTCCTCTCTTTCCTCCTCCACGTGTACCAGATTTCGGGCCAATAGTCGAGAGATTTGTCCAAGTAGATCGTACACTGTTGGTGGCACTGCAAGCTCGTCCTGTACCGCGCTCTCGGGAACCGCTCTCTCTCGGGCTTCCCTTTGCACGTACTGGTCAACAGAGACTTCCCAGGCCGACACCAGGTCTCGTGTCACTTGATCTTCTCTTGTTATTTCCTCCTCTTCTCCGTCACTATTCGTTATTAGTACACGTGGTAGGAAGGGTCTTCCCATTACTCCATCTTGCCCAAGCCGAGACCTCCAGGTTCGAACTTAGGCAACAGCGCCAAAATGTAGAATGGTTATACAGACAAAGGATATGGAACAAAATTTAGTATCAATGGTACCAATAGAACATCAAATATCGATGTCAAAGCAACATAACACCATAATACCATACCAATATACCACAATACTAGAATACCAGAATGGTGAGGAAATGCTTTATTCTTTATTCATACCAAAAATCAACAGTTTTACATCAAAGACCAAAGTGCTTATAAGGTAGTCGGTTGGTTTGGAAAACCAACTGACGCACCTCCTCGCTCCTAACTACCCTCTCGACAAGTTATAACTAGAAGTAATACAATATTACTTTATTCATACTACAGGGAGTGAGTGGTAAGTTTGTAAAACCTGATTGGTGTTCTTGAGTTGTGATTAGTCTTTGGATGGTGAAGGACTAAAGTCTCTAAGTCTGTCTCATGGATCAGTTAAAGACAGTGGAAGTTTACTGCTTTCCTTGAAGTTGTCAAGCCATGTTGGAAGGCATTTGGGTGAACCTTGAGTCAAGAATGAAGGATGAAAGGTGATGGGTGTAGAACCTTGGATCAAGTATGGATCCTAGAAATGGTTGCTAAGATTAAGGAAGTTAATAATCTTGTTGAGTTGCCTCATTTGCCAAATTAAGAACCTCGGATGGAGTTTGGGTCAAAGTACCGTTGGTATTTGCGTTGGTGTAGGATGCTCTGCATCAATCAGAAAAATCAGCAACTCTCGGTAACAAGAATAGAGAACCCTTGCAAATCTTAAAAAATCTTCATTTTTTGGTGAAAAATGGGGAAAAAATATGCAGAAACCACAACGTTTGTTTAAAAAAATGCCAAAAACTGAAAACCCTTGATCCAGCAAAAAATCTTCTAAAAATTTCCTGATGAAATGTTCAGGAAAATCCACAAATTTTATTCTATAAAACATCCACCAAAAAAGTCCCACGATTTTGTTTTTTTAAAATTGGGCAAAAAATTTCTTGAAATTAACCACAAATTTTATTGGAAAAATTTGCCAAAAACCAACCTTTGCTCTGATACCATGAAATGATTATTGATTGAGATATTCAATATCGAACAAAGGAGAGGAATACTCATTTAATAAGCTATTACAAGATCTTTCCATAACGGAAACAATCGAGAACTAAAGACATAGTATGAAGTTACTAAACTAACTAAACAATTTAAAGAATAGAGTGTTACTAAAAACAAACTGACTAACTTAAAAGAAAGTTACTTACATGACCATTAGACTAAATATTACAAGATTACTTTAATAAAAACTTCCTTATTCAAAAAAGTTAGAAAATTTTAGGTTTTTGTCGAATTCTCAAAACTCCTTTGTAAGCAAGTTTTTAAATTATAAAATTCTGTTTTGGGAGGTTTTTAAGGTTCCCTAACCTCATGAAATACTAAAGCTTATTATTTTTGAGAGGCTTTAAGGTTTGGGAATGTCCAAATGCCTGAAAAGTGAAAGGAATGTTGTTTTGTTGGGCATTTCTAAAGTTTCATAAACATATCCTTTTATGCTACACTGACTATTCCTCTCCTTATGAAGAAAATGGTCACAGAATGCACATTGCATCCATAGCAGCTGGCAACTACGGCCACCATTTTGGAAGTGTGAGTGGCATCGTTTCTTGTGCATACATTTCAATTTACAAGGCTGTGCATTTAGGTTTTGAAGAATTTGTACTAGATGTTATAGTTGTAATCAATCAGGCAACTCAAGATGAGGTTGATATTGTATCACTCCTGATAATGCCTTGTAGATTACCTCTTGGGACCGCAACCCTCTAACTCAATAGACATTGCATTGTTATCTATTTTGGATGTTGGAATATTTGTTGTTAAGTTGTAGGAAACACTGGACCATCTCAAGGAAGCATTTTATCCTTCAGTCCATGAATATTCACAATCGGAGCTGCTACCCATGATTAAATTTATGACAATTCTATAGTTGTTGGCAATAATGTTACAATATTCGGAATTGAGCTTGCACCTGAGACAGAAAATAATGATATGTTCAATCTAGCTGCTGCTGTTCTTCCCCACAAAAATGTAATTGGTGATATGCATTCAAGATGGTAGACCTTTGAATGGTTAGAATAAAACTCTGACAGCCATGATTGCATGGTTTGCACAACATCAATTTGTTGGAGAATCTTTCAAGCAAATGCATTAGGCAATATAACCTCCAATGTCAACATTTTTTGGTGTTCTCCTAACTTGTTAAAAAATGTGAGCCATAGAACAGGGTGTGCTCATTCTTTTGTTAGATTTTTCTTTGGTTTAAATGTATCCAAAGAGGGAAGCATAGATAGGCATTCAAACTACTTGGAAAAATGCCAAGAGATATGATTAACCATTCATTTCAACCAAAATGTTCATTTTGATGGTGTAAGCAAGATCACATGTGGTATTCATCAATGTTGGATAGTCTGTAAAAGTAGGAAACGAGATGATTATTAGCTATATGGAGAAAATCCTGAATGATATATTCATGGCATGTTATGTATTTTCATCGCTTGTGAATCCTTGGGGATTAATAGAACTTGCCAAGAAAGCAAAGTAGAAAGAAACTTACCAACTTGGTATACAGGGGACTTACCTTTCCTTACAAGCATGGAAAAGAAATCTACTGAAAAGCTTCAAGAGAAATGATGGAAATTTTTGGGAATGTTTCCAACTACAATTGATGAGTATATCGAGATGCTATATGTTGAATTGAATGGTAGGAGCAAAATCTGTGGAAGTATATTGAAGTATTAGATTAATTGAAAGCAACTAATATACAAGATCATAAGAGCTATACCCTTTTACATGGAGAGAATATTGTTTTGAGCATTTGCAGTTCAAGTATTTGAATTTCAATAGTATCTATAGACAAACACCTACAACCCATGCAAAATATCATGACAGTTGTTTACTAGTCAATCTCGAGCTGAAATATGTTTTTTTAGGAGTAAAATGTTATGTGCAAGGTAAGTGAAAAATTTCTTTATTGTAACTAATCTTCAAGAATCAGTTATGTTCTAAATAGGAAGGAAACTCTATAAAAATGGAATAAAAAATGCAATAGGGGGATTCTTTTCCAAGCTGTCATCTAGAGAGCTTTTTAAGAGGGCTTTTTCATTTGGGAGCTTTTGTTGGCAATGAGTGATCTTTTCAGCACATCCATTGTACAAGGATTTTTTTTGAGACATTGACTTCTCATTTCATTGAAGAGTTGAAGGAGTATTTCAGAGCTTAATGTCTAATTTTACCTCATAGATTCAACTTTTTCTTATGTTAATTTGTAATCATTCTTTGATAATTTTCTGTTTTGTTTGGCTGCATCTGGTTATAGGAATTGAAAGAATAATTAGATTTTGAGCTAGTATATCCTTTCTTGATTACATATTCATCATATGTCTAATGTGTGAATTCCGCATTTTTCTTGCATGCCAAAAAGGGGTAATTGCGAATCTTGTCGGTTATTGTTGTGGGTAGAAACCGTCAAACTTCGTGTTACTATTTGTTTCTGCTCAATTTTATCTCAAATCTATTCTTGCTAAGTCTAGGTTATTTTCTTATCTCTCATCTAGGGTTTTTCTCTGTATTTATTTTTCTTTATATGTGCCTTTCCTTTTTTCTGTTCAATAGAATACCCCTGAAAAACTCATTAATATTATTTGAGGGTGCTGCCCCTCTTATAGGCAGAGGAAGATTGCTAATTCAATAACGATCTGTCCAATTGTTGGAGTGTTTGTTGCTGTCCATTGGGTGAGTTTAAGCTGATCACAGCAAAATATTGCTGCCACAAATCTGTTTACCAACAAATTGATACCATCATGCTCATCTCAAGTAATGTACACATGCATGTTTATTGCAATAGGTTTCTGATCCATGTCATTAAAATTTTCTCTTTAATGTTTTTGGAGATGCTCAGGTCCAAGGCTTTAATCTATGGCCAATTATTATTTATATACCCTAACTCAAGTTTAGTTGTGCAGAAACTCTAGAAGGAGATGCATGTGAGTCATTGGAAATATGCAATCCTGATGACTGATGTATTACACTTAATTGCAATAGGAATCACCTCAGCTGTGCAAATGATAAAAGCTCAGTAGTCTCACCTTGGCATACCCTCTAAGAGGGTTTTCCTACCTAATCCTAGCAAAATAACTACATATTTGGTAATGAGATGGCTGTATAATAGTTCCCCTAGATTTATTTCAAGTCACTAGTTCTGAGGCACAGAAGCAAAATGAGTATATTGTACGGTAGCAAGTGAAATTTTTAAGTATCGGAATAAAATTTTGTGTTAGGGAGCATGTGAGTCCTTAGAAACATGCAATCCTGATGACTGATGTATTACACTAAATTGCAAGAAGAATCACCTCAGCTCTGCAAATGATAAAAGCTCAGTAGTCTCACCTCGGCATACCCTCTAAGAGGGTTTTCCTACCTAATCCTAGCAACATAAATTTACATGTTTGGTAATGAGATGCCTGTATAAGAGTTTCCCTATATTTATTTCAAGTTACTAGTTTTGAGGCACATAAATGAAATCAGTATGTTGTACAGTAGCAAGTGAATTTTAAAAAGTATCAGAATAAAATTTTGTGTTGGGGAAATCTTTGTAATAGAAAAATGAATTTAAATTTTTCTTTTTGTTAGCATAAACCACTTTTTTCCTTCTTTATTGTCTTGTCTTTCCATTAAATGAAGTTTTTGTACAGCACTTTGCAAATGCAGGCTTTCCTTGTCCTGTCATGCAAAGTCCATCTGATCACTTCCTACGAGCAATCAATACAGATTTTGATAAAATCATTTCAATGTGTAAAAATTGGCAGGTATAAGCTTCTTGTAAATACAGTATCAGTAATTTAGTACTATTTTCTAGATTACTATATCGTGTCCTTGTCTAATGTTTAAGGGAATAACTCTGATGTTGAAAAGTAATATATGTTAATAGGATGAACATAGAGAATTTTCAACTGTTAAGATGGACACAGCTGCTGCCATCCAGACTATAGAAACTACATACAAAGCATCTGCTGATGCTGTTGCTGTTGAATCTATGCTGGTTAAACTTACAGAGAAGGTACTATCAACTTATTTGCCTTTTTCTTTATTCCTAATGTTTTATTTCCATGCTTTGTGTTGAAGAGATACAGTTATAGAAATCCAGAAATAAGAGAATAATGTTTTGTTTGCTACAAAGTGTTGCATGCAAGAACTTGATTGATGGTAAGAATATATCTTAATATAGCATTTTGTATTGTATTGAATGTCGATGGACAAGCATTGAGTTTTGTGTATGAAGATGAACTCGATTAATTTTCCATAAGAAGCAATTTATCATTAGGATTTGCTAATAAAAATGGGATAAAATTTGCATCTGTTAAGATTTTAATTATTTCATAGATCCTATATTGCATTTAACAAATCCTATCACTTAGCCTGAAGAGAGCCACATGGGCCTTGCACAAAGGCCTTTGCCTTTTGTAGAAGCCATAAAGAAGATATATTTACAACATAAAGCATCAAAGTTAAATAAGTACAGATAAGGGAAATTGCAAGCTACAAATACCCCTCAATCTTTCTAGTCTTGTGAAAATTCTGAACCAAAATTAAGTGATAGTGTCTGAAATATGTTAGTTCTGCAAAAATTGTGAATGCCAGTTTAGTGGAGTGTCTAAAGTATGTTAAACATATATGCAAATAAATGGGTGAGAAATGCTTAAATGATGAATTCTGAAAATCCCTTGAATTTCAGCAGACGAGCAAAACATTGTATATATTTTTTTAAATAATGGGAAGCATCCGAAAAGAATGCAAAAAGTTAACAAAATGATACAAGCGACTTTGCAATTTTTGAATAAAATTTCCATCTTTTTGAAGTATCCCTGGTTTTCTTTTTTCAAATCAGCTACTTTTAAACTAATCTACACACAATTAGAAAAAGGTACAGAAGCAGGAAGATGTTGGTTTCAGGAATGCGGACATTGAAAGGACATGGAAATATCTTTACAAAAGAATCAGAAAACAAGAGATATGCAAATATACCAAGATTACACTTAAATTTATATTTTGTATATAATTTAAAAAAGATATGAAGTATATGATAGAGAGAAAACTAACTGTGAAACCTGTACAGGAGAAGCAAGGCTAAGAATGATAAATGCAGTAGAAAGAAATAATGGTGCTCTCATGGTATAAAAAGAGAGTTTACTTTGGGAAATCTGTCCTGGAAAACCCCCTTAAAAACAACACTCACTGTATTAACTCGTTACTCAACCATTCGCAATACAATTAAATGTTTCATGCTTATGCTTGCCCAATGCATACAACCTTTCCCCCAAGCTTTCAATATCGCCAAGCTGATTCTCGATGGCTATACGTAGACTAGGTACTATGAACTCGACAGGTAGGATTGCTTCCTGGCCATACATCAGTTGGAAGTGTGTTTGGCCTATTGCGACCCTATACATGGTTCAATAGGCCCATAGTACAAACGAAAGCCTTTCCTCCCAATCCTCTTGAAAACACCACATGACTTGTATACGACCGAGACCAATATCTTATTCGTGGCTTTTGCTTGCCCATTTGCTCTTGGGTAGTAAGGGCTTGACAAGGAGTGAAAGATCATGAACTTGGTTGTTAGTGTTAGAATAACTGAGAGGGGGGTGAATCAGTTATCCAGTGTCCCACAATTCAAAATGTACAATCCAAAACAATTCTACTACTTCTGCTACTCGGTAAACATATAATACTTTCACTGTCTGTGTTTTTACCGATTGTTAGTCTAAACTTTATAATAGTTACTAATTAAATCTAACATGTAATATGCAAAGTATGATAACAAACAAATATCACAATCAACACATAACACAAGAGATTTAACGTGGAAACCCTATGAAGGGAAA
Source organism: Chamaecyparis obtusa (assembly GCA_027943335.1). Lineage (NCBI taxonomy): Eukaryota > Viridiplantae > Streptophyta > Pinopsida > Cupressales > Cupressaceae > Chamaecyparis > Chamaecyparis obtusa. The sequence goes on from BSBK01001190.1 coordinate 1,105,807, forward strand.
AACCACCTGGGACCGGCAACCCAAAATTGTTCACTCTTCTGAAGTGAGGTCGGTGAAGACCCAACCCTGTTAAAGGTTACAAACACACTGTTAGGTGTGACCTTGTTAGAGGATTTTAGACCAGAAGTTATCGTCCAACCAGCAGTCACTCTGGGGTTGACAGGATAACAATGTTCACTCTATGAATGAAACATTAAAAGACTTTCATAGTCCACTCGGTTAAGAGATTTGACTGTGTACAATGGTTAAATATGTAACAATAGATGATCTGCCTTAAAACAACTTCAGTTTGCAGTTTACAGATCAATGTTCAGCTCATTCAAATATTTCTGATCAATATAACACTTTAGATTCAATATTATATCAACTTGCTATCCGTCGGTAATTACTCTTTGTAGCTCGGTAATTGTTCTGCAGCTCGGTTCTTATTAACCAGTATGATCAGAATGCATGAAAAATTCTCCACGCGATAATTTTGCTGTATCTTCTTCTTCCGGCATTCTTCAATAATGAAATCAATGTCTCTTATATAGACGAGTAAATTGTTTTCTTTTCCTCCATCAAATTTTGCTGCTTAATCATATTCATAGATTTTGCCGCTTTAAGCTTCCTCGGCTGATGTGTCAGTAACACATTTCAATCTTCTCCATTAGATCCTTTTTGATTTATGTTAGCCGTCGATCTTCATAACAAACCTTATCTGTTACCTCGATTTCATACACTTTACAGCTCATCATTTTATCGGCTAAACTGATCATTTAATTCCTTTCTATTTTGCTCGGTTAACAAAAAAATGCGTTGGTGAACACAAGCTCGGTTAATACTGCGCTCGGTATACACTACACTTCGTCGGTGTATACTAAAATGCTTTATTTACCGACAACACTGCTTTGTGTCTTTCAGCTCTATTCTTCATTATAGATGAATGCAACATAATAAAGTCAATTTCATCAATTCATGGACTCATCAACAAGTTACTCAGTGTATTCCTTATCCTCATCTGTCATACACATCTTCCTCATGTAGATATTTCTGTTCTTCATCTCTTTCACCTTTCTTCAGATGTGTCGGTATAGTAACTTACAAGATAAGTATTGTCAAGCTGGTTGACATTGTTAAATGCTAATAACTTGATCATATTAATGTTCTGATTTTTCAGATTAGACAGATCTAAAATGCATGTAATTTCCTTTATTTATATGCCTTGCATTTGACTATTATAGTTAATTAATAATTAACTATTAGTTAATGGACAAGGGGTTGTGTCTTATGAAAAGACAAGACCCTTGGTTAATATATAAGTAGGAGCAAGATTGTGGATAGAGAACACACAATACAATCTTAAGTCTGCTCTTCTAGCAATCTGCTCCTTGGCGATTTAGTGCAGAAATAAAATATAATTTCCAGAATTTATTGCAGACTTCTAGAACAATAACATTCAGCCCAGAATTGTAGTAGATCGATTTGTAGCAATGTATTAATACTCCATCAGTATTATATCTTCAGAATTTGCAGAAAACTTACATGGTATTAGAGCCAAGTGAATCTGCAAATTGACAATCAGATTTGAAAATATCTAAGCAACATCCTTCTACCTTCAATGGCCAACGCAATTAGACCCGAAGACAGGTTTGATGGAAAAGAACACTTCGTTGCATGGAAATTCAGAATTATGATGGCTCTTGAAGACAATGATGTAATACAGTTTGTTGATAAGGAATCCAAGCAACCTGATGCTGATCCTCATAAAACTAACTGGATTAAAGGAAACAGGAAAGCCATGAAAATCATATTAGATGGAGTTAAAAATGAAATAGTACCTATGCTAATGAAACATCAGACAACATTTAATATGATGAGTGCATTAATAAATGCATATGAGGTTAACAATGCAACTAGAACCCTTGCACTAAAAAGGCAACTAAATCATATAAAAATAAGGAAGGGAGAATCTATGAATTCATACTTCCTAAGGGTGGCTAGTCTAAGAGATGAACTTGCAAGTATAGGGACCATAATTGAAGACAAAGAGTTGTCACTGATGGCTATGGATGGGTTACCGGATTCATGGGAAACATTCTCACAAGGAGTAAGTGCTAAAGACAAACTCCTAGACTTCAACAGACTTAAAGGAGACTGCCTTCAAGAAGAATCTAGGCAACTTAAGAAAGGACTGAAATCGAAAACTGGAGATGAAGAACTTCATGTTCTCAACACAAATTCCTACAAAGGAAAGAAGAAACACTTTAAGAAGAAGAAGGCCCCTCAAGGCAATAAAAAATTCAAGAGGGACATATCTAAAGTCAAATGCTTCAAATGTGAGAAACTTGGACATTATAAGTCAGACTGCCCTGAGAATACGAAACAAGTAAATTTCACAGAGGTAACTAAGACAAAATAAGACTATGATCTTGAAAATTATGTATTGTATTCAGCACTATCAAATGATGTATCTAGCAAACTCAACTCTTGGGTAATTGATAGTGGATCATCCAGACACATTACGGGGTATAAAGAAGTATTGGATTCAATGATGGAGGAAACCGATGAAGAAGTTACCATAGGTGACGGTTCTGCACATCCAGTCAAAGGAGTTGGAAGCTGCACCTTAAAACTAAAATCAGACGTCTCCTTACACCTCAAAAGAGTACTATATGTACCCGAAATCAAGAGGAACCTAATTTCTGTCACAACACTTGAGGATGATGGATATAAGGTAGCATTTATGGATGGAAAGGTAATGACCTGGCCTAAAAACTCTTCTATTAAGAAATCAAAATTGATTGGTCAAAGGAAAGGATACCTGTATGAACTATGTTTGGAACCTATTCAAGCCTTAGTTCATGAAGTTGCAAATATAAACGAAGTATGGCGTAGAAGGTTAGGACACCTAAACTTCAAAGCCTTATCAACTATGGAGAAGATGGTTACTGGTTTACCTAAGTTGAACAAAGATCATTCAAGCACATGCAAAGGATGTGCACTAGGTAAGAACACCAAAAGTCCATTTCAAAATAGCACTAGAAAAACTAACAATGTTTTAGAATTAGTCCACTCAGATTTATGTGGACCTATGTTTGTTCTTTCTCTCGGAGGATTTTTGTACTATGTAATCTTTATGGATGACTTCTCTAGGAAGACATGGATTTACTTCTTGAAATTTAAAGAATCAGAAGAAATCCTTAAAAGATTTAAAGAATTCAAATCCTTAACTGAAAATCTATCAGGACACAAAATTAAAACTCTTAGGACTGATAATGGAGGGGAATATACTTCAGATTTGTTTAAGGATTTTTGTAAAGAAGCAGGGATTAAGAGGGAGTGTACTGTTCCTTACAATCCTCAGCAAAATGGGGTAGCAGAAAGAAAGAATAAGACAATTGTGGAAGCTGCAAGAGCTATGCTACTTGACCAAAATTTAGGATCCTATCTTTGGGCAGAAGCCACATATACTGCTGTCTATATTCAAAAGAGATGCCCTCACTCCCACCTCGGAGATAAAACTCCTGAGGAAGTCTTCTCTAATTCTAAACCAAATATCAGTCATCTTAGAATATTTGGGTGTCCTATTTACATATGAGAAAAGAACTAAACTTGAACCTTCAGGCAGAAGAGTTATTTTTGTTGGATACAGTGAAACATCCAAAGCATATAGAGTTTACATGCTTGGTCAAAAAAACATTGAACTTAGTAGGGATGTAATATTTGAAGAAGATTTAGCATTCAAAAGAGCCCTAAGTTCTGAAGATCCTTCACATATACCTAGTTCTGAAGAAAATCATGGACCTGAGTTTCAGAGGGAGAACATTGAAGAAATTGAAGGTGAAATTCAAAATCTTAATCTTGAGGAAACTCAAAATCCTAAGAAAAGACCACTTTGGGCCTCTAAGACTATAGAAGAAGCATAGGACTTCTTTGCACCAGAAGGAACCTTTAGAGAAAGCAAAAAACCCAAAAGATTCTCTAGCTATGCTGCAAACATGATCAATTTATTTAAATCAGAACCAACCAATGTTTCAGATGCTATTAAACATATAGCTTGGAAGGATGCTATGACAGAAGAATACCAATCTATTATTAAGAATGATGTTTGGGAAATTGTTCCAAGGCTTGAGGGAAAATTTGTTGTTTCTTCTAAGTGGATATTTAAAATCAAGCATGCTGTTGATGGTAGCATTGAAAAATATAAGGCCAGATTCGTAGCCAGAGGATTCTCTCAAAAGGAGGGAATTGATTATGAAGAAACCTTTGCTCCAATTGCCAGATACACCTCTGTAAGAGCAGTCCTAGCTATTGTAGCATCAAAGGGATGGAAAGTACATCAGATGGATGTGAAAACAACATTTCTGAATGGAAAGATTACTGAAGAGGTATATTTGGAACAACCTGAAGGATTTGAAACTCATAACCCTAAAGTCTTTGTTTGTAGGCTCAAGAAAGCTCTCTATGGGGTTAAACAGGCTCCAAGGGCATGGTATGAAAGAATCGATAAGTATCTCACCAATTTAGGATTCTCCAAGAATGAAGCTGATCCAAATCTCTATTATAAAAAGGATAAAGATGATATGATAATTTTGATACTATATGTTGATGATTTACTAATAACAGGTGATGATCATCTTATAGATCAATGCAAGAAAGATCTAATCAGAGAATTTGATATGAAAGATTTAGGACTCCTTCATTACTTCCTCGGATTGGAAGTATGGCAAAACTCTGACAGCATCATACTTAATCAAGGAAAGTATACATTAGACATCTTGAAGAGATTTGGAATGTGGAACTGCAAACCTATGTCTTCTCCAATGGAAACTAACCTACACAAACTTAAGGAAGCAGCAGCAGAATCACCCTCCATAGATTCTACTCTTTATAAACAAATGATTGGGTCTCTAATGTTCTTGGTAAATACAAGACCTGATATTTGCTATGCAGTTAATGCCTTAAGTCAATTTATGTGTGAACCAAAGGAGATTCACTTGGTTGCAGTCAAACACATTATGAGATACTTACAAAGCACTCTTAACCTTGGGCTCAAGTATGAGAAAGTTGACTTGGACTTACATGGATTCACAGACTTGGATTGGGCTGGAAGTGTTACTGATAGGAAAAGCACTTCAAGATGCTGTTTCAGTTTAGGCTCAGCGATGATATCATGGATATGCAGAAAGCAGGCATCAGTAGCACAGAGTTCCACAGAAGCTGAATACATTGCAGCTACAATGGCTTCTTGGGAAGCAGTTTGGCTTAGAAAGTTACTTGTGGGATTATTTGGTCAACCCATGAATCCCACTATCATTCATTGTGATAATCAAAGTTGCATCAAGCTTTCTGTGAATCTAGTTTTTCATGACAGATCCAAGCATATTGAAATTCCTTACCATTATGTAAGAGATACGGTAGACAAGAATACTGTCAAGTTAAGATACATTTGTACTGCAGATCAGACAACAGATATTCTTACCAAACCTCTCTCTCGAGTGAAGATAGATCACTTCAGAAAAGGACTTGGTATGGTTGAATTATAACTCATTTGTATTCTTTGATTATTAATAAAATAATTTTGTGTTAAATTATTATTGTCAGGCTATTGACTGTAATGGGCTTCACCATTTGTGTTTATTATCTAAAGAGGTGACGATCTCTGTGATAAAGAATAGACATTATATGAGATGACGATCTCTGAGATAATGTTCTAAAACAGTAGGGAACTACTGGCAGATCTGGATGAATTAAAGATCATATTGTGATGTAGACATTTCTATGCCTACGAGTCACAATTTGGATAAAGGAAGAATTTAATCATTCTCCGGATTTTATCCTATGTACTAGCAGATCTTAATTTAGGATCATATTGTGATATAGGCTTGTCAGTGCCTATGAGTCACAATTTGGATAAAGGAAGAATTTAATCATTCTCCGGATTTTATCCTGTATATTGCATCACATGTAATACTGTTATCACAAGTATTAGTGATAATTCGTGATATAGGCTTGTCAATGTCTATGAGTCACAATTTGGATAAAGGAAGAATTTAATCATTCTCTGGATTTTATCCTATGTATTGCATCACATGTAATACTGTTATCACAAGTATTAGTGATAATTCGTGATATAGGCTTGTCAGTGCCTATGAGTCACAATTTGGATAAAGGAAGAATTTAATCATTCTCCGGATTTTATCCTGTGTATTGCATCACATGTAATACTGTTATCACAAGTATTAGTGATAATTCATATTACAGGTTTAGTAATATGACAAAGTATCATGTGTACCATGATACTACATGCTTGGAAGAAACAGATAGATATAGAGTACAAATCTATGCTTAGTCATCGTAACAATGTTTCTAGATATGTTTCTCTTATTTATATTATCAAGTTAAGAGGGAGTGTTAAATGCTGATAACTTGATCATATTAATGTTCTGATTTTTCAGATTAGACAGATCTAAAATGCATGTAATTTCCTTTATTTATATGCCTTGTATTTGACTATTGTAGTTAATTAATAATTAACTATTAGTTAATGGACAAGGGGTTGTGTCTTATGAAAAGACAAGACCCTTGGTTAATATATAAGTAGGAGCAAGATTGTGGATAGAGAACACACAATACAATCTTAAGTCTGCTCTTCTAGCAATCTGCTCCTTGGTGATTTAGTGCAGAAATAAAATATAATTTCCAAAATTTATTGCAGATTTCCAGAACAATAACATTCAGCCCAGAATTGTAGTAGATTGATTTGTAGCAAGGTATTAATACTCCATCAGTATTATATCTTTAGAATTTGCAAAAAACTTACAGACATCAATGACAACATAATACTGATTTAATCATCTTGCATATCTAATCATCAACTCCTCAGTAATCTTAAATTATAGATTTTTCATTCAGGTTCTAAATCAGTTGTAGGTCATCAATCTCTCCTTTTGGCATTGATGGCAACTCAACTAATATGAAATGTACCATACACATACCAAACATGTATTCTGCAACTTTGTGATCAAATGCTTTGCTAAGCCCTCCTTGGCTTAATATGTTTAATCACTACGTTACTAAACAACATTATAAAATACAGCTTTGTCATTTTGTAGATATAACCTTTTCAGTTCTCAAGTTCCTTTCAGATTATCTCTCCCTTAGATAGTTTTCATCGGTGCATATCTCCTTTTTCCTTTTCATATTATTTATCTCTCCCTTTGACAACAATGCCAAAGAAACAAATAAATAATCAGCTTTGTAGTAGCTAAGTAACTCGCTGTTGTCCATTACTTCCGTTGTATCTTAGTATACTGATATCCCAATCTGTTTCAGTTCTTCAAACTTAATCACAACCTTGAACAAAATCCAAAGTGTGAACTATGCTGCATCAACATGAATGATCTTCTGATAAGATTAGGCTGATGCAACATCCAGATCACATTAGTGACCGATAGACAGGGGACGGACCCCAAGTCTATTCCTCAAATATTCAAATGTGTCCTTCGGTAGAGGCTTTGTAAAAATGTCTGCAAGTTGTTCTTTAGATGTAACAAATTCTAACTTTACTTGCTTCTCTTGCACTTGTTCTCTTAAGTAGTGATACTTAATTGATATATGCTTTGTCTTAGAGTGCATTACAAGATTCTTTGAAATATTAATAGCACTTTTGTTGTCACAGTATATGATCACCGGGTTAGTGATTACCTCATTCATTCCTTCCAACACTTGCTTGATATATGCAATGTTTGAGCAATTAGTAGCAGCAGCAACATACTCTGCTTCAGCTGTAGACTGAGAAATACAAGCCTGCTTTTTACTTGTCCAAGTTAGAAGTCTTTCACCAAAGAAAAATGCTCCTCCGGTGGTACTTTTTCTGTCATCCACATTTCCAGCCCAATCAGCATTGGTATAAACCTTCAACTCAAACTTACCTTCCTTAGGATACCATAATCCATAATCCTCTGTCTTTTTCAGATATCTTAAGATCCTTTTAGTAGCAATCATGTGTGATTCTCTAGGATTAGCAGAATATCTAGCAACAATTCCCACAGCATGTGCTATATCTGGTCTACTGTGAACTACATACACGAGCTTACCAATCATGGATCAATAAAGTGTCTGGTTTACCTTTGTAGTTTCATCTTCCTTTGTCAATTTACTTTCAGTAGCCATCGGTGTTCCCACAGGTTTTGCATCTTCCATGCCAAATGTCTTCAAGACTTCCTTTATGTACTTGGACTGTGTGATGAATATCCCATCACTCTGCTGAATCACTTGTAATCCAAGAAATAATTTAATCTCTCCGAACATAGACATTTCAAACTCATTCCTCATGTCATTAGCAAAAGATTTACATACATGATCTTGACCTCCAAAAATAATATCATCAACAAAAATTTCAGCAATAATAATAGTGTCATCAATATCTCCTTTCATGTACAAATTGCTGTTCTCACTAGTTCTTACAAATCCAATATTTAACAAGTATGCAGTCTTTCATACCATGCTCTCGGTGCTTGCTTCAAACCATATAAAGCTTTGTGTAATCTACATACCATGTTTCTGTTGTCTGGATCAACCCTTCAGGTTGTTCTATGTAGACCTCTTCTTCAAGTATACCATTCAAAAATGTTGATTTCACATCTATTTGATAAACTTTAAATTTCTTGTGTGCAGCATATGCAAGTAACATTCTAACTCCTTCCAATCTAGCAACAGGTGCAAATGTCTCACCATAATCAATGCCTTCTTCCTGTGCATATCCCTTGCATACCAATCTCACTTTATTTCTTGTCACTTCACCATTTTCATTCAGTTTATTTCTGAATATCCATTTAGTACCGATAACATTCTTATCTTTTGGTCGGGGTACTAAGGACCAAGTTTTGTTTTTCTCTATTTGTTCTATTTCCTCCTTCATTGCATTAACCCATTCTTCATTTTCTAATGCAACTTTCACATTCTTTGGTTCAAATTCACAAACTAGACATGTACCTTGTCTTGTTTTGCTTCTTGTCTGCATTCCAGCTTGTTTGTTTCCAATAATTTGTGTCTCAGGGTGATGTCTTCTGACAAAACTAGCTAATACTCGGTTTCTTCTTTCTTGTTCATCCTGTTCAGGTTCATGTGCTTGCTCGGTAGCACCATCTTGTTCGTCGGTTTCCCTTTCCTGTTCCTCAGGGTTATTTTCCTGCTGACCGGTTATCACAGGTTGTGACTTCGGTAGATAGTCAGGAAGTTCAATGTAAGTGAATCTACCATAGTCTTCCGGTTCCTTTCATTCTTCTGTGTTCTTGTCATCATACTCATCAGCATGGACATTAGTACTTTCAATCATCTTATTTGTAACTTAATTCAGACATTTGTATACTTTACTCTTAGTAGAGTATCCTAAGAATATTCCTTCATCACCTTTAGAATCAAATTTCCCATTTCTCTCATCTTTCAGAATAAAACATTTGCTTCCAAAAATCTTGAAATAACTTATAGTAGGTTTATGTCCAAACCATAGCTCATAAGGTGTCCAGTTGGTGTCCTTCAGTTGTACTTGGTTAAGCACATATACAGCTGTGCTGACAGCTTCCCTCCAATATGTCTGAGAAATATTCTTTTGCAGCATTAGTGTTCTAGCACAGTTAATGATTGACCTATTCCTTCTTTCAGTAATCCCATTCTGCTGAGGTGTTCTCGGTGCAGAGACTTGTCTCTTAATACCATTCTCATTATAAAAATTAGTAAATTCATCAAAGATAAATTCACCTCCTCTATTAGATCTTAAGCATTTAATTTCTTTTCCAGTCTCTTTTTCTACTTTCGCCTTATACCATTTAAACATCTTAAAAGCTTCAGATTTCTCTTTCAGGAACATAATAGTCATTAGTCTAGTATAGTCATCAACAAAAAGAATAAAGTATCTATCACCATAATAGCTCTGAGTTCTCATAGGACCACATAGGTCGGTATGAACCAACTCAAGTATCTTCTTTGTTGAGTAGTCTTTGCTTTTAAAACTGGACTTAGTCATCTTACCTTTCTGACATTCATGGCACATAGCATGATTCGGTTTTGACAAGTTAGGCAACCCTCTAACTCTTTTCTTCTTACTAATCTTGATCATGTTATCAAAATTCACATGACATAATCTCTTATGCCACAACCATGCATCATCTTTCATTAATAAACAAGAAGACCGATCAATATCAAGATAAAATAGATTACCTCTGGATTGTGTACCGGCTCCAACAAGTCTTCCTCCATCATCATAGATTCTTACCTTTCTGCTCTCAAAAGCAAGTCGGTGACCTGAGTTATTCAGCTATGCCACACTTAACAAATTTTAGTTTAGTCCATCTACCCGGTATGCATTCTCACATTTATTCTATCATTAGTCATTAGTGAACCTTTACCTCTCACCATACAAGGTGCATCATTTCCCATTCTAACAGATCCACCATCATATTCATCAAGCAGATCAAATTTCTCTGTATCACCAGTCATATGATGTGTACAGCCACTGTCTATGATCCATGTATCATTTCTGCTTACTTTAGAGATCAGTGCTGTCTCTTCATGTTTCTCTTCTTCCTCTGAATCATCCTTCATAGCAACAAATACTACTTCTACATCATCATCAGTGTCAGATTCAGATTCAAATTCTTCAGCTATGTAACATACCTTTTTCCTTTTGTCATAGCTATCTCAGTTGTCTCTGTTGTTGTGTCAGTAGCCTCTGTTGACTCTTCTCCCATAGCTTTTTTCGGATCGGTCTTTGGATCTATCATCATCTTTCTTATTCGGACATCTAGCAACGATGTGGCCAACTTCTTTACAATTAAAACATGCTAGAGGTAACTTGCGTCTATACCTTCCCTTACCTTTGGGCAATCTTCTGGCCATAAGAGCTTCAAGCTCATTAAGTTCATCATTGGTATTACTGTCACTATCATTATTCTTATCATTCCTGCTACTAGACTTACCAATCTTCAAAGAAGACATGAAAGCGGATTCAACATAAGGTACAACACTGTTGTCAAAGTTATTCAATTCAAAGGTTGTAAGCTTACCGATCAGAGTGTCAAGGGTGAGGTTGGATGTAGCCCTTGTTTCATGAATTGCAGAGATCCTGATCGCATAAACTGGCAGCAAAGTTTTGAGAACCTTGCTTATTACTATTTTATCGTCAATAACTCCACTGGATGCTCTAATAGCATGTATTACCTCTTTTAGTCTGTTTGTATATTGCACAATGTTTTCACCTTCTTTCATCTTCATATCATCAAATCGACCTCATAGGCTTTCTGCTCTGGCTCTCTTAACATTCACATCTCCATTGTATATTAGATTCAGCTTGTCCCACATCTTCTTAGCTGTATCACAATCCTTGATGTCATCAAATTCGGCATTGGTACAAGCAGCAACAAGTTCCATCACAGTAATATTGTGTTCATGCCTATCCTTCAGTTGATCAAGAGTCAGGGGACCTGGTGTCGGTTCAATGTAGCCATTCTCCATCAGTTCTAGTGCAGAATTCCCAATTCCAGATTCGGCTTTGCCATATTGTGAAGTTATCTTTGTTCAGCTTTTGCACTTCCCTCTTATACATCTTGAGACTTTTTTGCTGGAGTCCTTACAACTCTGTTCTAAGCAACCACAGCTATGATACCAATTGTTAGAATAACTGAGAGGGTGGTGAATTAGTTATCCAGTGTCCCACAATTCAAAATGTACAACCCAAAACAATTCTACTACTTCTGCTACTTGGTAAGCATATAATACTTTCACTGTCTGTGTTTTTACCGATTGTCAGTCTAAACTTTATAATAGTTACCGATTAAATCTAACATGTAATATGCAAAGTATGATAACAAACAAATATCACAATCAACACATAACACAAGAGATTTAACGTGGAAACCCTGTGAAGGGAAAAACCACCTGGGACTGGCAACCCAAAATTGTTCACTCTTCTAAAGTGAGGTCAGTGAAGACCCAACCCTGTTAAAGGTTACAAACACACTGTTAGGTGTGACCTTGTTAGAGGATTTTAGACCAGAAGTTATCGTCCAACCAGCAGTCACTCTGGGGTTGACAGGATAACAATGCTCACTCTATGAATGAAACATCAAAAGACTTTCATAGTCCACTCGGTTAAGAGATTTGACTGTGTACAATGGTTAAATATGTAACAGTAGATGATCTGCCTTAAAACAACTTCAGTTTGCAATTTACAGATCAATGTTCAGCTCATTCAAATATTTCTGATCAATATAACACTTCAAATTCAATACTATATCAACTTACTATCCGTTGGTAATTACTCTTTGTAGCTCGGTAATTGTTCTGCAGCTCGGTTCTTATTAACCAGTATGATCAGAATGCATGAAAACTTCTCCATGCGATAATTCTGCAGTATCTTCTTCTTCCGACATTCTTCAATAATGAAATCAATGTCTCTTATATAGACGAGTAAATTGTTTTCTTTTCCTCCATTAGATTTTGCTGCTTAATCATATTCATAGATTTTGCCGCTTTAAGCTTCCTCGGCTGATGTGTCAGTAACACGTTTCAATCTGCTCCATTAGATCCTTTTTGATTTATGTTAGCCGTCGATTTTCATAACAAACCTTATCTGTTACTTCGATTTCATACACTTTACAGCTCATCACTTTATTGGCTAAACTGATCATTTAATTCCTTTTTGTTTTGCTCAGTTAACAAAGAAATGCGTCGGTGAACACAAGCTCGGTTAATACTACGCTCGGTATACACTACACTTCGTCGGTGTATACTAAAATGCTTTATTTACCGACAACACTGCTTTGTGTCTTTCAGCTCTATTCTTCATCATAGATGAATGCAACATAATAAAGTCAATTTCATCAAGTCATGGACTCATCAACAAGTTACTCAGTGTATTCCTTATCCTCATCTGTCATATACATTTTCCTCATGTAGATATTCCTGTTCTTCATCTCTTTCACCTTTCTTCAGATGTGTCAGTATAGTAACTTACAAGATAAGTATTGTCAAGCTAGTTGACATCAATGACAACATAATACTGATTTAATCATCTTGCATATCTAATCATCAACTCCTCAGTAATCTTAAATTACAGATTCTTCATTCAGGTTCTAAATCAGTTGTAGGTCATCAGTTAGGAGTTCACCACATGGTTCACAAAATGTCCTTGATTGTTGGTCAGTTGGATCAGAATGCCATGCCAGGTGATGATTTGCTCATATATAAATCTTGCCATGCTCAAGGCTGAATTGTCTGGTAGTGCTCGTGCTTTGACCCACTTAGTTAGATACTCTGTTGCTACCAAAATGTACCAATACCTCCGCACACAACTGGCCTTCAGTGGCCCTATAAAGTCCAATCCCCACTGCTCAAACAACTCCCATGCATGTGAGGGATTTAGGGGCATAAAGTCCCTCCAAATTTGTTTGCTTTCCCTCTAGAAGGTGTCACAACCTACAACCCATTCACAAGCATCATTGTATAGTGTGGGCCACCATAATCTTGCGAGCAACACCTTTTGAGCCGTGGTGTCTGGTCCCATGTGGCCTCTTGCGGGTCCTTCGTGTGCCTCTCTTAGTACCCACAAAATCTCTTCCTCCATTACACATCTCAAAATTTGATTGGGTCCCATTTTATAAAACAACTTGTTAATCAACTGAAATGTCCGACTTCCAAGGATTAACTTCCTTTTCTATCTCCTTGCACCATGTCCCTCAAGAACTGCAAAGTTGACAGATACTCCCCGATGCAGGTGTACCATGATTGTAATGCAACTATTTGGAAAAGGTGAGCATAGGGAAAGTCATCGTCCACTCCTAGCGGCTATTTGGACTTGATCCGTGATATTTGATTGACAATGACATGGCTTCTTCTTGACCATACAATGATCCTAAAGGTAAACTCTTGGAGTAGGAGTAGCCACCTGTTGACCCTCCCTTGAATGATGGATTTATTCACCAGGTACATTAACGCTGGTGGTCCACATAGAACATGAACGGAATTTCTAGTAGATATTGTTAGGACTTTTGTATGGCATAGACCATCCTAAGGGCTTCCCTCTCCGTCGTACTATAGTTTATTTCTGATTTTGATAGCAATTGACTCGTGAAGTAGATGGGGTGATCTAACCCATGCTCTCCCACCTGTGCCAGTGCGGCATTGATAGCATAATTGAATGTGCCCACGCACGTGTACGTGGAACTCTTTTGTCCTAATTCGGGTATACTAGGATAGGTGCAGCCACCAGCCTTGTCTTGAGCTCCTTGAAGGTCTCTCCTTATGCTGTCTCCCATGCATATGACTCTCCCTTCTGTGTTAGCTTGTCAAGAGGGTAGGAAATCTAGGCGAAGTTCTTGATGAACTTCTAGTAATATTTTATGTGTCCGAGGAAAGACTTGACTCTTGTTACATCCGTCGAGGGTTCCATCTCGATGATTACTCTTACCTTGTTCAGACCTGTCTTCAATCCGGCCTTGTACACAATAAAGATGAGTAGTTTACCCTGAGGCACCATAAATCGACATTTCTTTGGATTCAATGCTAGCCGGGCTATCCAACACCGTTCCATGCATTCCCTTAAGGCCACCAAGTGGGTCTCTTGTTCACTATAGATGGACTAGTCATCTAAAAAGGCCTTGAAGTTCCCCACGGACATCTTGTTGAAGATACGTAGGATTATTCTTTGGTAGGTGGTGGGGGTGTTACACAACTCGAACAACATTCAGTTGTACGCATATATGTCATCTTCGACCACAAATGTAGTTTTCAACTTGTCCTCTTCTGTAATAGAGATTTGGTTGTACCCCAAAAATCCATCCATGAAGGAGTATATTTTGTGTCCAGCCACCTCAAGGATACTATCCATGAAGGGTATCGGGAATGGGTCCTTGACGGTGACCACATTCAAACACCAAAAGTCCACACAAATGCGAATTTGATTCTCCTTTTTTAATGATATCACAATAGGTGAGACCCACTCACTTGTCTACACCCAGAATATGATGCTTGCCTCCAACATCCGTTCTATCTCATCATTCACTTTCGCTGCATAATTCTTATTCATACTATATGACCTCTTCCACATTGACTTGGCTCCTGGTATGAGTGGAATTGTATGAAGGCATAGCTTCGGAGGTACCCCCTTTAAGTCCTTGTATGCCCAAATTAATACATCCTTATACTCCATAAAAATCTTGAAGACCGTTGCCTTCAACACTAGATTCTAGTCATCATGGACTAGTATATTCCTTGGACTTGCTTCATCACCCAGGTTTGTCTCCTTAAGTTTCGGGTTGACTCGCTTCGTCATCCAGGTTTGTCTCCTTAAGTTTCAGGTCCTCATACCGTATGGGTTTGTCCTTGTCAAATTAGTGCGTCGGAGTCTCATTAACTCAAGCCACCCCTTCTTTATACTCTCCATACTCAGGCCGAAACATGTCTTTCACCCCCGACTCTTCTTCTACCTACAACATTTTACATTCCGGATGGAAGAGCTCGTAATCCTCCATTTGCTAGTGGAAGAGCCCTCTCAACAAGCCCACCTCATCTTCCAAACAGCCTTCCAATTCCAAAATGTCTTCCTCGTTCGGCTCCATCCGCTGTCTGCCTTCATCTATTCCACTAGGCTCTCCCTTTGATTATGATCTTGAGGAGGATGCCGACTCCTTGCTCACCACTTGCGTTCTCGGGTCAATAACAAACTTTTGATCTCCACTCTCCATGGATATTGTATTTCGCTTCTAATTGTGGTTTACTTTCGCCGTGATGAGCCACCCTCTCTAAGAATTGCATCATAGCCTTTCTTCTTTAGGGGAATTACTTCAAAATCTAGAATGAAGGGTCGTGTACCAATAGTTACCTTTTGTGCCATTAGGGTTCCGATCAGCTTGATGCCATGCTGGTCGACACCCACTAGATTGAATATCGATGGCCACAGTGTCAGCTTCCTCAATTTCTTCCATGTTTCCGCTAGTAGTACGTTCACCCTTGAAACTCCATCCACAATGGTGTCGGTGAGGATTGTGCCCAATATACCCATTTCCACTACCGTGGGGTGCCTTTTGTTGTTCACCACTAGTAACAGTGGGTTCGTATGGGGTGCCTCCGTACGGATAGGCACATTTATGGCGCTTGTAATAGCCGCACTCAGTCATGGCATAGTACCCAGAAGGTCTTTAATCTTTATTGGCATTTTTGTTTGCAACACTTGTTTCAGGACATTCTACTTGGACTCCGCACGTAGCAAAGTATTGACAGTGTCATTTGTTTCCCTTCGCTCCTCCATTTCCCTCTCAACGTCGGCCTTGGCTTCCTGTAACCTCTCCTTTTCCATACGAGGATCTGGGTACGTTTCTTTCTTCGCTTGTGCTCTTGTGATTGGCAACACCCCTTCCTCACTCAAGTTGTCGATATTCAACAGGTTTACTCTCGACTTCGGGCATTTCGCGTCCTCGTGGTCAGTGAGACCACACCATTTGCATAGATGCTCTGGATTCTCCACCTTCGGGCAATCTCGAGCGAAGTGTTCCCATTGGTCACAAGTCCAACATTGAATTATCGTTCAGCCTTTAGTGTTGTACTATATCCGGCTTCACTTGTTATTATTGTTTTTACCACCTCTTCGGTTATTCCAGTAGCCACCAGACTGTTAGGAATAAAGGATCTTGATAGAGAAAATCTAATATCTATAAATGTGCTGTTTATTCATATATTTTCTGAACAAAGAATACTTACTAAATCTGTACTGTATGATTGCAGAGGAGAAGACAATGCCGTGTTGATTGATTGCTTTCCTCTAATCATATGAATCATATAAATATAATATGAATGGTCATATCTACGTAGAGACATGACTCTACGTGGCTTAAGCCATGTAGAGCCATGTCTATACGTAGACATGCCCTTTGGTAATACAGCTTATCAAACGCTGTTTAGTTTGTACAGCCCTTCGTAACACATTCAATTGTTACAGTTAACGTAATAGTATTAACATATATGCTCGGGGCTTATGAATATCGACTGTGTCGATTTAATTGTAGACAATAATAAACTCTGTTTCAATATCGAATATAGTTGATTATTATGCACATTAACAATAAGGAATATATATATATATATATATATATATATATATATAATCGACTATTATATTGAGCAACATTAATATGATTATATCAGTCAATTTGATGCTATAATTTAACACAGACGACGCAGTTGTATTGACCAACTGTTGTGGGGTGGCCGCTACTACATCAGCCGTCAATAGCTGCTCCTGTGCTATGAGCATTTGTGCTCTTCTAGTCTTCACATTGTCTCGAGACAACTCAGATAGATAACATAACGCTAATGCCAAAGAATCAAAAGAATATGAACTCTTTGCAACTAAAGCATGCTCCTGAACCTATCTAGTGTCAACAAGCCAATACAACCCATGAACTTTGATGCCATTTGCAATGGATTTCATGGACTCCTTGTCAACAATATGACACTTATGTGCATTGAAGACGACATCCAACTTGGGATAGTGGCGCATAATCTGACTCACTGAGAGCACATTGATCTCCATTCTCGGAACAAAGCATACATTGAGAAAAACAGGATTTCTCCCTCCAGAGGTAATTTGAACATTGCCTTTGCCGACAAATGTAAACTCCACCACCAAGTTTTTTGAATCAGAGCAAGCCTTATACTTAGTGAACCAATCCATCTTGTTTGTAAAATGTCGAGATGCTTCTGAATCAATATACAATGCATAAGACTTTGCATGATTTTTTGGTTGTTTGACCATGAAGGCATAGAAGACTAACTCCTTGGAGTGCTCTACGACATGAGCTGGGTTTTTGATCAGCCAATCACTTTCTACACAAATTCATATGACCAACTTTGCCACAATAGTGACATGTGATAGTCTTTAGATTTTTTGAAGAATCATCAAGTTTGCCTTGCCCTTTCTACTTAGTGGATTTGCCTTTGGCCTTGTCCTTGGCAGTAAAATCCTGTTCCACACTTACTGAATCACAGCTTCTTCCATCGTCTTTCTGCAAGAGTTTGTTGCACAAATAATTGAATTTAGAGTGAACATTGGTAGACGCGATGTTCAAAGTCTCTATGAAATGCTCATGGGATGTTCATAGTCTCTATGAGGATGATATTTTTCTTCTGCCAGCTTGGGAGTAATGGCCTCGAGTTGATTGCAAATGTCTTTGATTTTCTTCAAATGATCCTGGAAAACATTTTCTCATCCATCATGATTGAGAACGATATATTTTTAAGGAAGAAGGCCCTAAAATTATTTAATTGTGCAGAGATTTCAGGTGAGTCCAAATCTGTGCAGACATTTTGCTTGAGGGAACTTTTGGAAGCATTTAATCTGTGACAGATAACTTGATGAGCATAACAACTTCACCATTACGTTCGTCGAATTTGTCCTAGTCTTGCAACTGTTGGACGAGTTTATTTACCAAGTATTATTTGATCAAGAAACCTGTACTCAAAGATGATGTGTATCTGTTGTTTCTGGGTTTTATAATTTTTATCATTAAACTTTTGATGTCTTAACTTGTGGCAAAAATAACAAACCTAGTTCTAAAACCCGAGGTGCATGCAAGGAGGCTCACTAAAAATGCCATGATTTTTGAAAACAAATAGTGCAAAAAAGTAGTTAATTGCATTAAGGCATGGGAAGAATGCATGGATGTCAGATTGTGGGCAGAATGCATGGATAAATCTTGAGCAGCACTGGTTGAAGAACAGTTAACCTGCACTGCGACTTGTAAAAACACTTCATGTGGGGCCAGCAAACTTCAAAACCATGATTTTTGTAAAAAAATTGTTCAAAAAACAGTGAAAAAATGTGCTGGTCGCAGCACGATTTGAAGAAAGCTCACAATTCTTTCTTAAAAATTGTTCAAACTGGTTCTTAAAACAGGGCAGGCTTTTGTGGGAAGAAAAAATCCACAGTTTGGAGTAAAATAATGCTGAGATTCTACATAAACAAGTTGCGATTTTCCTCAGCAAAGAAACCCTCAATTTTGTCAGAAAAATCAATCAAAAAACTTCCAGAAAGCCTCCCTTGAATTTAATTGAAAATTTTTGAGAAAAGAAATATCCACAAATTTATTAAAAAAAATCGCTAAAATTACAAAATCTGTATATTTTTATGAACCCTTTTGATAAATTCTGTCACCCAACTCGAGGTTCCATCAAAATCTGAGCTCTAAAACCATATTACGAAAACTAATGACAAAATGATTATCAAGATATTCGATATTAAACAAAGGAGCAAAATACTCCTTAAATAAGAGATTACAAAAGATCTTTCCATAACAGAAACGATTGACAACTAAGAAAGCAAACTAAACAGAAAGAAACAAAGAAGTTTTCTAAATATTATCCTAAAGACATAATTGACTAGTATACTAATCTAACAGTATTATTCATAGTTACACCGCCCTGGGGGATGGGGGGACAAGTTTCTGGGACGGGTGGATAGAGGGGCCTCAATTTGGGGACGGCGGCGGGGGACCTGGGGGGGGTGTATATAGTATATACTATACATGTGGTACTTAAAATGGTAGTTATGAAAAGATGTATAACAATAGAAGAGTCTAAGACATAAAGATGTAAAGTTAAACAGTGAAACTAAATAGTTATACTAAAATCATTGAACATTGCATTGTTATTATGTTGAATCATTGAACGTTTAACATTGCATAATGCATTGAACATTGAACATTGCATTGGACATTGAACAATAAATTTTAAATACTCCAATCAGCATAAGAGTTCTATTAATCAGCATAATAAATATCAAAAGTATGAGTATCTAACTCATCATAAAGATGATTACTATATTACATTGAGTTGCATGTATCAAAACAAGTACAAACAACAAATGTCAAAGACGGGCCCCACATATGTTTAGGGTTACAATGTAACCTATTAAAAAAATTAAAAATTTGTATTTTTTTTAACCTTTAGTGGACTGCCGAAACGGGAGACGTCTGGGCATCTCCTTCAAGGTCGAGGGACGTCCAGACGTCCCCTTGTCCCTGTTCGGGATGCTGAGACGTCCCCGCGTCCCCCACCGAGACGGCGGCGGAAAGGCTGCTCCGCCCAAACTGACGGGACGCTGTCCCCCCCGTCTTGGGTGCATCCCCATCTCGGGTGTGTCTGGGTTTTAGGGGGGAGATGCGTCTCCAGGTTACTCTGGTATTATTTTAATAACAAATAATCAAGGTTGCATCAGGTTAGATTCTTTGGGAGCCTCCCTATTTACAATTGATCTGTCAAAACTTGTGCCGAGTTAAAGGCATGTTTATCATCATACAGGCTAAGTTGCTGAATCGGGAGTGGGAACGGGTACCGGTACGTGGGTAGGAAACGCAGGTAGGGCAAAAATTTTTTTGGGGGGTTGGGTATGTTCATATATATATATATATATACATGCAGCTAAAAAATAGAATTAAGTTTAGAATGTCATATACCAATACATATGCTAAACAAAACCATTACAAATTTCAAATTTTGGAACATATCAGTCTAGTTTAAATTCAGGTTTCTGTATCAAAAAGATCAAGCTAGAATCTCATGATAGATAAGCTCAGAGTTTGCTAATCAGCAGTCTAGGTCTTAAAAATATCTAAAAGATCAAACTAGAATCACTAAACATTTTGGCATTTAAAAGCACAAATCCCAGATGTGTACCCACAGGAGATTTGTTTTAGAATCTGATTCTGGTACATTTTGTACCCGAAATCGCCTAGAAAAGTCCCACGATTCAGCAACTTAGCATACAAGTGATGATGAGCTGTCATCAGGTCTCATACTTTAATTAATTATCATTTTGACCAGGGTGATGTCCAGCGCTATCTGCAGAAGGATTTTATATATCTAAGTTCTAACCTATACTAAATTTTATCAAAGTGAGTGCTTATGTTGGAACGACTTGTTAACTAGAAAGCATTGGAGAATTGTAATATATGAGAGCATGAGAAATGTCACTTATAGAAGCAAGGAAGTTGATTGAAATTTTCCTACGATAATGGAATTTCTTTTACTATTGAACTGCTGGTAATAAAATCTGGACCACTATCCTTTTTCCTGTTTCTCTAAAGAAAAGATTTCAATGTAGCGTGGAATATTTGAATAGATTTTCTACTTTAAGGTTTCAATATAGCAGAAAATAAAAAAACAATAGTCTATTTTGGAGGCACAAAATACATAATTCTTTATATAAACATAGATTCACAAATGAGTGTTATTCCTAACTGGTTATTGAGAGGGGGGGTGAATCAGTAAATACTATTTCTGCTTCCAATTAAAACTTGTATAAAGATTCTTGCAAGATAAACAGAATGTAAATAAGCATTCACAAACAGAAATAGAAATACTTAGACCAACACATCATTTATACATGGAAACCCTCGGTTAGAAGGAAAAAACCACGGTGAGACAGAGCTCACAACTTCACTACTGCAGTAATAAAGGTGCCTGGTTAAGAGCTTACAAAGCATTTGCAAGAGTGCTACCCGGTAAAGGGATTTGGTAGAGACCGGTTAAGATCTTGACTCTATTAGGAGCCGCCTTGTTAAAGGACTTTCAACATCAATCAAGATGCTACCCGGTTAAAGGATTTATACAAAGAACCTTTTAAGGTTCACCTTGATAGAGAGATTTGAATATGCTTTCATAGTTTAAAAACAATGATCTTAATTGACACTCTTTGTCTGATTAGATCATACCTGTTGATCTTCCTGTTCTGCCTGGCTGTTGATCCTTTTTGCCTTTCACCTCTGTGATTGTAACTCTTCTCCCAGAAGATATCTCTCTCCTGCTTTGTATATTCAACAACTCTTTTCTTGCATCCTATGACCTGTATTTATGCAAAATTCATCTTAATGAAACCCTAACTCATAGAACCGCCAAGCTGTAAACTCGTCCTTAAATCATGTAACAAAGAAAAAGCTTTGTGTTCTGATCTTGAGTTTACCTTGAAACATCAGCGTAGAAATAAAACTAACTCCTGTTAAAAAGCTAACTCCAGTTCTAAACGGTGGATGCTCCGCATATTCCGGTTTTAACTTAAACAGCTCCGCATACACCGGTGCGGATTGACATGCTGTTGACCGGTATCAATATCATAGCCGGTTGTCCATATAATAAGACTCCTATACCCGGTTTATATCCTTATCTACTTGGTCTACCAGTACCTTTACTCTGTTTGGTCTATTGGTGCCTATTTAGGAGTATGAGTGGTCTACCGGTTTACTGGTGGGATTGATGTTTGCTTTATACTTATCCAATGACAATCATAAGTATGCTAACAATGAGCATAACAGATATCATAGGCAATTCAGATGACGGAAATGGCACAAATACATTGAACATTTTTAACACATTGAACACATTAAGCCTATAGGCTACAAAAAGATTGAACACAAACTATGTAGACAAAAACTCAATGCAAACTTAAAATACTAATCTCTACCATGCACTTCCAAATCCTGAGTTGAGTGGCCAACTTGATAAAGGTTTGAATTTCTCTACTCATAGAATCATTCTCAACATGCAATTGTACTTCTCATAACAAGATTTTCATTAAAGAGATTCTCTAATACTTCTGTTTCAGTAATATGAAATATCAAATGCCAGATCTGTCTTTGTGATTGTCACCTACAACTCAACTGAGCATATATCTCAGAAGAACAGAAACTTATGCTACCGTATGAAATTTTCTGAGGATTGAATTGGTTGTTTTAACAGCAGAGACAAATCAGAATTCTGACCTCATTTAAATGTTCATACATTGCAGATTTGACAGCAGCAGAGGCTTCAAAATTACTCCACATAATCGTCACTTCTTGTATGTCTCCCTCTGTAACAGGTCCAAACCCACACTCAGATCTGCAATAATTTTCTACTAACACAGAGGTATGTTATGCCCAAACTTCCAGTGAAAGCTTCAGCCAATGAAGTTTCACACTAGCACATGATAATCCAATGCGTCTTTGCATTTACTTGCCCATCATAATCATCAATGACCCTCTAAAGTCAAGGATCCTCTGCTCAATAAAGATAAATAGCCACCACATCTTGCCTGATCCTACAACTCCTGCAACCTGTTCATTACATTCAATGCCATCACAAATAGTCACCCAACACAAGAATAACCTCAGCTGAATCTAAACAGCTCAAAGTGTCAAAAACGTCCAACGAGTGTAATAGGATTTGATCCAAACTCTCCCTCAAACTCATCGACCCAAACAAGAATTTCACTTCATACATTGTGTCCAATTTTACTCTTCAAAAACAAGTATGTCAATCTTTTCCAATAATTTCACGAATTGCAAAACTTCAAATGATAAAGTTGTAAATCTCTTTTAGCACAATCCGTGATCCTACATAAACAACGCTGTTGAAACAAGGGTTTTCATCCTTATTTCCAAAATCTGTGCAATGCCTCGTTGACCTCTGGATGAAATCACTTCATGGAAGACAAAGGGTTTTTGTCCTTAGCTTCAGCCCTTCGGGTTTCTGTCCATCAAGCATCCATCGGGGTTTTCATCCCACTAGAAGAAATTTGGTCACAAGCACAAATCTCCAAATCTCTAGAGAGAAATAATCAAACTTCTCAATCAACCCTCAAATGAGACCTCAATGCTCTTTTATAACCTTCCTGGAAACTTTCTGGAAACTACGATTCAAAGTCACTTTATAATTTTAATCATCTTTATTGCTCTGAAGAAGGGATTGATTTCATTATTTAATATCTTCAGCACTTCAACCACTTTATCAAGAATTGATGATTTGAAACTTTTAATTCCCTTTCCAACAAGCTATTACACTAAGTTGCTTTTAAAACTATTTAATTAAATTAAGCAACAATAGTGAAATAATTAAGTTAAAGCTCAATAATTCACTTGAGAAATTGCCAAAAAACATCAAAATTGAAACCTGACTATATTGGAATGGTATAGATGAAGAATAAGGAAAATTTGGGTTGACTGGGTGACTTTCTAATAAATAGATGCTCTCTCCAAGAATCTTGAAGAATACATCAAAAGCCTGAATTCACTTCAGAAAGTGTCATAAGAGTTCTTAAGAGTTAAGACCATTTGAGCTCATTGCCAACAACAATGCTGATGCTCACCGAAAAATCCAGAGTTAACTACAGTTCTGAAAAGACCAGAAATGGGGACATTACAAGGAATATATTTGTTTTATGGCTTGGACAAACTGGGGAGTTTTAGTTGCAGCTGAAAAATTGATAGGACCAACCGATTATTCAGTATGAGAAATGAGATAAGAAATCTTATCCTCCAATTATTCATTCATGGCCTTATCAATTTTCCATATCATCAAATCAATGAATGCTTTTGTTGCTTGATTTATGCCATCCATTGATTGTTTGCTAAGTGAGACTAGTAATGTAGCTAGATTTGTTAGAGGATGATTTTGGTTTGTTTGTGTTAGCCGGAAAGACTACTTTATGTTATGTCATGTATTAGTTATGTGGTCCCGACGGGAATTAGTTATTATCGAAGGGCAGTTGGTTTGGGTGGTGACATTTGGTCACACCCCTTTGGGTAGATAAATATATACCACCTACGGGTGAAGGAATCATTATGTGAATGTACTCATACGTTGGAATGATTAATGAAGCATCTATTGTTCTCTGATATACTCTGTGTTTATTACATTACCTGTACTATGTCTATGCAATATTAAGTTTACCCTAGCAGGCAAACATCTGGCGCTGTTGCCTAGACATACTCGGGAAGGGAAGGACTGGATGGTGTACGAGCACTATGGACCTACCAGTTGGTGAGATTAACCCAGAGGCCGACGACGCACGTACAAAGCTCTACGAAGGAGAAGACACTACAATGAGGAAATCACTCAATTGAGAAGCGTTGTAATAAAACGACATGAATGAATAAAAGTGTACAAAAATAAAATAAAATAAAATTGATGTGTTGATTATTGCCCTTTGGAGAAGTGAGCAAAGAATTTATGCCCAATCAATTGAATAAAAATAGAAATTTAACGAAGAAACTCGAGGAGGAACAAGCTGCTAGAAAAGTTGTATTCACACAGCACCAAGTCGAGCGAAGGGAGAGATTCAAAAGACGCGCCGAAGGACTATTGAAGGGAGTAAGTGAAAGCGAGGGTTTGGAGGAATCTGATCGGGAGGTCGAAAAAAGTGATGAGGACTGCCTAGAGGAAACAAGGAGCTTGTTCGGGTCCTTAACCTTAACCCCACAGACGGAAGCAAGAGAAGCCCGAAGGAAGGAAGAAGAGGAAGCTGCATGGAGGGAGACTGAGGATACTGTTGCCGCCGAGAGTATCGAAGTGATAGACGGGCACGGGGATCACAGTAGCCCATCAGGCTTGGACAGTTCTAGTAGTTCGGGGACATCAAGTGGTACGGTACCAAACATTTCCGGGGTACCAATGCCAGTAGTACCATCCCAGCCTGTAACACAACCGGTGTTGCAAACATAGTTGACACCTAGAAAAATAAACATGGCGACTAACAAAGAGAAGCTGCTAAAATTCCATGGAGATGAGAAGGAAGATCCAGTACGACATTGTCGTACGTGCGAGACAATCTGATCGGCGAATGGAGTCGTCAACCACGCAGAATGGGTGAAACAGTTTCCTGCCACACTCAAAGGGTTAGCCATCGACTGGTACTCCGATGTGGACAAAACAAAGGTGACCACTTGGGCTGACCTCAGGAAAGAATTCGAGAAGTTTTGACTCTTGAGGGATGACAATGAAATTGTTTCTGAGATATATGATACCAAACAAGGCAAGAAAGAGATTGTGAGGGCTTACGGTCGTTGATTGAAAGAGTTAGTTGAAAAAATGGATAGCCAGCCAGTAGATGGCTTGAAGAAAAGATGGTTCGTGGAGGGGCTTGAAATCTAACCTACGGAGGAAAATGAAGATAGTGCCCCCCACCTCATATGGAGATGCCTATAATCGAACGATGGACTTGGAGAGCGAACAAAAGACCTCCAAGAAGAAAAGAAGCAAGTCCTCTTTCGATGAAGATGACACTTTAGACAATGATAGTGGCAGTGATGGCCAGTCGAAGAAAAAAGTCATGGCACTCCAAAAGGACATGGAGCGAATGGAGTTCAAGACCATGAAAGGGGGTACCAGTAAGGGGGAAGATGACATGTGGTGCACGGGCTACAAGGGGAGCGGCCATACAAAGGGGTCGTGTCCCAAAAAGGCATTTTGTGACATTTGCCAGATCATAGGCCATTTCACCAAGGAATGCCCATACAACATGAAGGTGAGAAATCAACAAGTGGTATTTACCCAAGAGCAACCATCTACATCGGGGGCGGAGACTAACAATAACGCATCCTCGAGCAGGTACAGAGACAACCGACGTAGTGGCGGAAGGGGCAATAACAACAACACCAACACGAGTTGAATACAATACGACTCCAAGGGTTAGCCGATGATCTAGTGCCGAGGTTGCAATCAGTGGGGCCACTTTGCAAGGGATTGTGACAAGGGTGACACCTAGCAGAAGCTATGCCGCTGGTTTGGTCCTGGCAACCACGAGGATGCCACCTGCCCAAAATCCGAGGTCAACTTGCTCAACATTGATGAAACGAGAAGTGATGAGGGGGTACTAGCCATCACACGAGCACAAGCAAAACAAGCCACATATCCGAACCCTCAAACAGAAAAACAAAGGGCACAGGAGGCTAAGGAAGAAATAGAGAAGGAGATGAAGGCACGAAAAGAAACATGGGAGATGGCCACTACCTCGGGCTAGAGGCAGGCAGAACAAAATATTCTGAAACAAATGTTACATTTAGAGGTACAAGTGAAACTCTAGGACCTCCTTCACACCATGCCTCACTTGGGAACGACATTGTTGGGGAACTTGGCCACGCAGCCAAATACCAGATGTACGGACACCCCCGGAGGGTTTGCAACTGACCCGATGATACTTGCTGTAAACAGCGGCAGGTACCCAGCAGTTGTTGTGATGGGCATCCTTGGCACCATCATAACAAACACTATAGTGGATGGAGGGTCAGGAGTGAATGTCCTTCTGGAGGAGACATGGAAGAAATTGGGCAAGCCAACCTTGTGGCCCCCAACCTTCAACTTATTGGGCGCCGATCAGTAGGGTATCAAACCCCTCAGAATGTTGATGGCACAACAAGTCACCATTGGCTCACAACCATTTGTACTAGACTTTGTGGTGATACCTTTGAAAAATAAGGGTTATGATGCCATTCTGGGTCAAGGTGGCTGGTCACGGCGAAGGTAAACCACAATTGGAAGAAAAACACCCTCTCGATGGAGAATGGGGGGAGGAAGTTCACCATTAACCTTCGCACCCAAATGGTGAGCGAAGAGATACCCTCTTCTTTAGACTTAGAATTTGACAGTGAAAACAATCGAAGGGATGAAGGAAGGGACGAAATGGAACCGAATAGTGAAGGTGTGCTAAGATTGGGGGAATGCTCAGAGGATGATACAGGTTCACTGAACGGTCTCTTCCATTGGCAAATAGAGGACTATGAACTCTTCCGACCAGCATGCAATGTACTAAGTATTGAGGAAGGGCTGGAAACATTTCCCCTGGAGTACGGTGAATACAAGGAAGGGGATGCAAAAGTAAGAAAAGTCCTGACGCATAAATTTGATGAGCAAAACCCCATGAAGTATAATGAGCCGTCTGTCAAACCAATGAATCTCGGCAAGGAAGAGGAAGCTAAGATCATTTTTGTCGACGATGATTGGAATCCTGAGTGGAAGACTGCAGCCTTCAAAATCTTTATTCTCCTTCTTATGTACAGGGAAGAGATCGTGGTCCTTGTAGAATTTATGGTTCCAGGCCTTTGGATTGCCATTGAAAACAAACTCGGCGACAAGGAAAGCTTGAGGGAGCGATTGCACAGTCTCAATAAATTAGATGAAAGAAGAATGATAGTCTAATGGGCAACAAAGGTTGCACAACAACAGAGAAAATATTGGCACGATAAGCACCTACGAAAGATGTGTTCCTCCCTTGGCCAACTGGTGCTGAAGTACAATGGAAAGAATGAGATTAAGCCAAGAAAATTTGCAGTAAAAAGGGTGGGACCATACATAGCTCGGGAAGTCGGCTATGACGGGGCCGTCAAGTTGTGGACTCTCCACGGACTAGAGATACATGAGGCCATCAACGGGTCCAAATTGAGATCTTACCTGGAGAATATGGACCCGAGAGGATGGAAAGGGACTCCAGAGGTCAGGCAGGCGACCTAAGAACCATCCATACGGGTGACGAGAGAAGCATCTAGAAGGTAATTAGATTAAGAATTTATTAGGAAAAAATCGAAAAAAAAAGACAAAAAAATAACAAAAACAAAAAACAAACAGTTGGAAGTTAGCGAACGGCGGCTGTCACCGGTGACAATTCACTGTCATAAGAACAGAGACCAGAGACTACACCTCCTCAACTCAACCGTACAACTCAGTACGAAGGTGAGAGGAAGGCTAATCAGGGAGGAGTTCCATACGGACGCAAGAAGTGGCAGCAGTGAGGGCGATTCTCAATCGCATGGTTCGGTACATGGCGCAGGTTCTAAAAAAAAACGATGACAAATAAAAACAGTTCATAGTGAATAACATATGGCACCAAAGGGAAGGACATAACCAGGTAGTGAAGAAAATATAGTTATTGGCCATTTGCACAGGCACTGAAAGCGGTTGGCAGAAAGAGTATTACATCAGAAGAAAATCACTAAAATGGTGTGCTCTAGGACTTCGTGGGGGCGCTGCCCCTCGACCCCCATTTTATTTTTGAGGTACACTACAATTGTGAGTTGGGGCATCGAAGCAGTGAACATAAGCATTGGGTTTGTTTCCTACGGTGAGAGAGAAGCCTGAAGCCAAGCATTGGATGGAATGCCCTAAGCTGTAGAGGGAGCCGAATTTGGAGGTTGTGAACCAACAGAGTTTGAGGGAAGGCATTGTAAGAACAACAACCTTGCAAACACAAGAAGTCGTACGACACAATGGAATTATTCAGTTCAGTTATTAGCCTTTGGGGAGTGTGACCAGTTGATGAGACTCGGAGCTGCTGTAGGCATGGAGTGTCTGCACACTAGAGATGGAGAGAGCACTGGAGCAAGCCTTTCAAGAGGGGTACTACGCTTTGAGGCACTCGGAGTAGGTTTTGGTTGGACGTGAGCCTGTCTTGATGGATGCACAGAGAGCTTGTCTTGATGGATGCAGAGAGAGCTTGGGAGGAGCTGACCACCCGGTTGGAGGCTGTAGAGCGACACTTGGCTCAGCGTACCCAAGAGTTGGAAGCCATCAAAAGTGGAAGAGTTACAAGGCCTAGGTCACGTGAAACAGGCTACAAGCGGTTTCCCTCAAGGCCTAACCCCCATGGTCCCGTAGGCTAACCAAGACATTTGAGGGGACTTTGAGGACATTTGGCCTAGGTAGTTTCAGTTGCAAATCATTCTGTGGATTTTAGAGGTTGTTTTGTGTTTGCCCGCTGGGGTAAATTTAGTATTGCACAGACATAGTACAACAAATATAATAAACACAGAATATATCATAGAATAATAAATACTTTCATTAATCATTCCAGACTGGCAAGTACATTTACATCATAATGATCATACAATAATATCTCCCATGTCCATCCTCCGAGAGGGTATATAAACTACTCGAAGGGCCACGACCGAAACATCGTGACGGAACTATCTAACCTCTCGGTCACTAACGACCGAGGCTAACATAATACTTTATTAATATAATAACCCGTACATCCAAATATCCCGACAACATCATCTCCCCCAAAAAACAAGTCGTCTTCGACGACTTACAACAACGAGATGAAATACACTACATAGAATAAGAAAATCACTGAAGAGAAGGGGCGGAGGGCGTCCTTGAAAAAGTTGAAGTGCCGCCCTCCCTATCAATGTTGCATCGTTGTTCTTTTTCCCTCACATCACATTCCGCCCGTGCCTGCACCAAACTTGTCTCCAAGACATACTTTTCAGCTGTAGCCTCCGCTAACTCTCGTTCAAACAATACTGTCTTCCGAGCCAATCTAACCCCGATAGCCACCCGTGCTACCTTCTTCGCTTCCAACGGGTACGTTGAGCCAAGTGTTGCTCTTCTGGCTCCAACTGGGTGGTCAGCTCCTCCCGAGCTCTTTGTGCATCCACCAAGACAGTCTCACGTCTAGCCAACACCTACTTCGAGTGCCTCAAAGCGTAGTACCCCTCTCCAAAGGCTTGCTCTAGTGCTCTCTCCACCTTCGACATGCAGACACTCTATGCCTGCAGCAACTTCGAGTCTCATCAAGTGGTCACACTTTCCAAAGGCTGATAACTGAACTCAATAATTCCCTCATGCCATCCCGATGCCCCAACTCACAATTGTGGTGTTCCTCAAAAGGACGATGGGGGTCTAGGGGGCAACGCCCCCAGCGAGGTCGAGGGGCAGCGCCCCCGCGGGGTCCTGGGGCACCTTCAAACCCACACTAAAGTCCATGGAACACCATTTTTGTGATTTTCTTCCGATCCCACACTCTTTTCTGCAAGGCGCTTATGTTTTCCTCACTACCTCGTTATGTCCTTCCCTTCGGTACCATACATTATGCACTGCAAACTGTTTTGACTTGTCGTCATTTTTTTTTTAACACAACTTTTCCTCTCGCTATTGCCAGTCCTTGTCGTCAATAATCGTCTTTCAAATTCCGTACGAATTCTTGCTTTCGTTTCTCCTCTTTCTCTGACCTTACGGAAGTCCTCAACACGCACTACTGTTTTTTTCTTTTCCCCCTCTACCATACGGATTCCTTCGTTTCCCTTTGTGGCTGCACGGAACTCTTCCTTTTAACCCAAGCCTTGTGGCCATACTTTTATTGCTCTTCTATCACCGTACGGTTCTATCCTTCACACCCACTTTTCCCGTACAGTCGTACGGTCTAAATGTTGGATTACTTTTCTTTCTCACTGTGTTATTTCTCCTTGCCGTACAGTGGGTGTGCTCGCTGAGTGTCGTGCAGCTGGCTTCCGTACGACAATCTTTTCTTGGTTCTGCCTTTGTACGGTCGTACGGTCGTACTCTTCCCTTCGTGAGCCCTGCTTCCCTCAGTACGGTGGCTTCTTGATGTTCATCTTTCTATACCGTACATCAGCCTTGCGTTTTTTTCTTCTCTCTTTTTCTTCCTGCCGTACGATGGTTTGATGGCCTTCAGCTTCTGTCCACCGTATGGTCTATATGTCTTCCTACCGTACGGTCTTTATATTTTTTCCTTGTGCGGTTTCTAGATGCTGTACGGTCATATTACCGTACGAAGACTTGTGTGGTTCCTTGGTACGAAGGCTTGATTTGATGTTCTTTGCCGTACGGTCGTACGGCTATATGATGTTTTTCCCTTTGGTTTATTTTTTTTCTTTTTTTTAAAAATTTTTTAAATTTTTATTTATTCATTTTTTATTTTCCACCATAAGGTCATGCATAGCCGTACGGGTATTTTTCAATTTCCTGTCCGGAGGCTTCTCTGGTCGCCCGTATGGACGGCTCTCGGGTCGCTTGCTTGACCGCTCGAGTCCTTTTCCATCCTTCTCAGTTGCTCTGTCCCTTGTCTTGGGTTCATCCTCTCCGGGGAAGGTTTCAATTTGGTCCTGTTGTTGGCGTCATGTATCCGTTTGTCGAGAGTCCACGGAGTGTGCAGTCGTTTCCTCTCCCTGTCACCGAGTCTGTTTTTAATGGCGATCCAAAAGCTTGGAACCATAAATTCTACAGGGACCACGGTCTCTTGCCTGCACATAAGAAGAAGAAGAATAAAGATTTTGAAGGCTGCAGTCTTCCACACAGGATTCCAATCGTCGCCGAAAGGAATGAGCTTAGGTTCCTCTTCCTTGCCCAGATTCATTGGTTTGACATACAACTCCTTATTCTTCACGGGGTTTTGCTCATCAAATTTATGCGTGGGGACTTCGCTTACTTTCTCATCCCCTTCGTTGTATTCACCGTACTCGGAGGGAAGTGTTTCCGGCACCTCCTCAACACTTAGTACATTGCATGCTGGTCGGAAGAGTTCCCAGTGCTCCATTTGCCAGTGGAAGAGACCGTTCAATGAATCTGCATCCTCCTCTGAGTATTCTCCCAATCTTAGCACGCCTTCACTATTCGGTTCCATTTCGTCCCTTACTTTATCCCTTCAATCGTTTTCTCCTTCGGAGTCAGAGTCGGAGGAAGCTATCTCCTCACTCACCAACTGGGTACAGAGATCAATTGTGAACTTTTTTCCTCCACTCTCCATCGAAAGGGTATTCCTTTTCCAGTTATGATTTGCCTTTGCTACCACTAGCCATCCTCTTCCCAGGATGGCGTCATACCCCTTCTGCTTAAGTGGGATGACCACGAAATCAAGTACAAATGGCTGTGCACCCACCGTAACTGGTTGTGCCATCAACGTCCTGAGGGGTTTAATCTCGTGCTGATCGACACCTAACAGATTGAATGTTGGTGGCCACAAGGTAGGCTTCCCTAATTTTTTCCATGTGTCCTCGGGTAGGACATTTACTCCAGACCCGCCATCTATTATGGTGTCCGTTAGGATAGTGCCGAGAATGCCCATCTCCACCACGGCTGGGTGTCTGCCATTATTGACGGCTAGCAGCATTGGATCCGTTGCGGAGCCTTCGGGTATGGAAGTGTCTATGTGCTTCATATTGGTTTGGTCGACCTGTGTGCCCAGTAGGACTGTCCCCAAATGTGGCATGGTGTGTAGGAGGTCATGGAGTTTCACAGGTACCTCCAGTTGGAGCATTTGCCGTACAATGTTCCGTTCTGCGTCTGTGCTGTAGAGTCCTGCTGGTTCTTGTGTCTCCCGTTGGGCTTTCATAGCCTTTTCTATTTCTTCCCGTGCTTCTAGCATCCTCTGTTTCTTCGTACGGGGATGGGGGTACCTGGCTTCCTTCGCTTGCCCTTAGGTAAGAGCCAATACCGCTTCTTTTATCCTTGCGTTTCCTTCAATATCCAGCAGGTTGGTCCCTACGTCAGATTTAGGACAATTGGCATCTTCATGGTCACTAGGGCCGCACCACCGACACAGTTGCTGAGGGGTGTCATTATTATTACACTCTCTTGCGTAATGACCCCATTGGTTGCATGCCCTACATTGGATCATTGGGCGTCCCTTCGCATCGTACTGGACCCTGTTACGTGTGGAATTATCATTGTTCCCTCGTCCGCCTCGTCGGTTGCCTCGGTAACCCCCTAAAGATGCATTATTGTTTGGTTCTGTCGTTCCTGATGTGGATGGCTGCTCTTGTGTAAAGAGCACTTGCTGGGGTCGTGTCTTCATGTTATATGGGCATTCCTTTGTGGAATGTCCCATAATCTGGCAGATGTCACAGAATGCCTTTTTGGGACAGGAACCCTTCGTGTGGCCACTTTCTTTACACTCCGTGCACCATAGTTCGTCATCCTTACTCGTATTCCCCTTCATTGACTTAAATTCCTTTAGCATTCTCTCCATGTCTTTTTGGAGTGCCGTGACTTTCTTTTTTGGCTGGTCGTCACTGCTGCTATCTTCTTCGGAAGTGTCGTCGTTTGATGATGAGGATTTGTTCTTCTTTTTTGATGTTTTGTTCTCACTTTCCAGGTCCATGGCCCGGTTATATGCATTGTCATAGGATGTCGGAGGTACTATTTTCATCTTTCGCTGTAACTTGGAGTTCAAACCCTCAAAAAACCATCTCTTCTTTAAGCCATTTGCTAGTTGGCTGTCCATCTTCCCGACTAGCTCCTTTAGTCAGCGGCCATAAGCTTGTACGGTTTCCTTCTTACCTTGTTTCGTTCCATAGATTTCTGAGACTATCTCGTTGTCATCCCTGAGGAGCTGGAACTCCTTCTCGAATCCCTTCTTTAGTTCATCCCATGTGGTTATCTTAGTTTTATCCAAGTCTGAGTACCAGTCAATGGCAACTCCTCTTAGTGTGGCGGGGGATTGCTTCATCCATTGGTCTTGGTCAGTAACCCCGTTGGCTGACCAGATGGTTTTGCACGTACGACAATGCCATACTGGATCGTCCTTCCCATCGTCATGAAATTTAGGCAACTTCTCTTTGTGTGTCGCCATTTTTACTTTTTTAGGTGTTGACTGTGTTTGCAGCACCGGTTGTGTTACAGACTGGGATGGTACTGTCGGCGTTGGTACCCCATAAATGTTCCATATCGTACTGCTTGATGTCCCCAAACTACTGGAACTGTCCAAGCCTGGTGGGCTACTGTGATCTCCGTGCCCCTCTGTCACTTTGACACTCTGGTGGCAGTGATTTCCTGAGCCTCCCTCCGTGCGGCTTCCTCTTCTTCCTTCCTTCGGGCTTCTCTTGCTTCCGTCCGTGGGGTTAAGGTTAAGGACCCGAACAAGCTCCTTGTTTCCTCTAGGCGGTCCTCATCACTTCTTCCGGCCTCCCGGTTAGATTTCTCCAAATGCTCGCCTTCACTTACTCCCTTCAGTAGTCCTTCGGCGCGTCTTCTGAATCTCTTCCTTCGCTCGGCTTGCTGCTGTGCGAGTACGGCTTGTTCCTCCTCGAGTTCCTTCTTTAAATTTTTATTTTTATTCAATTGATTAGGCATAAAGTCTATGCAATGATCCCGTCCTCATTCATCCTCACATTGATATTCTCCTCCAATGGTATTCCCATCCATCCACTCATTCCGTCACTTGCCAGATTCATTTGGCAACGGCGCTAGATGTTCGCCCGCTGGGGTAAACTTAGTATTGCACAAACATAGTACAACAAATATAATAAACACAGAATATATCATAGAATAATAAATACTTTCATTAATCATTCCAGACTGGCAAGTACATTTACATCATAATGATCATACAATAATATCTCCCATGTCCATCCTCCGAGAGGGTATGTAAACTACCCGAAGGGCCACGACCGAAACGTCGTGACGGAACTGTCTAACCTCTTGGTCACTAACGACCGAGGCTAACATAATACTTTATTAATATAATAACCCGTACATCCAAATATCCCGACAACATTTTGGGCATGCTTACTATTTATAGTAAGTCATTTGGGCATGGTCAACCTTCAGTGATGTTGGCAGATTGATGGTAAATGTCTAATATTGACAGAAGAATTATATTATCATTGATATGATTTATTTATGCATTAATAAAGTTAATATATAAAGTTAAATATAAATATATAACTTTATTAATGCGGGACTATAGTTAAGTGGAAAATATTTGAAGTCTCTTTATTTAATAACTCATTGGTGATATAAAATGTTTGGGGATTTATAATTGAAGGGAAAATAGGAATTGCAAAAAAATAGGAATTGTGGAAAAAGAGGAATCATGATAAAATAGGGGAAAAATCAATCGCGAGAAAATAGGGGAAAAAACAAAACCGGGAAAAATAGGAAAAGGCAAAAAGTGATTTTGTTTATCCCACATTGGCAAGGTGAATGAATGAACTCTCTTGAGAACATTATAAAAGAGATTGAAGAGCTCTTTTTGAGCATGCTTGAAAATATATGAAGTTTATGAAATTGTCTGGAGGATTTATATTCTTGGGCTTGAAGGATCGCTATCATCCTCTTCACTGTTGAAAGACACAGTCAGGAGGATTGGGTGAGCTTTCAGTTTCAAAGCAAAAACATACTGCTGAAAATAACAATTACTTTCATTTGCCAATATTATAGTGCCAGGAAGGGTTTGAATCTGAGATAAAGTGGAAAGATTTGGAGCTAAAGTGGTGTTTATGCATTGTATTAGTCGGTCGACTTCATCTGAAGATTGCATTTGTGATTTACTGAGATATTGAGGAAGCTGTGAGTGCCGTACATGCTGGAGTTTGCCTCAAAGGGGCTGTACAGGACTTAGAATTGCCACAGCAGGGCCGTACTTGCCAATAATCATCATTGGAGGTGCTGTCTCAGGGTTTCTAACAGCCGCAGGGGCAATATTGGGTCTGTAGATCATTTGGGCGCAATTTGCAGTCGTCTGCATTACTTCTGTTATGCCGTACTAGGGCAAGAAGAGTTATACTGGACTCGGTCATTCCTTGGTGGAGCTGCAGCTAGGTTTGAAGGTTCATTATCAGTTGTTAGTGCTATCTGAAGCTGCTCTTGTGTTTGTAGCAGAGAACATTGGTATGGTATGTTAAACTGAGCACTGGCATTGCCATTGAAATATAATATCATAGTTGTCAAATCTGAGATATCTAATTGATGCTGTAGTTCCAGTTTACCAGTGAAAGAATACAGTTCTTATATGTGATGAATCTTCTTTGTTATATACATTGTGTTATCTATTTAATATAAGCTGAAATTACATTGCTACATACATTGTGTATTTTCAATTAAGTGATTTGTCATACCCATTACACTCTTCCAAGCATTTGCCAACCTCAAGCAATTCAGGAAAAAAGTCAGAAGTCCAACAAATACAATTGACAATAATGGCAGCCCCTGACAGTGTTTGGCATGTGATTACCTTTGAGCTTGTGATGTGGAGCTATTTTAAATTTCCTCACAACTTTTAAAGACTGATAAGCTTGTATGACCATAGATATCTTTTTTTGTCTTCTGAATAAATGGTTTCTATTGTACCCTAAATAAGAATCCCATATGAACATATATATCTTAAGATGCATTGAATTCATAACTTTAGGGGGCAAATTTCTATTTCCCTACCATCTGTTGACTATTAATTTCTCTCATGAAAAGTTATTTTCACAATGAATAATTCACTTTTCCTTATGTTTGCATCTGTATAAAACAATTTCAAAAGCATTGGTGGAATGAAAATCTTATTGGCATGTAGTTTTGTTCCAGCCAAAAGGGTAATTTTCAATCAATACTAATTGGTAGAAGGTATTCAGGAAGATTTTTGATAATTTCATTTTCTTCATTTCTTTAATCACAAATCAACACAAGTTTAGTTATAGATGCTGATCACCTTATGAAATTTTTTAATGATTTCTTATTCTTGAAATATATTTCCAAATATCATTTATCAATTTATAGCATATGAGAGATGTTCTGCATGCTATTAACTATCAAGATAATGCATCTAATGTTACCTGTTATTTTGCAGGCAGGGCCGATGATTAAAAGCAAAGGTCATGCAAATGTATATGAATGCACATTAATCTTGACATGGAGATCATGTTTGAACATGGCAAGAGATTTTAGATACTTTTGGTTGCGGCTAATGCTCTATATGCTGCTGATGATCTGTATGGGGACAGTATTCACAAATATAGGTCATACACTGTTTTCAGTGAAGGTAAGTGGGGGTATTACTACTTTAAAATTGGAAGAGAATTCTTGTGATGTGATTCTACTTCTAAATGCCTATTTAAATAAGTGAAACCTACATCTATTTGCTTAAATCTAATATAAACGTTTAATGTTTGCAGCTTCCACCTACTGTCTTCCAACTGTTCACTTTCTTTTATAGTTATTTCTTTTTACCCTTTGAACAATTTTACTCACCCACTTCCATATGGATTTTAATTTTTCAACGATATAAAATTATAACTAATAGTCTATTACACATACGGTTATTATAATGGATGTCCTAATCATTTTATCCCTATTTAGAGAATATTGTCCCCAATTTTCAGATATGGTTGTTGAAAGAATTGTCATTGATGTCAAATATTGATAATAAGAAGATACAGAAGATATGATAATAGCAGATAGCACATGTTATAGAAATGTTTTATCTTGACTCATCAGAAATCAGAGTTGGCAATGTAGTAATGGTGGATCTGGCAGATCCTATGTATAGAGTTGGCAATGTCGTAATGGCAGATCCTCATCCTCATAGCATAATTGTTTACTGCTATACCTGGTAAATTACATACATGAAATAATAATATAGATGGCAGTGCGTACCAAATATAAGAGTAAAATATATCTATAATCGCTCATAAATTCATTATAGAGAAGAAGACCAAAAATTTATAAATTCATTATAATTTCAAACAACTAGAAACTACTCACTTCCTTGGCAGTACACAACATATTTAAAGGACCTGGCAGTTGCCAAGAGAGACACAACCGTCAACCAACCGACGCTTACAACTACCCAAGAATGGTAACCAATGGACAATTAATACATTGACGGATACCCAATATTATCGAACATAACAATAGGCATTGTACGCCGACTACAATAATTACATGATGATTTTCTAGAGAGCAAGAAATGGTTATGACAGTGTCTGCATAAGATATGCATTTTCAATCGATTCATAATGATGCAGCATTTTATATAAACAAGTGATTCAGAGGAACAACAATTAATGTTAATGAAGTAGCAAATCGCCATGCAGCAATTACATTATGATGCATGGGCAGTGATTCAGAAGTGATTACAATGGTTAAGAGAGCAGCGATTTGTTTCATATGGCAGCAATTAGAGATCATTATAAGACGGTGACTACTATGTCTTATGCACACTGACTACTATGAACAGCGTTTAAGATAGTTTCTTTCATATGCTAGCTGACTTCTTTGGTTATAGAATACTTAACCTTGGCCAGCTTTACTTTGCCTATTAAACCACAAGTTAAAGGCATCTATAAAATAATATTAATCACCTATGTTAAGAAAAAGCAGTGTTACCCGAGGACGTGTCACCAGTATTTTTTCAGGCGTCCCCATCCCAAAAACATCCAGGGGAAAGGGGACGCCTAGGGGACTTTGACTTTGGCTTCTGAGGAAATTTGACTTTGACTCCCAAATAACACAAATTTCAAATTTGGCTTATGAATTCTGCTAATTCTTATATTTAAGGTTCTATTATGTAAAGTGCATGCTTTATCCATGTTTTCATATGAATATTTTAAATTTCTCTACATATTTTAATTTTTCCTATTGTTATATAGCCGTTCCCTTTGCCATCCCCTAGCAGTCCCCAAAATTGGCAAAAAAAATATTGTCTCGAAAACTCCTCCTCCCGTCCTCTACCGTACCCATTCCGGAAACTTGGGGTAACCTTGAGAAAAGGTCATCAGCAATTCATTGTAGTGTAATGACAAGGTGTGAAACATTATGAATGGTGCAATTTCATTAGAGGATGCAAGTTATAGTGACTCATATTTTATTGATCATAAAACATTATTTCTGTTTCAAGGGTGGCTGACTATCACAATACAACTACGCAGAAACAATCTAATATAGACAGTGATAGCATTAAGTAATACGAGTTAGTCAATTATCAAGTAATGCGATTGTTAAGGAATGCAAAGACTTGTTATAATAGAGGTGCGATTTGATTATTGTTTATGTAAAAAGAAAAACTAATGTGCAAACCATTTTGATTATCCAAGAGGTGTGATTCCTTTGAGGAAGGCACAACTCTTGAGAAGCATTGTGTCTCTCTAAGAAAGTCATATTCCTTGAGTCGGGGATATGACAAAATTTGTGAAGTCTTCACTGTTGGCATTACCGGTAAGGATGCAACCGGTAAGCGGTAAAGAGACCACCGGTAATAACCAATGGTGTTGTCATTGATGTCATTAATGTACACGCTAACAATGTCCAAATTCTAGGGAACAGGTGACAAGAGAAAATGTTTAGGAAACTGGTGACACAGTGATGAGCTTAGTGTTGTCCAGCAATTCACTTACTTCTCAGAGAAGTGACCGGTGAAGACAGTGACTGGTGAAGTCAATGAACGAAGCAGTGACCGATGTAGACAGAGAATAGAGAAGTAATTGGTGAAGACAGAGATCAGAACACTACATAAGGAAAGGTGTAAACCGGTCACCAGTGATCGTTAAGATATCATTGGGATTAGTGAAAGGCACAGTTGATGGACACTGAGGAGACTCTTTTACCGAGATTTGTTGCATAGATCATGCAGGATTTTCTGTTAAGGAAAAGACCGGTGAAAGGCACGATTGAAGGCTACTAAGGAGATTCTTTTACCTAGATTTATTGCACAAATCATGGAGGATTTTCTTTTAAGGGAAAGTATGTGACATGCATCTAATGTTTCCTTTAAAAGAGTGAAACACGATTGAATGACGGATTCATGGCGGATCTTCTATTAAGGGAAAGCCCGTGACACGCATCTGATGTTTCCTCTCATGATTGAAACACGATTGGATGGTGGATCAAAAAGAGATCTTCACGGAGACTGCAACGGCAAAGTGTGTGAAGATCTTTCAAAATTTGATTTGAGTGACATGCACATCTTTCTCTTTTTGTACAACTGTCCCACACTCTGCAGGAAGTGTATTTATTCTTCAATTAGCGAAGAAAATCATTTGCCATCATTTTTCAAGGAAGAAAGAGTGAAACTGTACACTGATCAAAGCTACTGCAAAAGAAAAGAAGAAGAGAAGAAGAAAAAGAAGAGAGTGTGCAAGGAAGCATAATAACCTGAGGAGAGCATACCAGTAGTGCCTGGTGATGACTCTCAGTGAATGAAACAATGATCTTATTAGGCTCTACAAAGCCATTTCAAAGGATCAACCCTTCTATTGTTCTCTAACAATTACAATAGCCAAATCCCAGTATTTGGGTGGACATTAATAGGTCCCTTGTACTAAATCCCTTAACCAGGTGACATCTAGTTGATATTTTAAAGTCCTCTGAGAAGGTAGGCTTTAACAGGCCTTATTCTAAATCCCTTAACCGGGTCGCACCTAACAGTGCGTTTGTAATCCCTTAATAGGGAAGGCTTTTCACAGGGCGCACTTCAGAAAAGTGCAAAATTTGTGAGTTCCTACTCACACCGTGGTTTTTGAAGAGCACACAATTATACTGAGAGGGGGGGTGAATCAGTATAATAACCTTTTTAAATTTAAATGCTTTTATTCAAAAATAACTTCAAATACTCAAATAAACAATTATGCACATGAACATAATATTTACGTGGAAACCCAATATGGGAGAAAACCACAAAATAATTTGCTTTTATATAATATTGTTCTTTTACAATGTTTTGTAGGCACCAACCTACTAAGGGCTCCAACCTCTAAATTTATGAGCACCAACTCATTGGAAGCACCAACTCCCACACTTCGCAAGCACCGACCTACTGGAAGCACCAACTCCCCCTGTCCGGATTCTGAGCACCAACTCCTATCCAGATTCTGAGCACCAACTCACTGCTTTCAAAATTTCTTCCACCTAAATGCTGTTGTTAATTCAACTGATGACGGACACAATCTGCTCTTTAAGTCAGCCAATATTTTCTTCTAATTCTCAAATATATATATCCTTATAATAGTAGATTCAAAAAATCTGAATATATAATCTTTAATTTCTCTCTCCTTTATATTATTGCTGCTCTTCCTTTTATATTCACATGCTGACTTGTTTTCTATTTCCACAAAAAGATCAACTATTTATATATACTTATTTTTGGATGAAATATTATGTCTTTTCAAAATCATGCCTTTTCATATCAAAAGATGTCTCCTCCCTTTTTTAAAAAACTAATAATATTAACTTAAAATAAGTTAATATTCTTTTTGACAATAATCAATATTTCATAAAAAAAACAATATCGACAGCTATATTTTATGGTTTCTTTTTAATATAATTCATCCTTTGATAAAATAAAGTGTGACTTTGCTTTGAACTAATAATAGTCTGCTTTGATAAAGTCGATAATTTGCCACACATGTTGTCGATAATCACTGTATAAAATTTCCGTCTATACATCTGCCGCTGCATAAACATTTCAAACATATATACCGTCGATGTTCTCTGCATAAACAACCTTCAATAACACATATAATATCATAACACATATGGTTTGTATTGTCTTCGATGGAAATCTTTTTAGGAATCAAAAACTTTAATGCCAAATAAAAAATCTTTGATTATGTTCATCAAAACCTTCGTATGCTGTTTGTCGTATCTCTATTTTGCTGAGTGTTTATTGTCGCTGCCTTCATGACACCGTAGCATTATAATATCAATACCGTCTTTTATCATTTGCCTTCATCACTTGTTCATATCGTTGTAGCATGTACCATTGAATGCTCACTTACATGGAATTATGCAGAAGGTTGAGCCGTTTCTACACTCGTCACTAGGCACTGGAATGATTCCTTCATTATACAACGTTGTGTTGATGGAAGTAGTGTCTGTATTATAATTCTCTGTTTATCGTATATCATTGCTGTATGTATATCTGATCTTGTTTATATATATTTGCCATCGGTTTTACTGTATCTTTGCCATTAATATACATGCTGATCATCTCTGAATCATATATGCTCAACGCTTCATATTATTCATCCGTCAACCGCTGTATACACCCATTCTATTATTTGCTATCAAACTGGAAACGTGAGCTGTTGTTTGCTATTGCTGTTAATGGATTATATAACTGGTTATGTTGTATATTATTTTCGATATCTTTGTATGTTATCATTATATAATCATCTGGATGCTGTTCATCTCAATCGGTCTTTGTATCTGCTGCCATTCATATATATGTTCAACAATGTATATATGCTGCCTCATATTTCCTTTGATATATACTGATATATGCTGTTATCATTGTATATACTGTATGTTCTGTATGTACTATTGATACGTTATTAACATTCTGTTCCGTTATGTTTCTATTCAATAATCTGCTCATAACCTTTTAATATGTTGAATACATATGATGCTAATATGCTTTGTTCTTTGTTCTGGCCTTTCATATCAAAATGTCTGAATATAATACATTGTCTTCTATAATTTCGTATATTCATAAAGTCTTCATCACTTGGTAATATGCTATGCTTGTAATCACCGGCTGTATACGTATGTATGAATACGTATCTGTATGACTTCATTTATTATATATCTGAATATGCATCTGAATATTTTGTCTACCATCTACAGTCTTTGTTTAGTTATCTTCAAGTATGCAATATCTTCATCTATATCTGCAAGTATAATAGAATCTTTGTTGTGTATTTGCTGTCTCATATACTGTGTATGTCTCTTGTTTATCATTTGCTATTTGCTTCATATATAAATCTCTGTATATGTGTATATGCTTCATGGTATATATATCTCTATTCAAGATACGTATCTCTGTCTTCATTCTTCATCGATATATGCTGAATATATATTGCCATTAATATATGTTGTCTGCATCTCCAATATCACCTTCATATTCCTTCATATACCTTCGGATATGCCTGTTCGTATTCATATATGCTTCTGATTTTGACATCAATGACAATATGTTCATTAATCTCCCCCTTTGTCATTGATGGCAACTTCTCAAATATATGATTGTGCAAGACTCCCCCTTAGTTCGTTGTTCCTTTTATCTTCAATCTCTCCCCCTTTGACATCAATGGCAAAGGGTCTCCAAGGCTAGAGACTAGCTCCCCCTGAACACATGCTTCCGCTACTCCACTCTGATTTTGACAATGTAAGTACCTCAATCTTTTGTGCCATAGCTGATTTTCATCTTCTTGTACAAGGAAACATTTTTCTTCATTTGTAAAACATACAAAGCATTAGCTATTAATCTTTCATCCTCTTTAATTTTACAACCTTTAGAAGTGATATATTATGCCCTTGATCACAATGCTGACTAAGTAAGTTTTCTCTTAGTCCACTCCACACATCTGCTATTTTTGAGCATGTAAAGCTATAGTGACTTTTCTTTCTTTCTCCAAACCATTTTTTTAGGAAGATCTTCTTTCTTTGCTTGTTCTGTAGGAAAGATTGTTCTACATTTGTGGGCTGCATGTCCAAAATTGTTACACTTTGAACATAGAATATCAAAATTAACTAATGGGGTAAAAGGATTTTGAGTTCTGAAATTTTGGATATTCTTCACTTTGCTTCTGCAGTTTAGAGCTTTATGACCAAATTTGTTACAAGAGTAGCAAAATCCATTGAATGTGTAAGAGAAATGTTGTCTATGATATGGCCTTTTCCATTCATTCATATTTTGTCTAGGTATTCTACATTCAAGTGCTTTATGACCAAAACAATTGCAAGAGTAGCAATATCCATGAAATTTATGACTAGGTTTAAGAACATCATTTTCTTCATTCTTCTTGTAGTTCTTCTCTTTAAGCTTGTCTTCTTTTGATGGTTCATTTATAACACTCTTGTTTCCTTCTTTTATGAAGCCTTTGAATGTATTATTAATGTTTGAATTTCCTTCAAAACCAACCCCTGTTTTGCCGGAAGAGGGCTTTTGACTATCAATGATATCAGTTAGGATTTCTGAACTCTTTTCAAATTTGAGACTATTGCGCAGTTTGATAGTGCTTTCCTCCAACTCTCCTTTTAATTTCTCAATTTCTAATTTTAGATCAATTTCAGCTTGTTTGGTTTCTTCTAATTGGATATTTAGATCTTCAATTGTTTGTTCTGATTTTTTTACTGCTTCTAGATTCTCTATAGATTCTTCTTTAAGTTTCACTAATTTTCTTTTCAATTTTTCATTTTGTTTGTATGCATAATGAAGTTCTTCTTTAATATCAACATCCTCTTCCTCATTGCATGATTCGTCTTCTTCTTCCTCATTACATGATTCATCTTCCTCTTCCTCATTACATGATTCGTCTTCCTCTTCCTCATAACTATCACTTGTGTCTGCTTCAACCATAAATAGAATTTCATCCTCCTCATCACTTGGGCATTCTTTGCTACTTTCATCCGAAGAGCTGTCCTTTTTGGAATAAAGACTCCTTTTATTTTTGTTTTGATATTTTTTCTTTTTATTATAGTTATTGTTATTCTTCCATTTTTCTTTTGTGTGTGCTTGCTTTTCATCTTCACTTGAGTCATCATCAGTTTGAGGACATTTTGAGGCATAGTGTCCTATCTTTCCACAATTAAAGCATTTGAAAGG
Source organism: Chamaecyparis obtusa (assembly GCA_027943335.1). Classification (NCBI taxonomy): domain Eukaryota; kingdom Viridiplantae; phylum Streptophyta; class Pinopsida; order Cupressales; family Cupressaceae; genus Chamaecyparis; species Chamaecyparis obtusa. The sequence continues at coordinate 1,150,691 of BSBK01001190.1, forward strand.
GAATTTCCCTTTATATTTTCCACTTCCCCTTTTCAGCTTTCTCAAGAAATGAGCTTTAGCTTCATCAGTGTCACTACTTGAACTATCACTTGAGATTTGTTTCTTGCTCTTACTATTTTTAGAAACTTTAAAGGATATTTCCTTCTTAGGTTCCTTGTCTCCAATCCTCATTTCATAAGCGGTAAGAATTCCATGTAACTCATCTTTAGTAAGACTATCCAAATCTTTTCTCTCTTCAATTGCTGACACTTTAGAATCAAATCTAATGGGTAGAGATCTCAAGATCTTTTCAACCACAAGCTGTTCTTCTACTTCTTCACCAAGGGCTTTTATTGAATTGACTACTTCATCAACACGAGAGAGAAATGAAGCTATGTCTTCATCTTCCTTCATTTTTAGGCTTTCGAATGTGCTTCGATGGGTTTGAAGTTTGGCCTTCTTTACATTGTCGGTCCCTTCATATATATTTTTCAACTTGTCCCATATCTCCTTTGTAGATTTACAATGCATAACTTTTGTGAATTCCGAGTCGGCTAGATTACATAGAATAGCATGTTTTGCTTTGGCATTATTTTCACTTCTCTTTCCGGCTGCATCTGTTGGAGGTGTTGCTGGTGGTGTATAACCATCTAGTACTGATTGCCAAACATCGAATCCAATAGCATTTAAATATGCTTCCATCTTTATACTCCAAAATGCATAATTTGTCCCATCAAAATTTGGTGCCTTGTTTTGAAAACTTTCAGCCATTTGTGCTCTTTAGATCTACCTTCAAGCGGTTAGGCTATATAGAAGGAACCCGCTCTGATACCAATTGAAGAGCACACGATTATACTGAGAGGGGGGGTGAATCAGTATAATAACCTTTTTAAATTTAAATGCTTTTATTCAAAAATAACTTCAAATACTCAAATAAACAATTATGCACATGAACATAATATTTACGTGGAAACCCAATATGGGAGAAAACCACAAAATAATTTGCTTTTATATAATATTGTTCTTTTACAATGTTTTGTAGGCACCAACCTACTAGAGGCTCCAACCTCTAAATTTATGAGCACCAACTCACTGGAAGCACCAACTCCCACACTTCGTAGGCACCGACCTACTGGAAGCACCAACTCCCCCTGTCCGGATTTTGAGCACCAACTCCTATCCAGATTCTGATCACCAACTCACTGCTTTCAAAATTTCTTCCACCTAAATGCTGTTGCTAATTCAACTGATGACGGACACAATCTGCTCTTTAAGTCAGCCAATATTTTCTTCTAATTCTCAAATATATATATCCTTATAATAGTATATTCAAAAAATCTGAATATATAATCTTTAATTTCTCTCTCCTTTATATTATTGCTGCTCTTCCTTTTATATTCACATGCTGACTTGTTTTCTATTTCCACAAAAAGATCAACTATTTATATATACTTATTTTTGGATGAAATATTATGTCTTTTCAAAATCATGCCTTTTCATATCAAAAGATGTCTCCTCCCTTTTTAAAAAAACTAATAATATTAACTTAAAATAAGTTAATATTCTTTTTGACAATAATCAATATTTCATAAAAAAAACAATATCGACAGCTATATTTTATAGTTTCTTTTTAATATAATTCATCCTTCGATAAAATAAAGTGTGACTTTGCTTTGAACTAATAATAGTCTGCTTTGATAAAGTCGATAATTTGCCACACATGTTGTCGATAATCACTGTATAAAATTTCCGTCTATACATCTGCCGCTGCATAAACATTTCAAACATATATACCGTCGATGTTCTCTGCATAAACAACCTTCAATAACACATATAATATCATAAAACACATGGTTTGTATTGTCTTCGATGGAAATCTTTTTAGGAATCAAAAACTTTAATGCCAAATAAAAAATCTTTGATTATGTTCATCAAAACCTTCGTATGCTGTTTGTCGTATCTCTATTTTGCTGAGTGTTTATTGTCGCTGCCTTCATGACACCGTAGCATTATAATATCAATACCGTCTTTTATCATTTGCCTTCATCACTTGTTCATATCGTTGTAGCATGTACCATTGAATGCTCACTTACATGGAATTATGCAGAAGGTTGAGCCGTTTCTACACTCGTCACTAGGCACTGGAATGATTCCTTCATTATACAACGTTGTGTTGATGGAAGTAGTGTCTGTATTATAATTCTCTGTTTATCGTATATCATTGCTGTATGTATATCTGATCTTGTTTATATATATTTGCCATCGGTTTTACTGTATCTTTGCCATTAATATACATGCTGATCATCTCTGAATCATTTATGCTCAACGCTTCATATTATTCATCCGTCAACCGCTGTATACACCCATTCTATTATTTGCTATCAAACTGAAACGTGAGCTGTTGTTTGCTATTGCTGTTAATGGATTATATAACTGGTTATGTTGTATATTATTTTCGATATCTTTGTATGTTATCATTATATAATCATCTGGATGCTGTTCATCTCAATCGGTCTTTGTATCTGCTGCCATTCATATATATGTTCAACAATGTATATATGCTGCCTCATATTTCCTTTGATATATACTGATATATGCTGTTATCATTGTATATACTGTATGTTCTGTATGTACTATTGATACGTTATTAACATTCTGTTCCGTTATGTTTTTATTCAATAATCTGCTCATAACCTTTTAATATGTTGAATACATATGATGCTAATATGCTTTGTTCTTTGTTCTGGCCTTTCATATCAATATGTCTGAATATAATACATTGTCTTCTATAATTTCGTATATTCATAAAGTCTTCATCACTTGCTAATATGCTATGCTTGTAATCATCGGCTGTATACGTATGTATGAATACGTATCTGTATGACTTCATTTATTATATATCTGAATATGCATCTGAATATTTTGTCTACCATCTACAGTCTTTGTTTAGTTATCTTCAAGTATGCAATATCTTCATCTATATCTGCAAGTATAATAGAATCTTTGTTGTGTATTTGCTGTCTCATATACTGTGTATGTCTCTTGTTTATCATTTGCTATTTGCTTCATATATAAATCTCTGTATATGTGTATATGCTTCATGGTATATATATCTCTATTCAAGATACGTATCTCTGTCATCATTCTTCATCGATATATGCTAAATATATATTGCCATTAATATATGTTGTCTGTATCTCCAATATCACCTTCATATTCCTTCATATACCTTCGGATATGCTTGTTCGTATTCATATATGCTTCTAATTTTGACATCAATGACAATATGTTCATCAGTTTTCTCCCATTTTGGGTTTCCACGTGATATATCTGGTGTTCTATGCTGCTGTGATTTTGTGTTGTTCATTTCTTTTAATAGGATATGTTTTGCATGCAGTGATAGTTAGTGGATCTAAGAGTGTCTTCAAGTTTTATGGGGTGCTGATTCACCCCTCCCCTCTCAACACCGGTTGGGACCATCATTCACTTGAAGACAAATTTGTGGTAACTTATGTAATCGGAGATATTCTATGAATATTTGATCTGAAGAATTATTGTTGGTGATCCATCCTTTTGCTTCAGCAATAATATTATTGGCCATATAATAGTTCTGTGCTATGGGTGTTTAACTAGTGTGGCTAATTTGAGTATTCTAAGAAATATATTTGCCGACTGCATTATATACTTCTATCCAAGTTATTTTGAAGATACTAAGTTGAGGAATTAAATATTGCTGGTGAAAGTGGTGATAAAGCATCTGGAGGACAATTTAAAGGAAATTAATTAATATTGAGGTATCTAAGCTTAGTTTGGTTGGTGCAGGAGCACCTAGGGTCTTTGGCTACCCTAGCTTATTGTTTTTGGCTTGTAGTGACCTTAGCCAAGTCACTGTCTAATAAGGACTATGAAGAGTCCCTAGTGTGTGTGTGTGAGGAGATCAACTAGTTCTAGGAAGGTTGGTAGAAGTCCTAACAAAGGCTTTACTAGGCTTGTGTATTCTTAGGATGTTTGGTCTAGTTGCTAATCTATCATGCCAGTCGGTCAAAGACTAGGTTGATTGTATAAAATGAAGAAATAACGTGAGAAAATGGTCTTAGAAGTGTTGGATCAACCTTTGAGGTCATTTAAGACTCATTGGTATGGTTTAGGGAAAGTTGTCAATGAAGTTGTAAAGTTGTCAATGACAACTTTGTAATTTTGCAAAGTTGTCATGACAACATTTGGCCAAATTGCCTCTCGAAGGCTAGAAGTAGTTAGGGGTCTTTCTAACCGGTTTAGCTCGGTTCCCCTACACTATTTAAGGGATTTTCCGACCAAGAAACAAGGTTGGCATTTTTGTAATCTTTTGTTTTGAGTAATTTAATTACTGGTACGCTCTGCAAGATTGTGACAGTGCTAAGAGCTCGGTTATCCCTAACCTATGGATTGAACCTGAGCCTAGCTTTGCATGTAATAAATCTGCATTGTATATAACTTCTTTTGTGTGTTTGGTTTGGAAGCTAGGTTGTTTTCTTTTACTTGTTTTTAAATTTCTCCTCTGCGACCAGTTTACTGGTTCATCCAGAGTTGAGAGCAATCAAATGGCTCTAGCATGAGATTCCATGGTGGGAACTGTATGGCCCTCTGGAATATGCTAGAGCATAGTGTATATATTGTGTATATGGAGTTTTGTGGTCAGATACGTAGGAGAGCTATTTTATTGATCAAGCCCTAGGCGAGCCAGAGGAAGCCCGGCTAGAAGAGCTTGACTGTGATCAGCAAAGGATAGAAGGCTCGGGGATTGAAAGGATCAATCCAAGGAAAGAGGAGTGAAGGATATGTATCAAAGACTCAATCCTAAGAAGGAGAGACTATGAACAATCCAATAGAGGGTGTAAAAGCCAATTCTTCACTGTAAGCCAGAATAAGCCAATTAGGCCTAGAAAGTAGGCATGGTTATAGGAAGTACTATACGGATACCTTGAGGACCCAAGACCTAGAAAATCTTCAAGAACTCCGAAAAGGGTGTTAGGATATCAAGTTTGTTCTGCAACTTGTGTGGAGAGTTTGGAAGTTACAGGCCAGAAGGTGTGTTGGAAGACCTAGTTAGGCCTAATTTGAAGAGATTGACTAATGGATGAGGGAATTTGAGGACCTAAACACCTCAAATCAAACCAAGATTTGCCAAAAGGAAGTCTTCTATCCATACTACAGTGAAAAACCAGTTTGACGGTAAGGAGATGAACTTGAGAGAATGAGTTCATGGAGGGATACAAGAAGAAGGAATGGAATCACTAACTTGGTAGAGAGGTCTAGAGGAGTGGGAGGTGATTGACAGTGATCCCTCATTGAGTAGGGTCTAAGATAGCCCTAACAAGGTTAGGAGAAGGACCTAGATCAAGTCCTAGGTGAATTAGGACAAGAGTAGAGACTTCCCTATCACTGGTTATAGTCATATGCACGAGAATTATATATCTCTGAAGCTGCTGTTTATGATGGAGTAAAATTTTGTGTGGCGCTGGCAGTTTTATCTCATAAGGAACATGATATAATTGATATTTCACATTTCTGGTTGAGGCGATTTGATTAATATTCCCGATATATTATCTGCGATTAATGTTTAGTCAGTGCCAGGTATTTATATAAGACTATAGCTTATCATCGGGATGAAATGGGTATGGAGCTTGGCAAGATTGTGATCGCATTTACTGAGCAGCACTGAGTTACTTTCGTGGATATGGAATATCGGAGTAGCTCAAGACTGTCCGCTATGATAAGATAGCCATCTTCATTGTTTACATGGGCTGAAGTTTCCTTATAATCAACAGCAGCTGGAGTTCAATTCATGGTTCGTGGTCTACTTTGATATTGCCATGGCTTGCTTGGTGGTTTGGACTGCAACCAAGCTTGGCGTCAATGTTCTTGGTTCAGTTATGAACCCTGATGGAGGATTTGTTTATTGCTGGCTCTGTTCTCTGAACATATGTATCAATGATCATACTGTCCTCTTTATTATGTGCCAGCCTTTCCACTCTAACGGGAGCCTCTTGCTGTTTATGATTTTCATTGCTAAGGTCGTGGCTACTTGAAGGAGTTTAAGAAATGGAGGAAATTAATGTTTGAAATGATAGTTGTATATCGATTGAAGCAGGTGTCTCATTTCAATGCTGCATATAATAAAGGTCAGATCTATGTTATTTCTTTGTTTTGAATTGTTGTCAATTTCTGAGCGAATTTATTGATGAGAATAGGTTGGTTTAAAGGATCTCTTCACATTACTGCTCAAACATTCAACACACTGTCTTGTCCCCATCATTGACATCACATCTGTAATATTCCCGTTCAAGATATAAAGGCAATGAGAATCGATATAAGATCAAATAAGTTTTAATTAAATATTGAAACTTATTATTATTAGCTTCCAGCAATCATCAGGCATATATGAAGACCAATATACTATTGATATGTTAAGTTGGTATTAACGATTATGTTGGAAGTCGACTTGAAGGAGTTTACGGGAGTTAATAAGGTATAATGAAGACCGAATATATCTATGCATTGACCAAGAGAATTGAGGATGAGTACAAAAAGTATGATGCGATACGAACTGCAGTGATGAAACAGAGATTGAGTGATAATTCAGCAATGTTAATACAATTGATGAACTGATAATGATCTACAGTAATATGATGCTTAGAATGAACACACTTAGGACCCCCGATATTATTCAAGATACTAAGGTATGCATTATCATAAGTTATAACATTCAGTTATAACAACTATAGATGCAGGCCCGGTTCATATAGCTTCTCAGATAATGAGAAATCCACACAATTGGCCCGCTACTGTTTAGAAATCCAGACTTTGGGGACCCTCACGATAGATTCTTGATGCCCCCCCCTAATTGTGCAACGATGATCGTATTAAATGGAACTTTCAGCGATATTGATATGATCCTCATTAAAGTATTAAGCAACGACTATCAAACAATACATAAAAGAATGGACAAATGGCGAATTGAGATAGGGTGCAGTACAAACTAATAGTTAATGAAGTTAAAAATAAATATCATTGCCGATAGGAAGAATCAGTAAATATGTTAATTAATCTCAATAACTTCGATTATTAAGGAATGGTTATTTCCTAAAGGATGCGATTAGGAAGAGGTATGAATTAATGAATGGTTGTGTCTATTTGAAGAAAGGTCCCTCAAGGAAATAAAGATATAAGGAGACCAAATGCACTCATTCAGGGGAAGGAAAACTGAATCATAGATTACTAGATATATATTGGGTACTGATCAGATGGATTTGGATCAGGGAAATGATAAGAGATCATAGATATATTGGATACTCTTCAAAGAAGAGTAAGGAAATGAATTATTTACAATGCTGGCAAGCATTGTGTGACAGCAAATGATGTTGTAACATATCTATGAGTTAGATACTTATTTACAGAGGCTATATCTGAATTCTATTAAGGATAATGATCCATTATGTATTCTACTATATATAATATATATATGAGATAGTAGAATGTACGTAGTCTATTCCTTATTCACTCACTAAGTACCATTAAGAGGATAGGTTGGCTAGGATATATATTTGTATAGGGAGAGGTAGAGTAATTTGGTCATATGACGGGAAGGTCCTAAGATGTGTGTGAACCTTGAGGGAGCCCGCTTGTAGATTGTTTCACGTGTCCTAGCACAGGGTTTGTGTAGGGAGAGGCAGAGTAATTTGGTCACATGATGGGAAGGTCCCAAGATGGGTAAGAACCTTGAGGGAGCCCACTTGTAGACTGTTTCACGTGCCTTAGCATGGTAACTCCACCATCCTTCTTAAGGTTATTGATTAGGAGAGAAGTAAGGAATTGGGGTGTAAGTATGTATTATGAATCAGTAATTGTTTCTTAATTTAATCTGATTTAAATACATGGTGATGATGTTAATCGTTGAGAATTGGCTTTCTCGTAGTAGGGAATATTACAAGTTGCCATTCCCAAGTGCAAACTATAAGATTCAAACTACATTACTGGATGCTCTCCCCCACCCCCAGATGTCGATGCGTTTGGAGTGCGGATGCGTTCGGAGGTAAATGCCTTCCAGAGGCGCACATGAAGCTCTCCACCACCCTGTGGATGCTCTGTGGATGCGCTGGAGCGCATCCACAAAGCATCCACAAGGTGGTGGAGAGTTTCCTATGCACCTCCATAAGGCATTCCAGTGCATCCCAAGTTGCTGATAAAATATTGTTATGAGCGGAGTATGCAGACAACAAACCCATACGCATGTTTGAGAATTATTAATGGATTATATCTTATATAAGGTTTCTCTTTCTCCTTATACATTGTTGTTAAAGGCTAAGCATGGTCGGCAACATTTATTAAAGGAAGGAAGTATTAAATCGTAATAATATTAAGCGTTGGAATGAGACAGGTCAGTTAGAAATTCTAACACGGAATTGACAAAATCTCATGTTATTTGACTCCAGTATTAACAAACCAGCTTCAGTCTCTGTTGTACAGGATTCTGGAGGTATTTCATCAAAATTGTCCATAATTGATGAGAAGCGACTTTCTTAGTGCATGCATCCCTGAGAAAAGCTCATTGAAAGATAAAAATGTGCAGAAATTTCCATCACTTGACTAGCTATGTTGGCATCAAATATACTCACTTTAAGTGACTGGGATGGGAATGTGCAAAGGCAAAGATACTATCAAATGATTTAATTCTGCATATTTCTTTCATTATATCTATATATATATATATATATACACACCCAAACGCATCCAAACCCCCCCAAAAAAATTTCATGCATCCGTGCACCTGATTATCGTACCCGCATCTGCGTCCGCATCCGCACCCAAATCGGTAACTTAGGATTCAAACAACAGAATAGAGGCTTACTTATAGACATAAGTGAGTACCATATGAGAAAAAATTAGGAGACCCATTAGGGTTCCTTACAATACCACAAACACTAATCTCTACACCGGGAAGATAATCTTGACAGTCTTAATACCTTTGCATTGTCTCATCAACTTTAATATAGAAGCTCAAGTTGTCACAATCACAATAACATAAAATATTTCACAAAAGCCACTACTTCTCTGAGACATTCATCAACTTAAATGTTTTAGAGTATAAAAGTCATTGTTTCAAGCATTAGGCCTGTGTTGTCTTTTCCCACCCGTGGGAGCGCTTGGGAGCACCTCGGGAGTGTCCCAGCATGGCTGGCTGGGATGCTCCCAAAGTGCTCTTGTTGCCACTTCCAAACTCGGTCCCATTGGGTATGAAAATGAGACCCAAATCCGAAGAACCCAGTAACATAGGTATTCAAAAACAAAACTTGGTTAGATGTCTTATTTTCAATACTATGGGTGGGTAGGCATGCATAACTAGGACCAAAATGGTTTTGCAAGATCAAAAAGCTTGATGCAAGATTACTTTGATACCAATATTCCTTGTTGATCCAAGTAGTTTGCATGGAGAACCCTTCACAAACCAATTTGAAGATGGATCTATCAAATTAACTTGTGAATTTCTTTCGACATGTAATGGAAATGTAAATGTGGAAGCACTATTGTACATTCATGGAAACCAATGGATAACAAATATAGCTCTTGTATTCACTATAGACATAATATATAATATCTGTGCAATGCTGTATTTAGGAACCAAAATCCTATATCACCGAGGGATGCATTCAAATACAAATTGAAATGTGTTGAGAATGTATTATAGAAGATAGTATCTATCTGGTGTCCAAGTATATCTGGTGTCCAAGTATGCCCCATCCATGTCTAAATATGATTAAGATTCATGAGGACAGGGATCATGGATTCTTCAAATTAGTTGCAAGATTCACATCCAAGAACTGTTGATTCACTGATCATTTCAGGTAGCTGAACATTTTTATAACTCAGAAGCTGAAGCTTCCCTTGACCAGTTGCTGGGCAAGTGCTCTGTTGTTGAACTAGCATTATCTTGTACAGATGGAGAGGACATGCTCACAACAAGCATTACAAAATTCACAAGATGCAAGTTGAAGTGTTAATATGTTGTGAATATTGCATGAAACTCACTTGACGTTGCAGATCCACTCAATTGTGCTCAGATCAGTGGGAATAATTCAATTAGTTATCTGGAAAATGGCAACAAAATTGTATAATCACTAAGATACTGTACCCCACGGCCCAGACATTCCTTTCTTAGGAATATGGACATGAAGTTTTAGTATGGTATGAGTGGTGGAACTATTTGATCTCATAATGGTTAGGAAACAATGAGAAATGATCATTATCATTCGATCCACATCATAGTATAATAACAATATATAGAACTAGATTTCTAGAGTATTTGGATTCCTATTGTTGTTGCAAAATTCACACAATTTTGACAGGAGCTCACAACATCACACAGTGGCTCTTTTGATTAATATTAACGAAAGGTGAAGGCCACAAATTGCTACAGTTTTTTTGATAATTCTAGCAAGTCTCCCAAGGTCACAACAAGTCTAAAAATTTGAATTTTGGAAAGTGCAAAAATATCTTAAAACTTGGAAACATGCCATAGAAAGGGTTCAGCTTCTAGTATACAACTTGCCCATGCATTCATGTCAAATCCATAAAGCTCTAATATATATATATATATATAGATAGATAGTCAGATATATATATATATATATATAGAGAGAGAGAGAGAGAGAGAGAGAGAGATCACACTTCTCTTTGGTTTGCAGTTGTTTTTTAGATCAATCAGTTCTACAAAACATGCAAGAAACAGTGAGCAAGAATCTCTAACAAAAAACATAAAAAAATGAAAATGGAATGTGGATAAAAATCAGTGAAAAATAAAAACAATTAGCAGTCACTCACTGTATAGTTTATAATGCTGTGCACGGAAGCTATATTGTAGTTGGTCTGATGTGAAGGAGAGTGGAGTAGATTATATTGTTATAGATTATCTCCATCTGGATACTTTCTCTGAAAGATCCCCACCGATTCTTGTTAAAGAAGATTAAATTTATTTTCAGATTTGAACTATTTGTGTCTTTTAAAATTATCAGAATATAATTCTTACTTATCTGCAGGTTGTAATCAGAATATGAATAATCTTGCTCTTGTCAAATGTAGAAGTGATGCTAAATCAATATTGAAAAATAGTGATTATTATTTCTCCAGTCTGAACCTGATTTTATGGTGCTCAATTTCCAAGAGGCCAAACACTAATTGATTTCTGTATCCCTCTTTGGAGATCGGATCTGCAATATTTATTCAAGGAAGAGGAATGTTCCATGAGCGGACATGTCTCCACAAAGTGGAGGCATGTCCGTTCATGGAATGCCTATTTGAATGTGCCTTTTCATTTCAGTTTAGATACCCGATCACTAATCGGGGTCTATGCATGACTTAACAAACACCAATGTTTATCAAGTATGATCTGATGTAATATTGCACAAACAAATATCCAATCTGAATCACCAATAATCAATGCTCGATAGGGATTATGTATGGAATATGAAATAACAATAATCTGCAAGCAATAATCTCTGAATGCAGATTGATATTATACTTGGCACTTATGATGTTTTGATCGGGTGCAAGAATGATAATCGATTAGATCAAATGGTGATATAATTATGAACAATTAAATATGTGTGTATATATATCATAGAATCGGTTATCATTCCTACACCTGACCAAAGCTATCATTTGTTCAACAATTCTGATCCAATTTTTTATGATTTGTTTAGGTTCTGATTGAAGTGGTTTTAAGTTTATTTGCCAAGGTTTGGTTTGAGTTTCAATGCCAATTGATAGTTTGGAGTTCAACCATGAAACATATGCCAAGATATGATGCTTTTTACATAGGTACAAATTAATAAAGGACTGAATAAAATTCCGAGTCTGATTTATTTAGAACAGCAGTGCAATTATTCAGAATTACGAGAATTTGAGTCACCAAGAACAAGAAGTTGCATATCTGGAGTCCAAGACTCAACCAGATGAGGAATTTTATTGATGGATTCAAGGAGATCACAATATATGTGCGCAACTTGCTACAATGGCACCAACTTGTTTTATTTGCATCAACAATAATTATTGAAAACAAATATTGAAAGAAACAAGGGAATTACTAAATCCTACACCTAGCATGCAGGCACATTTATCGAATTAAACAAGAAATTCCTCAACGTGCCAAACAAGCTGAACCATAAAGTCTTCTTGATGCTTGATGAATCCCAAATTTGCTGCTGCCAATTACTGATCAAGAAATTTACACAAACCCCAATGTCATTTTTGAATGGTACAGCCTGCAGGAGGAATTGTACGGCTGGGGAGTTGGTACAACTAACCTGGTAAATGGTACAGATGGCAAGGAGAAGCTTCTAACCCTCCAAATATGCTCACAAACTCACTGATGTCTGCCACAACTAATTTAATTAAATACTTTATAGAGAATTTCACTAATCAATGACCAAATCGACCTCTAGGAAGGATTTATTGATATTGAATTTGATTGATCAATGCACCAAACCCTAGAAGCTTAATTGCTGAAAGAAATCTGTTAAATCTGTCTGAAAATTCATCCAATGAAGCACAAATGGAAACCCTGTGTAGATACACCTCAATGGTGAACTGGGTTTTCGTCCAATTCACAATTCTCCAAGGGTTTTCCTCCTTAGAAAATGTCTGGCATGGGATGCTCTATGAAAGAATTCTGAAATTGATCTCAACATAATGAGAAAGTATGAGAAATAAAACCTTTTTATAAAATCTCCTTTACCGTGAAATCCAACTCCTTGTTATAATTTTCTTAAATTTGTTTTTTTTCTAATCCCCAAAGGTGGCATCCAACTCTAGGGAGCACTATAATTGCACCTGATAAAATATTTCATTAACTTTATTGTGCAATGTAACTTTATAATGAAATATTATAAAGTTAACTTATAATTTAATATTATAAAGTTATTTTATAATTTAATATTATAAAGTTATTTTATAATTTAATATTATAAAGTTACCTTATGGCTTTAATATTATAAAGTTACTTTATAATTTAACTTTATAAAGTCACTTCAATAAAAAATTGCTATTTTTAGCACAGAGTAGCTTAATAATAAAATAACATTATTTTCTCATTAAATAAGCCATCCAAATGCCAATCTCTAGTGTATAAAGTGTTATTTTTATGATCGATTGCAAATGTAATGGCATTGTTATTTATGTCTATGTTTTCCAAATGCATCGATCTCTTTGTACTTATACAAGACAATGATAAGAGGAGACATGTCTATTCATTAATCTTTATTAATTATTTAAATATATATATATATCACAATATGATAATAATCCACTTATATTAATTATATGGATATATATATATATAGTAATTATAATACATATTATTATTATTACATATATATATCGATATATACTTGATAATTCAATAACAATGATTTTATCTGAACGAAGCTACATTCCTTAACACTCCCTCTTAGTTAGAGAAGATAAAATCAGTATATGTTTTACATTAACTCAATAATATCAATAATTGTGATCTGATTCAACATCACATGATGTCTATCACAATATGAGAAATGGTGATCTGTTTCAACATCGTAGGATGTATATCACCTTCAATTACTGTGATTTCAACCTCACATGTTGCCTATCACTTTTAATAATCACCTTCAATAACTGTGATTTCAACCTCACATGTTGCCTATCACTTTTAATAACCGTGATCTGTTTCAGCATCCTCATGATGACTATCACAGTATGAAATTAATCCACCACGCAAGAATTCTTTATCATGATCTGTTTCAGCCATCGCATGGTCTATCATGATCTGTTTCAAGAATTCCTCTATCATGATCTGTTTCAGCCATCGCATGGTCTGTCATGATATATTTCAAGAATACCTCTATCTTGATCTGTTTCAGCCATTACATGGTCTATCATGATAAGAGAAAGTTATTGTAAGATCGGCACCTTCCAATAACATCAAAAATACAAGTGATGATCATAGGAAGTCGTCACCTCCAGATGATATACACAGGGCCCATATAGCATTAAATAATTCCATTAGTATAATAATCAATTATATCAAGTTTACCTCAAAGGTGTTTCACCTTCATTAGTGAACTCCCTCTCAATCACAAAATGACCGAGATTATCAAAAGTTGACTGAACCATATCATTTATCTTCTCCCTCTGAAGCTCAAGTTCATCAACCTCTTGACCTCCTTTTAAATTCTCAGACTCCCTCTGAATGAAAATGTCTTTATGCTTTCCTCCTGAAGGCATGTCAAAGATGAATAGTTCATAAAGTTAAACTATCTCAAAAAGAAATACCATTGATAGAACCATACGACATTTATCATTCAATGTTATAGAATTACGAATTCAAAATTCATATGCATTAATAAAACATAGAGTACTTATCTTTTAGTTTCAATTATTTCCTTTCCCTAAGGTGAGCCCAATTCATCTTCAAATATTTTGGAATGCAAATAAGATTCTCCACAGTGCTTTCCTTCCTTACAGATGATATGTAAATCCTTAATACTATTTTATCACCACTCCCTTGATCCAATGAAGCCATCGCATATTAATGAAGTCACAGCATTAAAACCACTACCCCTTGCTATCATGTAGACGTTAATACTATATTAAATATGATGGTTCTTCTCATGTGATTCTAGTTAATTTGTGAAATGCTGCTACACATGATCTTGTTGTAGATAACACAGAATCATATCTGTATAGATATATAAGTATACATCATCTAATTTTATATCATAAAAGAATCACACAAGTTATTGAATATGCTTATATATATAAACAGTGATATCAATATTGAGTGACAGCAGATATAAAATTAATGACAACAAATATAGCATTAGGGATAGCAGATACAGAGACGACGGATGCTATTAGAGACAGCGAGTACGGTATTCCTTATCAACCATTAGTTCTAAGTGTATTTTCTGTTCGATACCTTCCTTGGACTCAATCCAACCTCTGATATTACTTGGCATTTTGTTTGTTTCTACCTTGCTGTTCGTGCGTCCTGTCTTTTATCCTTGTGATTTGATTTCGTCTCTGATATGATCCTTTAAATAATGATGTAGTAATTTCACCTACAGCGATATAGTTGCTGTTTCAAATATGGATCTATAACCTTGCAGCTGGTTTTAGCCAAATAGGCAAATGCTCAAAAGAGCAGATCCAAAATATGGATAAGAGATAAGAGGTTTCCGAATACTATCAACCACAATCTTTCAATGGTCTAGTTCTGCGATCCTTATCCCTTAATCTCTTCTTTGATGAATATTTCACTGAAACTTGTTCCACGATACATGTATAATATGCGTCTTTGTTCTATGAATATCATACGCTGTCTTGTTATCTTTAGAATCTTTATGAGATTATCAAATTCTTCCATACATTTGCAAATCTGGCTCTGATACCATGTTATTTTTATGATCGATTGCAAATGTAATGGCATTGTTATATTGTCTATGTTTTCCAAATGCATCGATCTCTTTGTACTTATACAAGACAATGATAAGAGGAGACATGTCTTTTAAAGAGACATGTCTATTCATTAATCTTTATTAATTATTTAAATATATATGTATATTATATAAATAATATCAATTATATATATATATATATATATATATATATATATATATATATATATTTATATATATATCACAATATGATAATAATCCACTTATATTAATTATATGGATATATATATAGTAATTATAATACATATTATTATTATTACATATATATCGATATATACTTGATAATTCAATAACAATGATTTTATCTGAACGAAGCTACATTCCTTAACATAAAGTCCTCCCATACTAGGAATAACATCTCCTATCCACTGGATTTACCTATGGAGATGGACAATAGGCAAATCTCAACATTTGAGTGGTTGTCTAGGAAAGAGGGGACATTACATTCACACAATACTAAGTTTTTGAATAGAAAGTTTCTTGCAGTTGGTTAATTATGCAATGAAAAATAAGAATCTTAAGATGCATTCAATTCTTTTGCTTTTGGACTGAAAATTTTGTAAATCTGTCTGAAGGCAATAATAGTCCAAAGACAATTGTTAGAACATGATAATGGCTCAAAGGCAATGGCTAGAAGGAAGTGATGGTATGATAGGTATAGCCTGAAGGTACTAATGGCTATGAGTTAGAACAGCCCACAGAAAATGGGCTGAAGGCAACAATTGTGCCAAAGGCTTTTGCCTATGGATATCAACATTTAGCACAGAAACAAAAAAAGGGTGTACAGAAAGATCATATAATTGTTGGATCCAAACAAATATTACTATTGATTGAGGATTTATTACACTCTCAAGCAGTCATCAGCATTTACTGAAGACAACTGGGCATTTATCAAAGTTTAAAAGAAGTCAAAATAATTGTTACTTTCAACTCCACATTTATAACAATTTATGTTGAAACAGTAGTCAACAGCATTAATTTCGTTGAACTCCACATATATTACAACAAAAAGGTTGTCAATGCTCAATAGTGATGCAATTAGTTACATTCAACCCCATATTTATTACAAGTACAATGAAACAGTAGTCAATAGCATTAGCTGCATTCAATCCGACAATTATTACAATGAAATAGTAGTCAAAAGTATTGATTCCAGTGTTTGTCAGTCAATGTGTATTACTTTTGGTGGAAACAACTAAAAGGGTCAAACCTCACCTTGCTATTGTGATGATTTTCTATTCTGATAGATGTTAATCAGCTCGAAAGTAGAGCTTGCTGTTTTTCTGATTTATAGTACTCGTCCACCAATCTCAGTTATATGAGTCCCCAACTAATCCCCTTGTTTTGCGAAATCCCCTTTGCTGACCAAGGGAGAGAGATGAATGGTAGACAAGAAATCACTTAACTTATAAGCATCGTTACTAGATGGGGTATTTGGAGATGCTAGAGAATGGTACCAGTACCGGTATGGCTAATTTTCAAAAATAGGAGACAGGTCACGGGGGTACTTGGAGACACCATTTTTGTAAAATAATTTAATATTTTCTAGAAAATATCATGATATACAACTTTGGAAAAAAGAATAGTAAATTAGTCACACAAGAACAATAAATAGTGAAGGCAATTTCTCTTTAAACCATTACAATGACAAGAAATCAGTCATACAACTGTTTATGTCCCTCTTTAAAAATCTACACTGTCAGTAGATCTGATCACTATAACTTACACGGATTTTTGTATCATCCAAAATATCAGCATGAAACAGTCTGCGGGCTTATTTTATTTATTTGCCTTCTTTTTTTCCCCTTTCAAGGCATTTTGCCCTAATTTTTATGGCGGGGGACATCAATTTCTGTTCGGGAGACTTTAGAGACAGCAGGAGATGGCAGCCAAAGGAACCCTGTGCATCAGAAAGCTTCTGGAGATGTCTCTGGTACTGGAGACGCATCTCAGGGGGTAGCAGACAAGTCCCTGGGTAACCATGAATATTTATATATTTTTATATGTAATTGGGAGACATCCCATGCTCAGTGAGTAGTCATACATTGTCTCTATTTTATAATTCCTAGGTGCTTCACCTGAACCATGGCCAAGTTAAGCAGCTCACATATAAACTGGAGATATCCGCAGTAAAGGAATTAATTAGATTGATTGTCAATACACAATTGAAATTTAAGTTTCTGTGTGGATATATGGTTTGAACTTGGAGCTCACTAATTAAGGGTGTGTATTTTGCAGGCAAGAGTCGTTGCAGTCTTTTTTTTCATAGCTTTCACATCTTTATTGAGTATTGGGGGATTTCCTTCTCATATTAAAGAAATTAAGGTAAACAGAATATTTTAAAAGATTCCTTTTCATCATTCATCCTTAAGGTTTATCAATTATGCTGCAAATGTGTTTTTATATTGGCTATAATCATTTTGGATTGTAGGATTCTACTATTTATATATTAAAGATTGAATCAGAAAGCATTTGTAATTAGTAATTACCATCAATATGTGATTTGCTTTCCATATTAGTTAATGATGAATCTATCTAAAAATTGATTATAATACTTGTGCACAAATCTAAATATCTTGAGTTAACTTCCAACGAAATGCTTTTTGCAATTTCTTTAACTATGAAAATCCTTCTTATTTTCACTGATAGTAAAGATGACAGCATGCATTGAAGATGCTTCAACAGATAAAGAACAATAATATTGAGTAATAGTATAGTTTGCTTAGGTAGGTAACAACATATCCAAAATGTAAAAGTAGTGTTTCACAGGTTACCAGTGAGCAAGACACTAATTTGGTGTCTAAGAAACTATATATGTGATTACTCCACCAAGGCAGTTTTTTTCCATGTACTCAATATATTGTTCAACAAAATATACAACTTTAGTATTGTCCAGATGCAAATCTATGACTTCCCCTATGGAGTTGACATGCCTTAATCATCGAGCCAATTATGTACTTTTCTATATACACCAATTTATCAATAGAAATATATTTTATGTTTTGTGATGCAATGGACAAGAAGAGTACCTATTGCAAAAGCAACACCAAGCTTTACACACAAGGGAGGAGCTATAATGTGATTCTTGGAACTTAATTTTTATAGTTAATTTTCAGATGATAACCTATTTATATATGGGTTTTGTAAATTTGGTAGATACTTAAATTATCATTGTTTGAGCATCAAGTGGATCATATATTTTCAATTCAAGAACCTTGATGATATTAGATTTATTATACACTGTTTCTATGCACAATGCAAGAGCTTTCCAATCATATATAAAACATTGTGTTTGATCTAAAATACTTTGTGGACCAAATAATCCACCTTGTGATATATATAATTGGCCAAATGTAAAATTTACGTCATAAGTTATATCTCAAGAACAAATTGCCAACAGTTGCCCAAAGTTTACACATTGAAAGCACAAGAACAATGAAAAATTAAGAAAACAAAACCCAACTAGCCTACACTACACAACCCAGTGAATATTCAGCCTACTTGGTGAGACTATATGTAGTACAATTTAAACCTTTATGATCCTAGCTATACATAAGAAGAACTATTCCGTTCTGAACTCGTCAACTTTCAATATTCCTTTTCCTCCCTTTCTGATTTGGCCTTTGGAACAAGATACATATGACTCTTGGTCTTCCAATTATGTTTAGATTGCTACTTGTTTGTAATTGAAGATTCAAGGAACCGTATGTTTCAGCTTCTTGTTGACCAAATGCAAAAGTCTACTTTAGCCTATGTGCCTATATGCAGCACCAATGACTAATGGGCTTTGTGAATAGGTGTGAATCATTGACATACCTAGAGACCTCCTTTGAATCATCTTCTAAATGAGTAACCTAGCTGTTGAATCTATAGAATTCTGTACACTCTTAAATGAATGTCTCCTCCTGCTATAAATTTTAGAGCTTCTTAAACAAATCCATTGTGTAGTTTTGTGACATGAGCTTCTTGAACTTGCAATCCTAGTCGATCCTTCTCCTATCCCTTTTGACACGTTCACTTCGTACAAAAATGTTCTACCATATTATGGCATGCCCCTTCAATTTTGTGCTCACATAATTGACTCTTTGGGGGTTCTTGATTGATTCAAGTCAAAACATTTCTCCACATTTGCTATCACTATCAATTCTTCTATATTTAGACCTGAGTAGGTTGGGAGATTAAACCTCATTTCATGCATTCATGATGGCTCTAGAGAACACGTCTTTTGGTACAACTTCCTCTTCAAATTCAAGGTCTATTTGTCCAATAATGGTCGTATCTTCTTTCTTCCTTAATAACATCCTTGATTGCAATTGCTCCTCTTCTATCTGCAAACAACCTCAAGAAAAAAATTCATACTAGCTTCAAACAACCTCAAAACCAACCTTAATTGAGTTGCCCAACCATGAGGAAAATAACTTTGTCTCTAATGATTTGATACTTCTAACTCAATTTCTCTAACAAGCAGTGATGGTATGGCCTCTTCTTGGAGGGGGTATGGCCAGCCGGAAGAAACTCTGAACACACTTCAAAAACAAACAAAAAAGACTTCAAAATTTATTTGTTCACACCCAAAATTCTGCATATCAAAACACCTGAAATTTTTTCATTTTTGAAACCCCAAATCTGCAATCTTTGTGAACAACAATGGCAATTCCTATTTAGAACCACTCCAACCAGCTATGGATTGTCTTTCAAATCTGAAACCAGTTATTTAATGAGGGTTTTTGTTTCAATCTCTCTTTTGTATCCAATGAAGTGTTAGCCAGATTCTTTGCAAGTTTGGGAGCCTTCTGTGCATACTGTTAGCAAAAAATTTGAGGGATACAGAGTAGAGTTTTGTTCCCAAAGGTTTTCTGCTGTTGTAGTCTTTTACCCAAGACTCAGTCCTATTGAGGCAACAAGGACAGGTATTGTAAATCAAAACAAAAGATCACACACATATATTGGACCAAACAAATTGAAGTACTTGTATTCATATATAAGGTTTGGTTACATACCTTGTATCCCCTTTCGTATACATAATCTCCTTTTCCCTCTTGATGCAGAGCACTGTGGGCCCAAACACATGTCCTCTTCATGAAGGACAAATTCTTCAATTTCTCAGCGAGATACAACTTCTCACATCATTTCTTGTCTTCAAAGACACAATTCTGATTCACCCAACTTGGATCAATACTAGGATCCACCAAACTGATCACACACTCTCAAGACCTTTTAACAGTCAAGCCTAATCATTGGCTACCTCCCCCTTCCACTGTACTCCACATACTGATCATGCACAACCTCTGGTAACACTCAGTTGTTGATCACATTCAATCTCTGATTGCATTCAATGACTCAATGTCATCATATACTGTCCTCTTGACTTCTGACTGCATACACAACTCCCAATGGTACCCTATGACAGTAATACACTTCCCAGTATCCATAGACTTCAACCAAGGATCTCCTCTCACTCACTGAATCCATTTAAACACTCACCATTCACTATTAAGACTTCAACAATGACCATCTACTCTGTCAACATAACTCTGTAACTGTCCTATTCCACCAACCCTCACAAAATAGGACTTTCTCCTTTCAACCAAAACCTTTGCACCCTTGGGACTCTAACCCTTACAAAATATTGGACCTTGCCCACACTTCACCTATTCTTAACACCCTATCATCTACAATTCTTCCAACCAAAATCAGAGCCTAATGTCCTTACTGTCCAGTCTATGACAATTATACAAACTTCTGTAAACAATCGCCAAACTAACCTTGTCTTGGACTCATAGCCCCTTTCAAACCTTTAGACAATCTCTAGACTTCTCAATATCCTTCTCACATCCCTCATGATACTCCTAACACTTCACAATCGCTGGTTTGGACAAAGTCTTTCTCAACTACCCCTGTCACTGTTCTGAAACAATGTCATGGTCACAATTCACTGCTTCAAAACACGTGCCAAACTCTGTATGCTGACCTGCAATCCTAGGAAGATATAATACACATTACACCCCATCATTCTACCAACTTTGGGGTTTGTGACCACGTAACCCTGCAAGTTCTACATGGTTCTTCTTCTGGGGATACCCTAAGTAAGGGTGTTGTCAGTTTCTATTCAAAACCAAATATCTTCTTTAATACTTAATGAAAACTACTGCCATAAAAACCAAAATGACAATGATTTAGTGTTCTTTCATCTACAATGAATGGATCTTTCAAAAGATATCATTTAGATCATGAACAAATGCTGGAAACAGTACTGAAATAACTGTCAAAACATGAAATATGCAAAAAAACCACTACTTTATTAATGACAGAACTTCACACAACGTCTCCTCTGCCCATGGTCGGGATTTTACAACTTATATAGACTAATATCAACCTGCCAAACTGACTACCAACCTTCCAAATACCTTTGCAACCAACATTTGATCGGTTTGCTTCCTAATCCCAATGTTGTCAACAAGTTGTCAACCTTGACAACTTACATTGTTTTTTCCATCTTATCATTTGTATATTGCCCTTATTACATCAAATGGTTGTTTATAGACCTTATAAACATAAATTTAACCCAAATCCTTGACCTATCCCATTTAGCCCTTACATTAGCCCTTTAGGCCACATTGCTCACAATAGCAACTTTGATCACAAATGGACAACATGACTCAATATAACTCAAAATAGCATTATTAGCCATGTTCACACTATAAAATGATCAAATAGAGTTCATGATCTTGATGCTTTCATACATTCTTGAATAGGGCCTTGTAGTGACCCCTTGTGTTCCTTGGCTCTTAGGTGCTCTTGCACCACCTCTCTATCTTGTCTATATCTCTATTCTAGTGAATAGACGTATCTTATCTACTTATATGTCCCAAAGGGAACATGGCCCTTAGGTAATACCCCTAAAGCTTAACCTACCTTCTAAAGCTCATATTTTGGAACCCCATTTCTGGTTTACAATGATATAACTCTGGACCGGTGTTTGTATACTGTTTTCCTATCAACATCATCCACATGATAAAACCTTCACTCGTCCTCCTGTCAACCTGCTTTGGGAAAAATTTCCTTATAGATAGTCTGGAGGGATTTAAATTGATCATCCCATTGCTTTTTGGCCATCTGCAGCTGATTGAGGTGGATATGTAGCTGTACAAGCTGACTCTCTGCCTCCACGAGTGAATTGGGTATCTGAATGGTTTTGAGAAAGTTGTGGGTATCCTGAATAATACCAGTAATGTGTGCTAACTAGAGACTAACAAATTCTCTCAACTGCCCGAATTTTCTCTAGGCTTTTTCCCTCTGGTCCTAGCCTATTGATATTGATCATGTAGGGCTTCTATTGTCACCCTTTCTATTCCATCCATATCTTTAAAGGCATTGTTTGTCACCGATTATCTATCTATTTGGCTGATGTGGAGGTGGAAACACCAAAGCAAGGACTTAACTGAGGCAAATATCCAAACAGTCCCAACATTTTCTCTTCTTCCCTGTGTGTGCAAGTTTTCTTGGAGGTGGAGGAATAGTTTGTGGGTTTCATCTACTTTCTCGGTTGTCAGTATATTCTTTTCCTTTTCCCCTTTCATTTCCATTATTTCCGCTATAATCATATGTTTACACAGTTTGCAAACTTTGCAAGTACTTTCCGAGCTGCCAAGTACTCTCTATTTTTTTGTTGGGCGAGTTTTCACAAGTTTAACTCGTGTTTTAATAAGCACAAAAAAATGTGGGTAAAAATAAGGACATAGGTAAAACGCTAGTTAAAATGTGTCTTTCACACATTTTTCTATAAAACCATGCATTTTCTCTATCAAGATGTCAATTTTTACTTTAATACATGTTGTAATTGAATTTTACAAAAAAATATATGTTTCTTTAAGAGATTTTAATTTTTAGTACTTTCTAAGTTGCCGAGTTTTCATAGAGTATTTGCCGAGTTACAAATTTTGGGCTTGAAGAGTACTCTCAAGTCCGAGTCTGCAAACTATGTGTTTACATATACTGTTATTAGTTTAGTTTATTTTTTGTTTAGTGTCTAGATTCTATAGCTCAATCTCTGTGCCCTGTTTGTACAAGATGAAAGCGCGCCGCGCAAACATCCTACATTCGCGCTGTCGTGCTAGACTTTTGTGGGTGTTCGAGACAGTAAGCTTGTGGAGCCTGGTAGTTAATCCTGATAGTTAGTTCTTTTGTTTCCAGTAGTCAAGATATTTTTATATGTTTGTCTTGTCTAGTTAATTTTGTCTTGCATTTCGCATAGTACTTCATTTAAACCTTAAAACACATCCTCCATCAATCAAGTTCTCTCAATCACCTTAGCTCACCAGAGCATTAGTAGAAGTGAGGTGGCGCAAAGGCCGATTCGCTACTTGGGATTTCATCAATCTTGAGGGTGGTGAATCCCCTTCTCCACATGAATTTTCTAGGAAGCCTACTCAAGATGTACTGATTGATTTTCAAAGTTCTAAAAATGCTCACCTGGATGCCTCACCATCAATTGATGCAATGAAAGTTTTGCCAGCTGCAATTAGAATTCGACCATAGGCAAGCCTGTGTTTGGAGAGAATGATGAAGGAGTTCAAGACCATGAAAGGGGGTACCAGCAAGGGGGAAGATGACATGAGGTGTATGGACTACAAGGCGAGCGGCCATACAAAGGGGTCGTGTCCCTGTCCTTTTGGAGTGCCATGACTTTTTTCTTCGTCTCGCCATCACTGCCACTGTCATCATCTGAAGTGTTATCTTTGTTGGAAGAGGACTTGCTTCTTTTCTTCTTGGAGGTCTTTTGTTCGCTCTCCAAGTCCATTGCCCGGTTATAGGCATCTCCGTATGAGGTGGGGGGCACTATCTTCATTTTCCTCCGTAGGTTAGATTTTAGGCCCTCCACGAACCATCTTATCTTTAGGCCATCCGCTGGCTAGCTATCCATTTTTCTGACTAATTTCTTCAGTCGGCAACTGTAGGCCCGTACTGTCTCCTTTCCTTGTTTGGTGCTGTATATTTCGGAAACGATTTCATTATCATCCTTCAGGAGTCGAAACTCCTTTTGGAATTCCTTCTTGAGGTCATCCCAAGTGGTCACCTTTGTTTTGTCCACATTGGATTACCAGTCGATGGCTACCCCTCTGAGTGTGGCCAGAAATTGTTTCACCCATTCTGTGTGGTCGGCGACTCCATTCGCCGACCAAATTGTCTCGCATGTACGACAATGCCATATTGGATCTTCCTTTCCATCTCCATGGAATTTTCATAGCTTCTCTCTGTTAGTTGCCATGTTTACTTTTCTAGGTGCCGATTGTGTTTGCAGCACCAGTTGTGTTATAGGCTGGGGTGGTACTGTCGGTGTTGGTTCCCCGGAAATGTTTGGTACCGTACCACTTGATGTCCTTGAACTACTGGAACTGTCCAAGCTTGGTGGGCTACTATGGTCCCCGTGCCCCTCTGTCACTTCGATACTCTCGGCGGCAGCGGTATCTTGAGCCTCCCTCTGTGCGGCTTCCTCTTCTTCCTTCCTTTGGGCTTCTCTTTCTTTTGTCCGTGGAGTTAAGGTTAAGGACCCGAACAAGCTCCTTGTTTCCTCTAGGTGGTCCTCGTCACTTCTTCCGGCCTCCCGGTCAGATTCCTCTAGACCCTCGCCTTCACTTACTCCCTTCGGTAGTCCTTTGGCGCGTCTTTTGAATCTCTCCCTTTGGTCAGCTTGCTACCATGCGAGTACGGCTTGTTCTTCTTCAAGTTCCTTCTTTAAATTTCTATTTTTATTCAATTGATTAGGCATAAATTCTATTCAATCATCGATTGTCAGAGCATGCTCTTCTTCAAAAAGTTCTGTGATTCTGTCCTCATTCATCCTCACATTGATATTCTCCTCAAATGGTATTCCCATTCATCCACTCATTCCGTCACTTGCCAGATTCGTTTGGCAACGGTGCCAAATGTTTGCCCACTGTGGTAAACTTAATATTGCATAGACATAGTACTAGAAATATAATAAACACAAAATATATCAGAGAATAATAGATGATTTCATTAATCATTCCAACGTATGAGTACATTCACATCATAATAATTCCTTCACCCGTAGGTGGTACATATTTATCTACCCGAAGGGGTGTGACCAAACGTCACCACCCAACCCAACTGCCCTTCGGTAATAACTAATTCTCATCGGGACCACATAACTAATACATGACATAACATAAAGTAGTCTCTCTGGCTAACATCCTACTGTAGAAGTGACTTTGCAGAGGAGAAATTTTATCGATAGCTAGTAGCTTGCCAATAATTTTCTCTTCTTCCCTAAATGCATGGAAATTAGGCCAATATTGTCAAACACAATATTGCTGTACATGGTTGGTTCAACACTTGTTACAATACTAGTGGCAAGTTATTAGAAATGAGGTTAACACAAATGGATGGTACTACGACAGTAAAGAAACTTGTAAGGAATAGGTGAGTAGTAATGTGGTTAGTAATTCCAACAAGCTTGCTAGAATTTTGGAGATAGCTAGGCTTGAGCTATTACCAAGAATGTATCAAGTATTGTAATGTCCCCTATTGGTACTTTATTTTCACCTAGAATCCCCAAATAAGGTATGGAATATATTTAAGAATGTATATTTCCAACTTTATATCTTGATTGAGAGCTTGCAACCAGGTTAGTTATCATTATGAAAAATGAAGAATAACCAGCAATGTTAAAAATAGAATTCTAATCATCAGTGTAATTGCATGTAATGTCCCCAATTTAGGACCTAGAAGATATACAATTTGATAAGTTTTATTTAAAGATTGAAACTTATTAATATATGCTTCCACCATTTATCGGCAAGCATATGGAAGGAAAGCTCCTAATGTCGTCCCTTAATGCAAAGGATTAATTTTCCGTGACTTGGAATAGTTTTATACATGATAATCACCAATAAATAATACCAATTATATCCATCTATTAAAGGCAACAAGCATTATATCAAAGGACTATTGATACTATTACCAATTTCATAATCAATAGAGGAGGCCAAGTATGGTGTGATCAGATTAAAGAAATATTCATCAAAGCATATTAGCTAAGGCATAAATAATGTATTCAATAAATGGATATTAATGATGACAGCCAAGATTGATGTCAAAATAGAAAAGTATGATGTCCACTCAACAACAATTACATCTAATCGATAAACTGCCAAGTTGAAGACAATCCTTAACAGCAACTACAAAGAAATGATAGTAAGCCAAATCAGTGACTTATGGTATCGACTTAGTCTAGACGACTGGGGCAAATATAGAGTTAATGATGAATATTCTGAACACAGAATGATATCGTTGAAGAAGACATAAGACTTCAGAGATCCGTTGCTTATGGTTATCAAGTGATACAATACAATGACATAGAAATCCAAACATCACAGAAGGGAGCAATTAAGAATCAATGAATAGTCACGTAAGCTACAGCTCAGCATGAAGGATATGCGATGATAGGAAGCGGTTGATATGGAAATAGCAATTTTAATAATGGAAGACTGCGATTATATAAGTCGACAAGGATAGCGACCATATGGAGACAAAATGATAACAAAGGAATAATAAGCAATAGCATCAATACCATCGGTTAATTATTAACAATTTAATGACTTTAGTGAATTGACTTAAGTCAGCAGTCATAATAGAAGACCATTTGGATAGTTATGAAGAAGGCAACGATTACTAATGAAGTCAATGAGATGTGATTAGCATTACCAATGGCAGTGATTAATATATGCACAACATTTAGTCAGCAATCATGAAAAGGTGCGATTAAGAAGGAAGACAATTATGAAAAGGCGTGAGACATGTCTAATGACCATAAATTATCCTCCATTCGAGAGATACAAGAAGGCACTCATTCTCACTTCAGAAATCAGTTATTCAGAACCTTTTTTTTATATCTATTCCTATTTGGATCTGCTCAGATTGAGCATAAGTCTTGTTGGCAAATTCGGTTGCTGGCGTCTAAGTATACATCAGAGATAGCACCATTGTTGCTTGTTGCAAGCACATAATTGCTAAGATCAGACAAAACATCATTGACATTGTTTCAAGAGTATAATTCCATATTTGAGATAGCAACTGTATCACTGAAAAGCAAAGTAACGAGAATAGGAATCGGATTGGAATCAGCAAGGCCGAATCGAATCGTGAATCGGCCATGAATCGGAATCGAATCGGCCACGAATCGGCAAATTTAAAAACCCTTGAAATTTAGAGATTTTAACAATTTAAAACTTATTTCATGCACCCTTTATTGAATATAACTTAAACACACTATAACATCATCAAATAGAAGCTAACATACATAAACAAGGAACATAAATGATAAATCCATCACATACGTTACACGTAAAATGTAAATTGTAGCTAAAGTAAATAGAAATCATAGGATCATAATGAGTCAAATCATAGAATGTATGTAAGATGAAGATCCATAAGACATCAAATCATAAATGTATGTAAGATGAAGATCCATGAAACTATTAGCAATATGAGTTGTCATTAGTGTAAATCAAAAACACCATTCACACCGGTAAAGGTTCACCGGTCACTCACGTTACTCAAAAAAGGCACCGGTAGACTGAGAACAGAGTATGCACCGGTCGACTATATAGAATTATACACCGGTAGAATGAACCAAGCACATAGTACCGGTATTATGTTGCATACAAGGAAAAACCGTGTATAGGTGTATACTAAGTGTATACTGGTCTAACTGCATAAAGATCCGATCCGGATTCTACGAATCAGTTTGAGTTAAGAGCCGGATTATACGGAACATCCACCGCTTTGAAGTGGAGTTAGCTTTATTTCTACGGATGATTTCAAGGTAAACTCTAGATCGGAATGCAAAGCTTTTTGCTAGTTGCGTGATTTTTTGTTGAGTTTATAGCCTGGTGGTTCTATGAGTTAAGGGTTTCATGAAGGTGAACTCTTTTATATATACAGGTCATAGGATGCAAGAAAAGTGTTGTTGAGAATTGTTGAGTAAACAGAGCAGTGAAGAGACATTTGCGTAGAAATCACAATCCCCAAAGGTGAAAGGCAAAGAGGCAGAAAAGATTCAACAACCAGGCAAACCGGGAAGAGATCAACGGGTATGATCTAATCAGACATTCAGTGTCATATGAGATCATTGCTTTTATAAGGTTGGAAAGGAAATTAAAATCCCTCTATCAGGGTGGACCTAATCGATTCTTTGTAAAATCCCCTAATAGGGTAACATCTTTGTTCATGTTAAAAGACCTCTAACCAGACGACTCTTAATAGGGTTAAGATCTTAACCAATCTTTTGTAAAATCCCTTAACCGGGTAGCACTTTCACAAGTGCTTTGTAAGCTCCTAATAGGGCGCCTTCATTCTGCAGTAGTGAAGTTGTGAGCTCTGTCTCACCGTGGTTTTTTCCTTCTAACTGAGGGTTTCCATGTATACATCTTGTGCTGATCTGTGTGTTTCTATATATGCTTATGAATGATTCTTTATGTTCTGCTTAACAAGAAAGGGTACTGAACAAGTTTTGAATTATATTAGAAACAAGTATTTACTGATTCACCCCCCCCTCTCAGTAACTGGTTAGTAATAACAATTGGTATCAGAGCTGTGGTTTGCATATATAAAGCTTAACCGCTTGAGAGAAAGATCATGGAGGGTTACAAGTATCAGAAATAGCTAGAGGAAGCCAACGACATTATTGCCTCTCTGGAGAATAGATTGAGGAGATCACTTGCAAAAAGAAAGGAGCTGACTCTGCAATTGAATGAGAGCAATGAGACCATTGAACTCTCTGGGCAGAGTGGATCTGATGAAGTTGAGGAGGCAGTCTCTGAGCTTATGGAAAAGAACTAGATCCTAACCGGTCAGATCACCAATCTCTAAAGGGAGCTAGAAGAGAATGCCCTGAGGATGACTGAACTAATCAAGAAAAAGAGAAAAGTTGAAGATGAAAGAAACACAATAGCAAAGTCATTAACAGCCTCGGAAAAAGAAAGGAACCGGGCAGAGGAAGCTTTAGGGGCGAATGAACTTATCATTTTGCAACTCCAAGAAGACATGCAAATTGTCACCCAAGAAAACGTCAACATGCAAAAGGGATGGCATGATAGGGAAGCATGCAAAAGACTGGCACTAGAGCTGTATCAACTGAAGGAACAAATGAAAGAATTTGAAGAAAGAAATGAAACCCTAAGAAGATACAACGAAAGCTCGGTCAAGCTTGATGAGCAATGTAAAGCTCAAAGGAAGCATAAAGATCACACTGGTTTTGGTTTCACCAATGAAGTCACCAAAGAGACTGGTGAGTCTTCTGAAGCCAAGATAAGAAAGAAAGAAAGAAAAGAAGAAGCCGCTGGCACAAAAGGGTAAGAAGACCTTCAACCTCTTGCACTCATTGTGGGAAACCAGGTCATAGAACAAATGACTACAGGAATGCACCGGTAAAGTCAAACAACCCCTTCTGCAAGAACTGTTGCAAGTATGGCCACAAGACCAATGAATGTTGGTTCAGCCCCACAATTGTGTCCATTGGAAGCAGGGGAAGCTTAAAGGGCTACTGCTATGCATGCAATAAATTTGGACACAAGGCTGAAGAATGCAGATCAAAGACAATGGCATTCAGATCCCCAAGACCGGTATTCACCAAGACAAACAAGAACCGGAGCACAACCACTTGGGCAAACTGTGGGGTACACAGTCACAGTGACTCATGGTGCAAATCACCTAAAACTAGAAGGGTGAACCCATGGAAGGCAACCGGGATAGTCTGCTATCACTGCAACAAAGTTGGACACCTAGCCAAAAATTGCAGGAACCGGTCATCTATCAAAAGGAAAGAATTGATCCAACCAGTAGAGAAGATCTCATCCTCGAATGAGAAGATCAATAAGGAAGAGAAGACTGTAAAAATAGTCAGACAGATTTGGTTCAAAAAGGAATCAAAGAGCTCCGTTGAGGAGAAAACAGAGGAAAGGTCATCATCTGCTGATGGTGATATCTCTTCAGCAAATTGAGCCAAGAAGGCCTAGAGGGAACCGGTAGATCATCTACCGTTCCCGGTAGGACCGGTGAGAATTGGACTCACTCAGTCTACAAGGATAACCGGACAGGTAAGAAGTAATCAACCAAGGTTTGCCAAACCGAAAAAGCTGGATCACTGGTTGGCAAAAACGGAAAGAAAAGTTAGGTAAGGCATTTATTACTGTAGCCGTTTAACAAATAATTACCGTTTGGTAATTATCGTTATGACCTAACCCTATAAAAGAAAGGATGATTACTCATAAATTTTACTTTGCTTTCATTGTGATTAACGAATTCTTGTGCTAAGTAAAATTCTCGCGCCTTGATCACTATGAGCTACTATCTGCTATACCGATCAAGCCGCCTTCTGTGGTAACCGATTATCAAGCTATGGCCTCATCATCCTCTACAGTGAAGTTGATCAAGGGAAATCAAGTGGATCGTCCTACATATGATATTGCGGCGATTCAGAATCGAGCAACCAATATGGCTGGAGCCTTGTCAACAGTACCAGAGGGCGTCTTTATGACAAAAGACGTGATTGCATTTATCCACGCCAAGAAGGAAGAACTTGGTGAAACATATATTCAGGGCGAGTATCTCTCTCTGTGTGAGGACGGAAGACTGCAAGACTGATACGTGAAGCTAGTGTCGTCAGGTCTTATCAACAGAGTCACCTATCCGACCATCTTTCGGCCCGATTGGATTCGACTGGTCCTCAGTTGAGTGCACGATCCAAGGTTTTGGCTACAAAAGGGTGCAGTTACAGAAATAACCAAGGAGGATTTACATCGTGTAACCGGATACAGTCAGGAAGGGGAAGCCTTGACGCTGCGAACCATCTCAAATGCAATCGTCACAAAGTTGACGAAATCCAAATCTGATGGTCGTCTCATGACAGTGAACAACATCGATGACGAAGGGGTTCGGTTTGCGTCCGCGGTGATAGGTTATAAAATCTATTAGTCTAGTAATCTCAACAGCATACTAGGAGGAGCCATACATGCCGCCCATTGGATAATGTATGATAACGCCAAATATGATATCTGTGGAATGCTCCGAGGGAAAATATTCGAAAATATGAAGAAGCTCGGTATTGTCAAGAAGAAATCTATGAAGTACGGGACTTTACTGGTATGTCTCTACTTCTATTATCAAAATTTCTTTCCTGGAATTGGCAAAGTGGCATGGAAGACCGACAGACCGGTCATGCACCAAATAGCTGAATTGGCCAACCAACTGGGAAACCAGTTAAGTAAGGTAATGAAAGAATATTTTGAAGCCTTTCAACTAAGGATGCACTCAAGGGAGTGGATACCGACAACAATTATTGAAGCATACAAGGATGATGTGTGTTTTCTGGTTTCCACCGATCATTGCATCATTCAAGCAGTGGAACCAAGAAAAGAGTATGCTCCTGAGTTGGGGTATGAGATCTCCACCAAAATTGCTAAGGCATATGTTGATGCCCTAAATGAAGCAAATTTGGATCTCTCTGCAAACCGGTTCGGTACGTTTGCCGAGATTCAAGAGAATCTTAAAAAGAGGGCACCGATCAAAAACGTCTACACCAAAAGGGCCCCCACACCAAAGAAGAAACCGGCAACGGAGCAACCCAAGGCTCGAAAGAAGAAAGCAGAATCGGCAACCAGTACCCAAGGGGGAGATCAAGAGGAGTCAGACTCAGAAGACATAGTTCCTCTAATCAAAAGGAAGAGGGAATCAAGCAAACCGGTAAAGGAGGACCACCAAGAGGAAGAAAGCCCACAATTGATGAGTATGTGGCAAGATTGAAAGAAACCGGTGGAATGGGTTTTGTGAGTAGAAGATATCAGCTTGCGAATGAAGAAGATAGGAGGAAGATTGAAGAAGCGGTGGTGCATTGCATTCATAAGTACAATCTGCATCCTACCGAACTTCACAAAATTGTACCGGAGGATCTCCTTCAAATAATTGAAGCTAGATGGAAAGCTTTGATGGAAAGAGAAAAGGAACTGAGAATACGTGCTCTTTTAGAGGTTTAGAACCACCTCGCTCTGGAAGAAGCCACCGAACAAGTTGAACTACATCAGCAAACCTTCTTAACAAAAAGGAGGATCGGTCTCATGCTTATTGGAGAAGCTGAGAAAGTGCATGATGAAGGAGTAGTGATGTGGACCAAACTTCTTTAGACCCAGCAGCAAGTAGAAGAAGCTCAACAAAGAGCAACAGTTCAACCAATCGCTGACACCGGTAAAGGGAAAGAAGTGCTTGGAGTTGAGGCACCGGTAATTGTAGATATCACTGATGAAGAAGGCAGTGACTATTCAACTCGTCCAACCATTCTAACCTCTCTAGGAAAAGGTAAGACACACACAATGAGTGTTAATGATATTGTTGATGAAGTCATGGACTTTGGACACATAAATAATGCTGCCAAATGGTATAGTCTACTAGGAGGAGATGATAAGCAGTCAGTAATAGTAGCCATAGTAGAAATTTTTATGGACTACAATAGAACTCCAAGGGACTATAGGTCCAAGTTCCCACCGGAACTCAATTCTAGGCTTCAGACCAAATGGAGGACCGGTCTAGGCACTAACACAAGGATCAATAGGGAAACACTGTTGAAAGTCAGACCTGGTCTTAGTGAAGAAAGAATAAAGCTTCTACTAGAGGAAACAACAATGAACCTGGACACAAAGTATAGAGTTGCCTAGATGCTAAATGGATATGAAAATCAAGTCTATAAAGAGACTCTGGACTTCTAGCAATAGTATGACTTCAGTGCACTTGAAAAGCTAGGTCCTCAGGATCAAACTGAACAAGTCCCGGCACCACCAGTTAAATTCACTTCTGGTGAAGAATCTACAACTGGTAAGGAAAAGACTCATAGAGAAGAGTTCACATTTGGTGAACAAATAAATGTTGAACAAGAATTGGAAACTGATATTCCTATGGGAGAACTACATACAGTTGAGGAGCAGCAACAGGAAAGAGTCCCAACAGAACAACATCTCCCACAAGAAGAAAATGCTCAACAGGAAGAACAAGATCAACTGGAAGAAGAAGCTCAGAATAAGGAAGAAGCACCTACTAAAGAAGATCTACCTGAAAAAGAGGTACAATCTGAAGATGCAGCTCAACAGGGAGATGAAGAAAATAAGGAATAGGAACAAGAAATTCCTATACAAACTAAGCAAGCTCAACTAGAACAGGAGCCCAAGCTAAAGGGTCAAGGAGACATTCCAAGCTCCTCCTCATCTAAGAGGAAGTTGTCATTTGCTGGGGATAAAGAAGCTAAATGGAGCAAGGGCACCGATACAGTGGTAGACATCAACAAGATGTCGACTAGGCAGCTCAAGGAGCTGACCAAGAAGAAACAGGACATGGTCCCGACCACTGTGAAGAATATCTTGTGCAACTTTGTACTAGATGTTGATATAGATGAAGATGAACCGGTCATCGATCAACTAGAAGTCTTGGCACAAGCCATCGGTGAAGATCAAACAGATCCAGAAACTGTGGCAATAGACCACTATGAGAAGAAAAGAGTGGAGATTTTCCACAAACAGGTTGAAGAGATTAAGGTAAATGTGTCAACCAACCTAAGAATGCTTCAACAACAAATTCAAGTGGCAAGTAGTCTGATGACAAGAACTTCAAATTTTGATATATTTTTGCAAGATCTGTCAGAGAAATCAGCAAAGGCCTCAGAGGAGATTAGAGCCTTGTCCTCTCAGTTTGATATTACGAACAAAACCGCAACTACTTACAGCAAAGAAATGACAAATTTAACTCTAACACTAAGGAAAATTGTTGAAGAAGAGAATAAGAGAATCCAAGATATAATTGGATTTCAGATGTTTCTGGCACCAACATTTGACATCATGCAGCAAACATCAACTTCTACAGAGATTCTGATAAATGAACCAGACTATAAGACAATGGAAGATATGGAGAACATAATTGTTTCTCTCAAAGCAGCCCAGAAGAATATTGAATATGTAATCGGTCAATGGGCACCATTTCTACAATCTGCTAAGACTATCTATAAGAATATCTTCAACAAGCTCCAAATGTGAACATCCAAAGTACAACTTAACCCTTTGTCCTCTGGAGGCAAAAAGGGGAAGAAGAAAGAAGAAGCATAAGAGGTAACAAGAAGAAAGAAGAAGCAGAAGAGGTAAAAAGAAGAAAGAAGAAGCAGAAGAACACAAAAAAAAAGGGGAAATGGGAAGTTTCAAAGATGTGAGAAACGAAACAGGATCAGAAACAGAACAGGACAGAATATCCATGCAAGGAGCACTCAGACAGGGGAAGTGTGCTACAGAGGAAAGAACAGTCTACAGAACAAGGTATAAATTATTACAAGTAAGTGAGTATGGTTTTGTGTATGGTTTTTCCACCAATGACAAAGGGGAAGATTGTTAGCAATATGAATTGTCATTAGTGTAAATCACAAACACCATTCACATCGCTAAAGGTTCACCGGTCGCTCACGTTACTCAAAAAAGGCACCAGTAGACTGAGAACAGAGTGTATGCACCGGTCGACTATATAGAAAGATACACCAATAGACCGAACCAAGCACATAGTACCGGTCTTATGTTGCATACAAGAAAGAACTGTGTATAAGTGTATACCGGTCTAACTGCATAAAGATCCGATCCGGATTCTGCAGATCAGTTTGAGTTAAGAGCCGGATTATATGGAACATCCACTGCTGTGGAGTGGAGTTAGCTTTATTTCTACAGATGATTTCAAGGTAAACTCCAGATCAGAACACAAAGCTTTTTGCTAGTTGTATGATTTTTTGTTGAGTTTACAGCCTAGCAGTTCTATGAGTTAAGGGTTTCATGAAGGTGAACTCTTTTATATATACAGGTCATAGGACGCAAGAAAAGTGTTGTTGAGAATTGTTGAGTAAACAGAGCAGTGAAGAGACAACTGCATAGAAATCACAGTCACCAGAGGTGAAAGGCAAAGAGGCAGAAAAGATTCAATAGCTAGGCAAACAGGGAAGAGATCAACAGGTATGATCTAATCAGACATTTAGTGTCATATGAGATCATTGCTTTTATAAGGTGTGAAAGAAAATTAAAATCCCTCTATCAGGGTGGACCGAATCGGTTCTTTGTAAAATCCCCTAACAAGGTAACATCTTTGTTGATGTTAAAAGACCTCTAACCAGGTGACTCTTAACAGGGTTAAGATGTTAGCCGATCTTTTGTAAAATCCCTTAACCGGGTAGCACCTTCACAAGTGCTTTGTAAGCTCTTAACAGGGCGCCTTCATTCTACAATAGTGAAGTTGTGAGCTTTGTCTCACCGTGGTTTTTTCCTTCTAACCGAGGGTTTCCACATATACATCTTGTGTTGATCTATGTGTTTCTATATATGCTTATGAATGATTGTTTATGTTCTTAACAAGAAAGGGTAACTGAACAAGTTTTGAATTATATTAGAAACAAGTATTTACTAATTCACCCCCCCCCCCCTCTCAGTAACCGGTTAGTAATAACAGAAATGTATGTCTATCAGTATCTGTAAGATCCATAAAACTAAATCGTTTCATAGTATGAATCTATGATGCTTGATCATTGATCAATGCCAAATGTCAAAGTCTTCATAACTAGATCTTAGGTAGTCTTTGTTGGTGCCTGTTTTCAAGTTCCTAGGTCTGACAAATGAGGTTTGAATGATTTTGGCTTATTGAGAAGTCATGTCTATCTGGGATTTGGGTGAGAGCTAAGCTAAGTTTGTCATAGAGATGGGGTCGAAACCAAGTGATTTGTGATAAAACGAGTTAAAACCTTTTGAGAATCCTTTTGCCAGCTTCAGTTTGACCTTAGAAAGCGATGATGGATTGTGGGAGGTAACCCTACTAAAGGCTTGTTGAATCCTGAAATTTGGCTAAGTCTGGAATTTTTCGAAAACCCCCCAAATCTTGAATCTGCATCTTAACATCTATGAAGCTGGAACCTATCTCAAACATCCTGGAAGTATTTATACAAATATAACTTAAAGTATAAGAAATTAAATAAATCAAACTTATACTTAAATGTTATATTTGTATAAACTTACAACAAATAGGAAAGGCAAAAAAAACATTGAAAATATTTGTGTTTTTTAAAAATTTGACTTGACTTTTGAGCAATCCGCCGATTCACGTCCGAAATTTTGTGGCAATTCATGCGATTTTTGGTATGAATCGCCGGTTTAGGCGATTCATGCCAAAAAATCGGTTGAGCCGATTCACGATTCACAAAAAATTGTTTGCCTTGAATCGACTCGCGAAACTGGCGATTCCGGCGATTCAAGGGCGATTCTTGTTTCTATGCTGAAAAGTGATATTATCATATCAGTTATTGTATAAATTAAAGGATTATATCTGAAATATCACTTCAATCGCTATAAGTGATCATAGTCAAGCTCATAGCACATTATGATTGAGCCTCTTCTGATCTCCATTGGCTTTTCACATTAGTCTTTCATATGAATTATTTTCCTATATCCTCTTTCACCCTGCAGGATGGCAGGATCATGCTCTGATACCACTGTAATGTCACTAGTCCTGCCTTACGTAAATTTCTCATTTAAGCTTTGTGTGAACTAATTTTCTGTATCTCTTTTCTTAATCATAGATGAAATACTTATATTTCATCAATAATAGAATTGTTTGTTTATAATCAATCTTCTTGTTAATTTATATCTTGATATATCATATTTAATTTATAAGATATTATTATTTAATGATATATTACATTTTGATTATTATTTATCTTTAATATTTTATACGATATTAAACAACCAAGAATATTGGTTATGTAATGTCCCTTCTTATTCTCCTTTATGTGATTTCTTGCAAAACCGGCGTTAGTACAAAATAATATGTAATATTTATATGACTCATACTCTACTTTACATTAGTAAGGGGGGGATTTGATTCTTAAGGCTGCCTCTAGGTCGGGCTTCACAGAATTTCCGATTCTCAGCTTGAGGGATATAAGATCCACTCTAAGCAACTAGGCTATCGACACATCATCCCATAGAGCACTGCCCATAAGAACCTCTTGGAAGCAATAATGCATTCCAAGCCTACGCATATGCATATGACTGGCAATCAGTATATATACTGCCTACATGAGATAATAATCTTGAGACTAGGAAAATTACAACAATTTCATCTAGCCCCCTCCAGATACAGGGATCCATCTCTAATGGAATCCGTATCATCATTTTGGTGAGATAACAATCTCGAGACTAGGAAATTATAACAATTTCTTCTGGTCCCCTCCAGATATGGGATCCATCTCTTAGTGAACATAAAATTCATTCTTTCTATGGTCTCCATATCATCAATTTGGGTGGACATATAAATGTACCAAAAATTTACATAATTATATATATTCAGATTTATAAAAAACATATGATGCCTATAACATAATTTCTTGCATATGTATTTAATAGACATCAAAATATATTACAAGAATCTTTATATAAAACAGAAATGCAATCCTTTGGAGTAAAATATATATATATATATATATATATATAAACTATAAATAATAAAAAAATATATTTAATTTCTTACCAGATGTTTGACTGCAATATTCTTTATTGCAATTGACTGCAGTGTTTTTTTAATTTATTTCTTTTCCTGCGATTTCCTTTTCTTCCTGTTTTTATGTCTCCCCGACTGCATCAAGTATGCGTGGGAGAGGGGAGTCACATCCCTCCCCACACAAGTTGTCACCCGTAGGGGTGCGACTGGTCGCAGCCCTAGGCTGTGATCCAGTCACACCTCTAAGGTGCGACTGCTGCAGCCTGTAACATATATGTGCCCACATAGTATTATAATATGTATATTATATTGATTATTAATAATTAAATGCTATTTTAATACGAGATTATAACCTTTAAATATTAATCTTTAAATATTTGATAATATTTCATTTAGATATTTATGGTATGATAATATATATGATATATATATTATAATGGTTTATCATTTTATTTTGTATATTATTAGTTAATTTAATTACTAATTTATTTACTATAATTTACTATTTTTGTGTTTATATGTATTTATTTATTTACTGTCAACTTAATTCTATATATTGTCGATTAGCTTGTAATTGATAAATTATCGTTCACTTACCTTACAATGATATCCTTAATCGATGCTAGGCATCGAGTAATGGATTTGTCTTATTTGTGTTGATGTCATTTAAGTATTTATCACCTCCTCTTCACATTGACTTGATAATATTACGCACACCTAGTATGCATTAATACATAGTTTAATTGTAGGTTATCACAATCACTTTGTTGTAATCCCATATCTTCTATTTTAACATTTGATTGAGAATTGATATTGTTTTAACCACTATAATATTACTATTTAGATATTAAAATATTTTATCTTATTTTTTATTCAAAATACTATTTATCAATAGAGACCATTATCTTTATGGTTTCCCACGGGGACATGATAGAGACCCTAGGGGAGGTCAAAGCAAGGGATGATCATATAGCACTACAAGGAATGAATAATGTAGTCACCAAATATTTCAAGGGGCCACAAATACAAGGAAAGAAAAAGTAGTTATTGACTCCTTATGTATCACAAATGAGTTAAGTACATGGATCCACAAGGATGGTGAGGTTGAGCTCACATCATCCCAAGGATAATGTCTAGAGGATAACATAATGGAGATAGAAGCAAGAAAATATAATTCAAATTATTTTAAGTTGTTCAAAGATGTCAAACAAAATCCTCTTTTGCCTTCCGAAGATGACTTATCATCTATGGTTGTAGATGAGAGGAGTAATGCTTCTAGTGCAAGAAAATCCAGAGTCACTTCTTGTATCCAATGTAATCATCTTGAGATGGATATACAAGGAATTGTAACATCAAAAGTGTGGGGAGATGAGATACAAAAATTATTGGACAAAGACAGGAAAGCAACTAGATATCATGAAACCCTAAACCATTACAAGCAAACAAATGATCATGTCAGGATATCAAAAGATAGAGGAAGAAACAATGTATTAAAAGAACTAGATGAGGAAACAAATGATGAAAGTTCGGATATTGATAAGTTTAAATTTAAAAGCAAAGCTAATCTTCAACTTATTCATAATTCCTTGTTTGAAGTTGAAGTGGACAAAATTTATGACAACTCACTCTTTGAAGTAAATGAAGAGGCTATTTTGAGATCACACAAAGGCAAAAATAAAAAAAAAATTTGGGATCGCGGTGCATCTTCAATCAAGGAAACATTGAGACCCATTTGGAATAATATGACAAGCTCTAAAATTGTCATTACTAAACATTTTCCATACAAACTACAAAGGGATGAAGTTCAGAAAGGGATTCCTTCTGTAGAGGAAAGATCAAGCAATGAATGTTTGAATTTGATAGCAAGGAGACATTACACTCTCCACATATATGTTATGCAAAACACTTATGACTACCATTATCTTCCAGTCAAGGTGACAACAAAGGAAGGACAATTGGACACATGACATCTCTAAATTCATGGAGGTTATTGATTCAAATCTCTACCTCCATCACAAAAGATAGTGAAATCTACCAACTTTCTAAGTCATTCATGATCATGATAAGTTGAAACCATTGGAGTTTTCCTTTTGAATTCTTGAGGAAAGGAGTCACAAATTTGACTTTATGGTTGAATCATGTTGATGTAAAGAACCGAATTGGCTCTTCCTAGATATATATATATATAAATTGAATACAACTGCAACTTTTTTAACAAATTTATGCAAAGCTAATTCTGATAACACAACCGGCAATTTTAATTAACTAATTCAGAGGAATTTCATTCAGGATTAACTATCTTTATTTGACTTCCAATATTCAGCAAATGATGAAACAAACATATATTATTAATTCTCGGATTGCACTTGTGCTTGCGCAATTTCCCCTCTTGTATTCATGTTTTTGCAAAATGCAGCCACCACCTTACAAAGTGATCAGGTCACTGCTATATGCAGTACGTAATTGACTGAAACTGGAATGCTGCCCAAGGAATGTACTCACGGACCTGCTGGATATGAATCATGCCCAGAAATCTGCAGCTGCAAATGGTCTCCACCACACGTGCCAACACTTCTGCATTAACGTGGACAGATTTGCAATATTGTTTGGCTGTAAACAATGGCGTCTCCAAATAAATATGAATCGCAGCTCTCAAATACAAGACCACATATGAATTACGAAAATCTTCTCTGTCTCAGCTC
Source organism: Chamaecyparis obtusa (assembly GCA_027943335.1). Lineage (NCBI taxonomy): Eukaryota > Viridiplantae > Streptophyta > Pinopsida > Cupressales > Cupressaceae > Chamaecyparis > Chamaecyparis obtusa. The sequence continues at coordinate 1,191,471 of BSBK01001190.1, forward strand.
TTTCGATAACCAGAAAATAAATCAATAGCATCCACAAAATAATAACAGAATTCAATTGTTGAATTCAATAACACAATTCCACAGCTAAACTCCAAACCCCAGATTTAGAACTCTCACACATCCGATATACAACAGCACCGAATTGTGATCTCAGAGATAATCAGCATGTAAAATTCACCATTATCAAGTAATGACTCAAATTATGAAAAAGAGGAATCAGTCCTCGAAACCCTAGCCAAGATTTGTCTTCTTCCCAAATTCCAAGAAAATAATGATTGCATAAGATGAATAAAGTGCTTTTTCGAGTAGAATATATAGGCTTTTTGGAAAAAGCACTTTTTTAATATTTTCATTTAATTGGCTTTAAAAATAATCTCACTTTATAACATTAAGTTATAAAGTCATAACTTATTAAATTAAATCAAAATGATTTAATTTAATAACACATTTAAAATACAAGCCACTGAACTGTCTGATTGCAATCAATGAACTTCTAACAAAGCACCAAGTCCAACCGCCCAGCTAGGAATAGGCACTGCCTTGCTAGAAATAGCCATTGCTAAAAATAGACTTACTATAAATAGTAAGTCTCTCAAACTGGAGATTCTCTGAAACTCGATCTTGAGATATATGGCGCTCCATGCAGACACCCTGCTAATCCTGGCCATACCCAAAATATCACTTACTAAAAATAGTAAGTTGACCAAAATGATCCGAACAAAGAGCAGACTTGATAATCAGAACCTCCAGAAAGGAATCCAAACGCTGGCTTCACCATCTGACCCCCTCTGATCGCCTGATTAGCCTGTGAGGGGCCAAACCAAGCTAATCCCATAAGTCAAAAAAAACGGGGACATTACAGTTGAGTCCTTGGGTTTCGACCCTAAACACTCGCTAAGATTTCCAAAGAGGCACTTACAATTTGGGCATAAGACTTAGCTTGTTGAAGGGTACACCTATGAGGATGAACTGGAATTCAATTTTCAGTTGGAGCTCAAAGGTTGATAATAGATATAGGTCTAAAATCATCATAGGACACCCGTGCAGATAATCCATGCCATATTGGATGACCCGCCTGATGGAAAACACCACAAGTTCATTGTTCCAAATAATTGACCTAAGAATGATTGGCGCTATAAATTTGAGGACTCAGAAGTCTACATGATGAGCGAATTGCATAATGAGTTCAATAATGTCCACATGAAACAATGGGTTATGCTTAATCACTTTACATATTTACTTGGGATCCAAGAATCACCATGACGTTATAAGAATGCTTATGGGCAAGCATTTTCCAAGAGGGGGAGAATGTAATGTCCCTAATTTAGGACCTAGAAGATATAAGATTGATAAGTTAACTTATTAATATAAGCTTCCACTATTTATTGGCAAGCATAAGGAAGGAAAGCTCCTAATGTCCCTTAATGCAATGGATAAATATTTCGTGACTTGGAATAGTTTTATGTATGATCATCACCAATAAATAATACCAATCATCTCCATCATATTAAAGGGAGCACACATTATATCAAAGGATACTATTACCAACATCATAATCGATAAAGGAGGCCAAGTATGGTGCAATCAAATTAAAGAAATATTCATCAAAGGATTTTGGGTAAGGCAGAAATAGCGTATCGGATTAATGGATCTTAACGCTGACAGCCGAGATTGATATCAAATAGAAAAGTATGATGTCCACTAAACAATAATTGTATCTAATCAATAAGCTGCCAACTTGAAGACAATGCTTAACAACAACTATGAAGAAATGATAGTAAGCCAAATGTGCGACTTATTTTATCGACTAAGTCTAGAGTTAATGATGAATTTTCTGAACACCGAATGGTATTGTGGAAGAATACATAACACTTCAGCAATCTGTTGCTTATGATTATTGAGTGATACAATACAATGACATAGAAGTCTGAACATCACAGATGGGTGCAATTAAGAATCAATGAACAGCCACATAAGCTACAGCTCAGCATGAAGGATACACAATGATGGGAAGCAGTTGATACGGAAATAGCAATTTTAATAATGGAAGACTGCGATTATATAAGTCGACGAGGATAGCGACCATATGGAGACAAAATGACAACAAAGGAGTAATAAGCAATAGCATCAATACCATCGGTTAATTATTAATAAGTTAATGATATTAGCGACTTGACTTATAGTCAGCAGCCATAATAGAAGACTTATCAGATAGTTATGAAGAAAGCAGCGATTGCTAATGAAGTCAACGGGATACGATTAGCATTACCAAGGGCAGTGATTAATATATGTACAACATTTAGTCAGCAATCATGACAAGGTGCAATTAAGAAGGAAAGACAATTAGGGCCTGAGACATGTCTATTGACCATAACTTATCCTCCATTCGAGAGATATAAAAAGGTACTCATTCTCACTTCAGAAATCAGTTATTCAGAACCTTTTTTTAATATCTTATCCTATTTGGATCTGCTCAGATCGAGCACAAGTATTGTTGGCAAATTCGGTTGCTGGCGTCTAAGTATACATCAGAGATAGCACCATTGTTGCTTGTTGCAAGCACATAATTGCTAAGATCAGACACAACGTCATTGACATTGTTGCAAGGGTATAATCCCATATTTGAGATAGCAACTGTATTGTTGAAAAGTGATATTATCATGTCAGTTATTGCATAAATTAAAGGATTATATCAGAAATGTCACTTAAATTGCTTTTAGTGATCATAGACAAGTTCATAGTACATTCTCCATTTTCAAATCAGAGAAGGCTAATATCTTTACCATTGACTAAACCAAATCAACTTGCGTAATGAATATCAGTCATATCAGATATAGCAGCAATCCATATCTTATCTATATATTGTTCTTTGAATAATAATATCATTATCCATATATCTATCTTATCAATTGTATCATTTTAACATTCATAAGTAGTAATTCATATTGATATTTGAGAACTTGAAGGAAGGAAGTGTCTTGTGATTTGGATTGCAAAGCAATTGTCCCTATTTCCTGACTTAGCCAAAAAGGGGACATTACATTACATAATGTGCATGTGGGGATTCAATAATACTTTCCCTAACAATCTATCCTCAGTTTGAGTCCCTTGGAAAAACATATAAGGTGCCTCAACTACTAGCATCCCTTGTTATGTATTCCATCCTATTCTCGATAATGAGATAGTTCGTTGTTTAAAGCATAGCAGCATAAATCTGCAAAAAATCCCGATTATACCCAATTAATCTTGAATCTTGGAGATTGCCGATTTTTTCCCTGAAAAACCCCCGATTTATGAAAAAATCGTTCCTAATTTTCAATGACCTTTTTACATTTAAAGTGCATTAAAATCATATTAAAATCTCTTAAAATAGCAAAAAAAAAATCATTACAAAAACCTACGAAACCCTACAAAAAAACTCACGGAATTGAGAATCACTCAGAAATAGTGTTAATTACAAGACAAAAGTGAAGTCAATGAGGAATCAACTTGGGAAAAAATTGTAATTTTGTCCCTTTACTTTTCTTTCCGACTTGTGGAAAACCCTAATCAGAGGAGTGAGGAGCAATGGCGGTCATCAACGAAATTTGACATGGGAGATAGGTTGAAAGTTTTGCAAATTCCCGAGTGTTGCAGAGTCAAGAAGTAACATGGGAGATAGGCAATTACAAACAAATTTTTCCTCTCTTTCTACATTGAATACATTGTATAGCCTGATTGATATTGTTTCTTTTTTAACATTGATTTTGTTTGTATAAATTTCAAATATTTTAGTTGTTGCAATATGAAACAAAAGAAGACCGTAACAAAGCTGTCTTATTTATTTGTTGCTATATGATCTAAAAGAGCAAGGTAAGAAAGCTTTTCCTTATTTATTTTGGAGAAAATAGATAATCAGGCTTGCCAATTATGACATAAGTTTTGACAATTAATCAAATTGCTAGATATTTAATAACTTCACTCAAAATTAAATTAAATAGTTCATGCAATTCAGTCTCTAAGTTCAACATATATAAAATTGTTTTGGTATATACATGTGTATATATCACTTCACATATGTGTATATCAGGTCAACTTTGCATATAATTGTTTATTGAGTATATATAATAAAAAGGAACTTGAGAGGATTCTAGAAAACAAATTCTCCTACTTATCAATTGATGAGATTAAGGGGCTTTCTAATGAATGGTTCATAATGCACAACACTTATTGAAGGTTTTGCAAATGGGGTCGCAAGCAAAGGGGGCTTAACCTTGGAGGAAACTCTGTGGTTAAGTGTACTTGAGTTGGAGTAGTACTGGGATGCATGACCTTTCGGGAAGTCTTGGTGTTTCACCTCTATGAGCACCACCTAATTGCAATGAGTGCTAAGTTTCCCATTCATTCTCATGAGAGATGGGTTCTTGTGAACCACTACTCATGAAACTTTGGTCAATGAATTTGACTCAAAACTACACAAATGAATCCTGATAGCAATATCACAATTTGACTTGCTATGGAAAATATCTCCTACTTATCAATTGATGTGCTTAAGAGGCTTTCTAATGAATAGTTCTTAAGGCACAACACTTGCTGAAGGTTTTGTAAATGACGTTGCAAGAAAAGAGGGCTTAACCTTGTAGTAAACTTCATGGTTAAGCACGCTTGAGTTGGAGTAGTATTGGGATGGGTGACCACCTGGGAAGTCTTGGTGCTTCACCTTTGTGAGCATCACCTAGATGCAATGAGTGTTAAGTGTTCCATTAAGTCGCATGAGAGATGTGTTCTTGTGAACTATTATTACTCATGAAACTTGGGTCAATGAGTTTGACTCAAAAACTATACAAATGAATCCATGTAACAATATCACAATTGGACTTCTGGAAAATATCTTCTACTTATCAATTGATGAGTTTAAGTGGCTTTCTAATGAATGGTTCGTAAGGCACAACACTTGTTGAAGGTTTTGCAAATGGGGTTGCAAGCAAGTGGGATTAACCTGGGAAGAAAGTTCATGGTTAAGCGTGCTTGTACTGGAGTAGTACCGGGATGGGTGACCTCCAGGAAGTCCTGATGCTTCACCTCTGTGAGCATCACCTGGATGCAATGAGTGCTAAGTGTTCCATTTATTCTCATGAGAGATGGAATCTTGTAAACTGGTACTCGTGAAACTTGGGTCAATGAGTTTGACTCAAACTACATAGATGAATCTTGATAGCAATATCACAAATGAATTCTACTTATATGAATATGAAAGTTTTCTTTTATTGATAATATTTTGCGAAGAAAGTTTCATTCTGATTTTGAAAAATAAGAAAGCCCACATCATATTTTGGTGCCACTTCAAATCATAGTTGATTGAAATTTATATGGTTAAAACTTTTGAGAACTCCAAGTTTAAAATATATTAGGAGAAGGTTGTGCAAGTGCTTTGAATCATTATATAAGTCCTTTATCATCTATGCTATGGAAATGTCCTTTAATTTAAAAGAAAACTAGTTCTTCGCTGTTTTTCTTCAATTTTTCACATTTTTTTGTAAATCCGATTTTTCCCAGATTTTTTACCGATTTATTCAAAAAATCCTACTCCTTCGGTTTGCCGATTTTTTCCCAAAACAATTTATGCTTCTATGGTTTAAAGCAAAGATGACAAACTCGCCAAGTAATCGCCGAGTTGGAAAAACTCGCCGAGTTTTCCAGCTGGGCGATTTACTCGGCCAAAAACTCGCCAGTTTAAACTAGCCGATTTTTCGGCGAGTTTTTCCTAAAACTCGGCGAGTTTTTAAAAAAAACTCTCCTGCCAAGGTTTGAATGCTATATAGGGCATTTTCGGGCATAGTTTTTCATCTACAACATTTTGGTCTTTGAGTAGAGGAGGAAAGTTTCCGATTTTCCACTTGAGGGGCGGGAGGATTTATACAAATATAACATTTAAGTATAAGTTTGATTTATTTAATTTCTTATACTTTAAGTTATATTTGTATAAATTATAAAATATATATACTTTAGGATGTTTGAGATAGGTTCCAGCTTCATAGGAGTTAAGATGCAGATTCTAGATTCAAAAAATTTCAGACTTAACCAAATTTCAGGATTCAGCAAGCCTTCAGCAGGGTTACCTCCCACAATCCATCATGGCTTTCTAAGGTCAAACTAAAGCTGGCAAAAGGATTTCCAAAGGGTTTTAACTCGTTTTATCACAAATCACTTGGTTTCGACCCCATCTCTACGACAGACTTAGCTTAGCTCTCGCCCAAATCCCAAACAGAGATGACTTCCCAACAGGCCAAAATCACTCAAACCTCATTTGTCGGACCTAGGGACTTGAAAACAACCACCAACAAAGACTACCTAAGACCTAGTTATGAAGACTTTGACATTTGGCATTGATCAATGATCAAGCATCATAGATTCATACTAGTTTTGTAGAAACTGTTTACTATTTTGCTTCCAGTCATCAGCATTCCACACGAGAATGCGATTTTGTACCCACTTTGCATTTATATATATCTAAACTTAGCTTGTTTCTTTTGTTTTCTCATTAATTAACTCATTGGATGCATCTTCTGATAGAATTTTGCAAGAAAAATGCATTTTTAATTAAATTTTATGCTATTTTTAAGTTCCTGAGTTTTTTGCCGAGTTTTTTCAAAAACTGGCCAAGTTTTCCCGAGTAATCTTTTTCAGGGCTTGGCGAGTTTTGGGCGAGTGAGAGTTTGTCAACTTTGGTTTAAAGTATTAAAGAATATTACATATATAACTCTATTATGAATAGACATCATAATGGCAGGAATAGCAACATATAAATGTATATCAGTAGCAATATGTTAATTGCTTAACATTCCTACTTCTTATAAAGTGGAAGACAAGGTAAAAATTCAGCAAGATCAGGAGTTCATGTATTTTGTATCACACCAAACTCCTGAACAGTATAGAAATCTGCTAACTAGAATAATTGGTTGGGAGACTGCAAGTCTCTTCCTTGATGGATTGCTTATTTCACTTCTTCCCTGCCCTCCTTCATCAGTGCCAATCTGCATTATATATCTATCCATTGGTATTGAGCAATCCCAAAAAGGGGACATTACAGAGGAGTCATGTCTTTCCTATAGTAATGTCCCCCTTCTAAAATAGGTGTTTCTTTATGGTGACCATTGATTCTTGCTGACTAAACTGTTGCAAGTCATCTTAATGAAAATCTTTCCCCAACACTCGTGTCTATTTACTAATGACCTGCAGCCGCCTTGGTAATAATCACACTCCTTTAATAAAACATACCCGTGTCTTATTGCTTATGCGTATGCATCGGTGCAACTGAGATAGCATGGCTGCCTCTTTGCCGAATACATTTATTTATGGGATCTAAAACTTCAGAAAATTGCGAGGTATTATAAATAAGACAATTTTCTGAGCAAGGACAATTTTTAAATCTTCCTTCATGGCAGGGTCATGACAAGTATAATCTGTAACTTTGTATGCTGTGGTTTCACAGGAGAGTGGTATCATCATTATTGCTCTTGAGTGGGGTTGAAGTAGCGATGGGATAATATTGAATAACGTGTATCATACTAAAAATCATAAGAATCACTCAAGTTGCATGTTGATTATGTATTAATGGGTCAGATATTAATATGCATTTGTTTTCAGTGGATTCTTTATCATTGATGTATTTCCAGGCTTCATAGTTTGCAGTTTTGCTGCTTATAATTTGACTTATCTGTAGCCACAGTTTGAACACTTTAGGTTGAGAATGCTCCCTCATCATCTAAAGATGCCTAGAAGTACTTGACCATGAAAATTTGCAAGTACAACATTGTGGAATACCTCAAGATTTCCTCTTTTTAAGTCTTGGTAAAGGAAGAGAATTTATAATTCTTCATTACCATTATGGGGGAGTTGCTTGGAGAAAGAACAAATAGGTGACCTTGATCATCTCTTAGGGGATTAGCTAATACAGTAGCTAGCTAAGGATAGAATGTTGCCGAATTCTCATAAAGGAAAATTGAATAATGTTCGGGTCCACCCAACAATGAACAAGACATGCTATTCATCAAATCCCTTAATAGGCTTGATGTTCCAGTACCCTGTCTACAATCTCAATTATCTTTTGTAGTGCAATCTGTACAAAGGGACATGGAATACTTGCTAACACTATTTTTTCCAAAGAACATGGCCTGGCTCTGAGCAATGGAAAGGAAAAGCAAAGCCAGTAGCAGTGGGTCAAATCGATTAAGGTCTTAGTCTTATCAAAGCAAAGAAACAAGTATCAATTATGAAGAGGGTTGGCATGTTCACAGTTTGAAAAGGAATCTAATTTCTTTCAAGTGTTCAAAAAAATTCTTGTAGTGATCTACTTTTGATTGGTAATTTGATGAGGACCTCAATATAATCTACTATAATGGTACAGAATCTGCAAGTTGGTTGTCACCTAGGATTTTGCTACCAACAAGTACTATTTTAATAGTTCAGTGAAGTACACAGTGGAAATTCCTGTTTGGTGAAACATGAAACTAATTAAGATATCATTACAGAAATCAGAAAATAAGATTAAACACAAGCGAACATGAATGCCACTGAAAGTTAAAGGAAATTTGTTTGACCAAATTCTCGAGACAACGACTATCAATTATATTCTAACCTAAATGACAAATTTATTAAATATTGTAATAGCCAATAGGCTATAGTTGATCTTAACATGTATGTTAGAGAGCCTATAGTTGATATTTCATGCACGCTTTTTGACAATTCCAGGTTCTGAAGTTCTTTTGCATTGAGTTTCAAAGTCAGTTCTAATTTTTTTAAATAAGGGTCACTCTCCTTTTTTCATAGAGGATATTATAAATTTTTTATTTACTGAGGCTGCAGTATAGTGAAATCTAATACGAAAAATGGTTATGCTTAAAAAATTGTTGCCTCAAAATGGTTGTTTTTATAACATTAAAAAAATGACTGCCTTGGCTCTTCATACATTTATGAGCATTCAAAAAGAGAGTAACTAAAGTTGGTCATTCTGATTTGTTATATGCAGGTTTATAGCCATGAAAAAGCTGCTAGACACACTGGACTACTTCCCTTTTTGCTAGGAAACTTGCTTTCCAGTATTCCTTTTTTGTTTCTCATCTCCATCTTGTGTTCGGCAGTCATTTACTTCTTACTTGGTCTGAGATCAGATTTCAGCTTGTTTATGTATTTTGTTTTAAACTTCTTCATGTGCCTTCTAATAAATGAAGGCATGCTCATGGTTCTCGCTTCATTCTCACCCAATGTATTCAAAGGCATCCTGACCATGGTTTTTCTTCAGGTGGGCATTGAGCTATACAAATCATTTTACTTATCTACTGTTGAATTTTAAGTTGCTTGTGAAGGTGTCTCAATGTTATTGCCCTGTCTCTCTTTCCTCTAAAGTTATTTATTGATTATCAATCAAATGTGTGTTGTAGATTATCATGATGCTGGTTGCAGGATATTTCAGACTGCGAGATGAACTCCCAAGGGCAGTATGGAAGTACCCACTATCATATTTGGTCTTCCATACATATGCTATTGAGGCAAGAATGCTCAGAATGTTTTGACTAATTGTTTTTATTTGTTCGCCTTATTCACTTTCTTACCTTTACACTTATTTCTGATATCCAAACTTGAAAATTAATGTTTAATACTGTCGACAGGGTCTTCTTGAAAATGAATATGTAGGAGTATCCTTTGCTGTGGGACAAATTGGATCAATTTCTGGAGAAAAAGCTCTGCGGGATTCATATGATATTTCGAGCTCAAGGAATGCCAAGTGGATAAACCTATTGATTCTTGTTATCATAGCTCTTGGATATCGATTAATCCTATTTTTATCCCTTTATATGGGAGAAAAGTGCAGATCTTGGCCCTACAGAAGTTACAGAGAAAACAAATGCTTTGTGAATTGAGATAAAGCACAAATTCCATTGTTTTTAAAATTTATTCTAATAAATAGTAATCTAGCAAAGAAGTGCTCGATCTTCTTTTTCCTCCCTTGAAAAGGACAGATCAATTCTTGGGCAGTATAAATTGACACAATTGAGTCATAATTGTAGTCAATCTCAAAGTCACCAGCTCTATACGCAGGCAATCATTTGCAATTCTAACTAGGTGTATATGGTAACCTTGTTATTTGGCAGATGTGGTAACCCGTGCTCTTTAGAACCTTGGTCTTTATGATCTTGAGTCTGCTTTTATTATAAATGTTACATTTGTAATTAATGTAAATTCCCACAGATATGTTATTTGCAGGAGCATTCATCTTCCCAAAAATGAATTTAATCTTCTTCAAGGCAACCTCTGCAATTCTGATATGTTCTAAGACACAATTTTATACAGTTCCTGCTATTTCACAATGAACGTTCTATCATCTGCTTTTTGATGATGTGAACGAAGTTATTTTATTCTTTTCTAGTCTCACACAAACTTTTCATCTTAAGCATGCATAAATGCTTCTAGAGTAAATACCGCAATTTGTGAATTGATAATAATGGCAAATGTCATAGACAGAAAATTCTAATTAATTTTCAGTATTTACTTAAGCTACATAGTCACGTGGTTAAGACACAAAACTATATATTCTTCAAAATAACTTGTATTTGCACTGTACTTATAGAATGTGAATAATGTTCAATTCACATGTACTGTTCCTTTCAAATCACCTTCGCTAAGGAATGCTATTGAACAACTGTTATGACTTAAGTGATTTATATACCTTGTCTCATCTGTATAGAGATCACTGCATCTAAAATAATCCCTGAATACGTTTAACTACTCATTGTGCATCTGGAAACTTGTTGCAGCTTCAGCAGAGCTAGTTCAGTGACAAAAGTTTTCAAATTGGAAAAGCCAGACAAATGGATGATTGGAGACAGCCACATGTTAAGTCTGCCTGCTATTGTTTTCCTAACGGAGACAATGTACAAGACAGCTTTGATAAGGATAATTCTACCAGCTATTGTTTTCCTTACGGAGACAATGTACAAGACAGCTTTGATAAGGATAATTCTAATCTTTGTTGAGAATTTGAATATTTTAAAAAAGGTTAAGGATGTGTACACAGAAACCATAATCAATAGTTATTGTAAGGATGCGACTTCCTGTTAGTCCGTTGAGTAAAAGGCGAGGCGTGAGGGGTTCTGGCTAATATAGGGTGAGAGTTTGGTGGCAATTTGGTTGTCATGCTCTTTGACGTAATACAAAAGCCCTTCCTTAAAAAAGTGGAAAAAAAAAGGAAAAGCGCCATAAAATAAGAATAAACGTAGAGTATGATGAATTTTTGGCGGAAGTTTCAATGCATCTTTCAACTAATCTAATATGTAAGCATAAGATGCAATGCCAATTCCAAGTATTTAACAATAAGTATTTAACAATTTCTCTCAAAATGAGGTTGAAAGGGTTATATTATTGAGAGTGATGCAAGGGCCTTGAGACATATCCTTATGGGAACTAGAGCTCTTTAGCATATGTATCTTATGGAACCCATGGTTGAGAATGATTGTCATGCCTTATGACGCATCTTCTTCAAGCGTGTTTTGTTGGGACCTTGGACTTGATAGCATCGTGTTTAGTTGTAGTTTCTAAGTGTTATGCATATAATTTTTTGTCGATTTCCTTGATTTTATGTATTTAGAAATGATCAAGAAGGATTTGGAAAGTATATGTAACATGGAAACGTGAAAAAAACAAGTTCAAGATACAACAGAGGTGGTTGATAATCTTGCAAAATTGTTCAAGACAGGGCTGGTACCCTGGTAGCATGGATGTCCTGTGAAAATTAACTATTGCAATCACTGATTGTTAATCTCCTATCTTGAAAGATTATTTAACTATCGAAAACTAATTCATAGCCAAATATTGAATAACAACACAATTGAAATTTCACAAAAATAAATGAGGAAATAAATTTGAACACGATGACAATATTTTCGGACAAAATTGTCCCTGGAAAAACCCCCAAGGGAAAACCAGTTCTATAGATGGAAAATATATTAATCTTCAGCAATATAAGAGTTACAAAAGATTCATTGCCTCTTACTGGCAGATCTCTGATAAACTCCTAATATCTCCCGCTGATGTCCCCCACTGCTATCCCAGCGCTACCACTACACCCTTGCTCCCATTGCAAGAATATTTGCTATCACTGCAAATACATTTGCTATCACTGCAAATACATTTGCTTTCATTGCAAATGATTTCTTCACAACTTGATGTTTTCCAAATGCCCCCCTAGTCCCCCTTTTATACTACTTTCGCTGAAAAATCAACGGTCGAGATGGATCTCAATCAACGGCTGAGATAAAAAGGAACTCAACAACCAAAACTGAACTGGTTGTCAACAACTACCAATTAAATAAATATTTATTAACCTAAGCATTCTTGGGAAAATAAATATTTATTAATCAGGGCAAATGGCTTTCTCGCTACATAACTAACACTCCCTCTTAGCGAGGAAGCTATTTTGCATGACACCCAACTTATCTCTAAAGAAGATAAATTTTGCCTTCCCCAATGCCTTCGTCAAAATGTCTGCTACTTGCTCCTTTGTAGGTATGTACTGTAGTTGAACAATCCCTCTTTGTACACAATCTCTAATAAAGTGATATCTGATGTTTATATGTTTAGACCTATCATGAAAAAATGGATTCTCAGACAACTTGATGCAACTCTGATTGTCACAGTGTATCACAGTAGTGTCAACTCTCTGACCAAACAAGGCTGCTAATGACTTCCGAAGCCATATAGCTTCACATGTCGCCATGCTAGCTACTATGTATTTTGCTTCTGCTGAACTCAGAGCCACAGACTTCTGCTTCCTACTGAACTAAGAAACAACTCCTGATCCCAAATTGAAACAACACCTTGAAGTGCTCCTTTTGTCTATTGTACTCCCTGCCCAATCTGCATTAGTATAGCCCATCAACCTGATACTTTCACTTTGAACATATCTGATCCCATACTCAACTGTACCACTCAAGTAACACAAGACATGCTTAGCCGTTGTCCAATGCACTCTCTTTGGCTCAACCATGAACTGACTAAGAGAGTTTACAGCAAAAGCTACGCCTAGCCTGGTGTTGACCAAATACATAAGCGAACCAATCAACTATTTGTATAAGGAGGGATCTACATCTTTTTCCTTTGAAGTGTCTACCTTCCTCCAGTTCATGATCATAGGTGTCGACATGGCTTTGCAATCTTCTATCTCGAATCTCTTCAAGATTTCAATGCAAGATTTCCCTTGCCCAAGGAAAATTTCTCCATCCGTCTGCCACACCTCCATGCCTAGAAAGTAGTGCATAAGTCCCAAATCCTTCATCTCGAACTCTGCTGCAAGATCCCTCTTGCACTCCTCTATGAGCCCTAGTGAACCTGTTAGAAACAAGTCGTCTACATATAGAAAAAGAATGAGAACCTCACCCCCAACCACCAAGTAGTAGAGGTTAGCATCTGCCTCACTCTTCACAAAGCCCATTCCCTGCAAGTATGTATCAATGTGCTCATACCAAGCTCTGGGAGCTTTCTTGAGTCTGTAAAAAGCTCTCTTCAATCTGCACACATGGGTCTCTTTACTATGTGCTACAAAGCCTTCTGGTTGCTCTATGTATACCTCCTTCAATTCACCATTAAGGAATGTTGTCTTGACATCCATTTGATGGATTTGCCATCCCATTTGTGCGGCAAATGAGATCACAGCTCGAATAGTAGTATACCTGGCCACTGGAGCAAATGTCTCCTCATAGTCTATTCCCTCCTTCTAAGAGAACCCCTTTGCCACAAACCTTGCCTTGTATTTCTTGATGCTACCATCTGCACCGTGCTTGATCTTGTAGATCCAGCGTGATCCAACCACTGCCCTATCTGTTGGTCTAGGCACTATCTCCCACACATCATTTTGCATTATTGAGGTATATTCCTCAACCATCGCATCTCACCACACTTGATGTTGTGCAGCCTCTTGATAACTGGAAGGCTCACTGTCTACCAACTGACTGACTAAAGCCACATAGTCATTGAACTTGGCTAGTTGTCTCCTTTCTCTTGTACTCCTCCTAGGAGCTCCCACTAACTCCTGAGTGTCCCTTTGTGTCTCTTGAACCTCACGGTTCCCACTACCAATTGTAGAGGATGGAATATCAACCTCTATGTCTTCTTGATGCACATCCTCCTGCATCGATTGCTCCATATTTTGTGAATCTCCACCACCTAAGCCTATGCTCATACCAGTAACTGTACTTGGGCTTTGATGCCCTTGACTTGGCGAAGTTATCCTTGGAGCTTCTGTTGGTTGCTCACTCTGATCTTCTGCTGGCAAATCTCTAGACCTCCTGAATGCCTTGTCCTCCATGGATTTTGGAGAGGAGGCTAAGGATTAGGACCAGCCACTAGTACGAAGAGTGAGGGCACAAAGAGATGTTTCCCCATCATTGGTAGTAGGAGCGGGAGAGGAGATGATGGGTGAGGAGGGTGAGGATTCAGTTGGTAGGGGAGATGGAAAGGTGACAAGGATTTCCCCTAGTTTCTCTTCATCTGGGATTTCTAGTGGTGAGAGAGATGAGAGTAATGATGATGATGATGATGATGATGATGATGAGGGAGGAAATGAGGGAAATGGGGACTTACTTAGGAGGTTGCGAACCCAAGTTGTTGACCTTTCCAGTAGGTTAGATGCTACAAATATTATGGCATCAAATGTAGAGCGTTGGGTTGTTGTGGTGGAGGAGAGAGAGCGATAGGCTTGGTTGGAGGTGAGAGCCTATTTGGATAGTGTACATGACCTATCACTTCAGGAGGCATTGGATCAGATATGGAATTCTTAGTGAGAGGTTTAGTCAGAAGTATATTGAGTGCTGGTAGAGGCATTATGAAAAGGTGATACTGTTAGAGTATAGGGTACCTAGCCACACTCCTTCTCAAAGGACCAATAGGATGCAGAGTGTTAATATGATTTAGAACAATAGAGAGGGGGGGTGAATCAGTTGTTCTTAGGTCTTGATGTATAAAACAATCTCAAAAACTTATCTTTAAATCAGATCCAAAACCAAAACAAACTTGGTCATCATTGATTCAATAATAGAAACATTTAACAATGCAGTCCACTACCCAGCTATAACTTAACTTGCAAAACATAGTAATGTTCAAACCAAAACATTCACACAAGTATTAACACCAGGATTTATAGTGGAAACCCAATTTGGGAAAAACCACTTTGTAACATGCTACTATTATTTTCACTCTTCTGAAGTGAGCTCGGTAAAAATCCAACCCTGTCAAAGGTTACAATACACACTGTTAGGTGTGACCTAGTTAAAGGATTTCAATCACCCTGTTAAAAGTGAGCCTAGTCATAGGACTTACATACACTCCATTAGAATGGAACCTTGTTCAAAGGATTTAACATATGACTGTTAGGTCAACCTCTATTAAAAGGATTTTGACTGTTACAATAGTTAGAAAGTAGCAGCAGTATTATCTGAAAAATATACAACTCACTTTGCAAATATCAGATCTAATTCCATACACTAATGCTGGTTTACTGACTTTGAAACTTTGCCATTTCCATCTCTGATCTACTTGGAACTTTTCTTCAAGCAATCACCACAATTCTCCTTCAGCCTTTTCTGCTTATTCAATCAATAAAACTTTCCTCTTCCAGCATTCTCTGTTCTCCATGTACATGCATATCAAAATGCTCAGGTTCCCTTATATTTTTCTTAATTAGGTTAACTCATCTTTTGCCGCTCAATCTCCTTCGTAGATCTTAGGGTTAGGTTAGATTCATTGAATCTACCCGCTTCATGTTCTTCGGCTCCTTTTCTAGAATCATCTCAAATCTCTTAAAGATTTACAATAAAATATTTTACAGTGCATTTAATGCTTCCAAACAATCAATAAATAAAGTCAACATGTTTTACATAATCCAAGAATTCAACAATGTCGGCTCCAAAATTAAATTCTCTTCAAATATAAAATTGCTGATGCTTGGTCAATACTGTGATTGTCCACTCAGTCTTCATGTAGAAAGCTTGGTCATTACTAAAACTATTTCCTCGGCTTACACTGTCTTCCTCAGCAATTTACTGATACTCGGTCGACACTATAATTTTAAGCTCAGCATGTACTAACTCGGTCGACACTAACATTACTCAACTTAAACATGATTTTTCTATTCTTTGCTCGGTTAAGCCTACCAGTTTAGTCTTTAGTCTTACTAAGATAAACAATACATTATCTCATCATTGTGCAACATAGTCAAGTACACTTTGTAGTATCAAGATAACTCAACCTTTCCTTAGGTGCTATTGTTACCAACCTTGCTTAACCCCTTAGCAACACTCAACTAGATATAGTACTTTCCTAAGTAGCAACAGTCTTACTAGTTAAGGTTTGACATCAATGACAATACAACAATTGTTTCAATTGCAGTTTCCAACAATCTCCCTCTTTGGCATTGATGACAACACCATATGATATCACTTGAATAACACATGGATTACCAACCAATCCAAAAACTTATCTGTTCATCAAAAAATTATTTATAATATCCTTAGCTTCATTCTGATTTAGAATCCTATAAGCCTCACTTTTGTGATTGTCAAAAGTATTCAGATCTCCCTCTATCCCGATCCTTCATTTCAATTCATCATCCTTATCTTCAGTTCCATTAGTTCATCTCCCTCTTTCCTTTTAGTTCCATTAGTTCATCTCCCTCTTGCTTTTCAGTATCATGTGTTATCATATCTCATGTGTTATCATATCAGTTTCTTCTCCCTCTTTGACAAAAATGCCAAAGCAGCAACTAAAACATACATCCATAAGACGTAGATAATATCTGTGCAGCTCAGTGTTTCTCCCTCTATCATCTTGCTTATGACTAATTCCTTGTCTTTGCTTCTCTTCACAACTCTAGGCCATCCCTAAAGCGTGACAATTTTCTGCATCAATTTGTCAAATGTTCTACTGTTGCATATTTGATGCAGTGCTCCTAGCTTGTCTAGGCAGCCTCAGTTAGGGGAAGAACCCCTAATTGACTTCTCAAATACTCATGAGCTTCTCTGGGTAAAGATTTAGTGAATATGTCTGCTAATTGTTCTTTTGTATTTACATATTTCGTTCGGACTTCTTTGTCTTGTACTAATTCTCTCAAGTAGTGATACTTGATTGCAATGTGCTTGGTCTTAGTGTGCATCACTGGATTCTTAGAAATATTGATAGCACTTGTGTTGTCACAGAAAATAACAACAGGTTCAGTGATTTCTTCTTTCATGCCTATCAACAATTATTTTATCCATACCAAGTTTGAACAGTTTATTGCAGCAACAACATACTCAGCCTCGGCAGTTGATTGGGAAATGCAATTTTGTTTCTTGCTTGTCCAGGAGACTAATCTCTGTCCAAGAAAGAAAGCTCCACCACTAGTACTCTTTCTGTCATCTACATTTCCTGCCCAATCAGCATCTGTATAAACTCGGAGTTCAAATTTGTCATCCTTCTTATAATATAGACCATAGTTTCTTTCAAGTATCTCATAATTCTTTTCACGGCCATCAAATGTGTTTCCTTAGGATTGGCAGAGAATCTTGCCACAATCCCAACAGCTAATGCAATATCTAGTCTGCTATGTATAGCATACTGCAATTTTCCAATCATGGATCTGTACAGAGTCTGATTCACTTCTACAGCATCATCATTCTTAGATAACTTTTGTCCAGTAACCATGGGAGTTCCCACTGGTTTAGCATCTTCCATCCCAAAAGTTTTTAGTATTTCATTAACATACTTAGACTGTGTAATGAAAATTCCATTCTTCCTCTGATATACTTGTAAACCAACAAAGAATTTGATCTCACCAAACATACTCATTTCAAATTTAGTTTGCATTTCATTTGAGAAACTTTTACATAATGCATCTTGTCCACTAAAAATAATGTCATCAACAAAATTTTTTGCCAACAGGATACCTTTGCCTTCTTCATCCTTCATGTACAGATTGCTTGTATCATTTGTTCTTGAGAATTGAATATGTATCAAGTAGTTGTGCAACCTCTCATACCATGCTCTGGGAGCTTGTTTCAATCCATATAATGCTTTGTTCAGTTTGCACACCATGTGTCTTCTGTTTGGATCAATAAAACCTTCTGGTTGTTCTATGTAAACTTCTTCTAGTATACCATTCAAAAATGTAGACTTGACATCCATTTGATATACCTTGAAATCTTTATAAGCAGCATATGCAAGTAGAGTTCTTACTCCTTCCAATCTAGCTACAGAGGAAAATGTCTCCCCATAATCTATTCCTTCTTCTTGTGCATAGCCTTTGCATACCAGCCTAGCTTTGTTCCTAGTGATTTCACCATTTTCATTCATCTTTTTCCAAAACACCCATTTTGTTCCTATAACATTTTTGTTTTCAGGTCTCGACACTAGAGTCCAAGTATCATTCTTCTCAATCTGGTCAATTTCTTCATCCATTGCTTGTATGCAGTCTTCATTCTCCAATGCTTCACTAGTTGTCTTCGGTTCAAATTCACATAGTAGACATGTTGGATCCTTAGTCGTACTTCTGGTCTAGATTCCAGAATTTTTGTCTCCAATTATTTGTTCAGGCTTGTGATGTCTT
Source organism: Chamaecyparis obtusa (assembly GCA_027943335.1). NCBI lineage: Eukaryota > Viridiplantae > Streptophyta > Pinopsida > Cupressales > Cupressaceae > Chamaecyparis > Chamaecyparis obtusa. The sequence goes on from BSBK01001190.1 coordinate 1,210,081, forward strand.
CTTACATATTTTGCCAAAATAGGTTCAGCTATTCTTTCCTCTATTTCATCATGTTCCTCAACAAGATTGTCAGATTCAACTTCAGAATGTTCGACAAACTCTTCTTGATATTCAACAGTATTTTCTTGTAGCTCGACATGTTCTTGTTCTCTCTCGGCACTGATTTCCTGATACTCGGCATCATCTTTCTATCGCTCGGTATTGCTTACCCGAGACTCAGCATCAGGTGCAAGTTTGTTACTTGCCTCTTCTTCTTCTTCAATGTACACAAAAGATCTATAATCTGCTGGTTCTCTTTTGCTGTCAGCTTCATTTCTTTCTGCATACTCATCAATTTTGACATTCACACTTTCCACAATTTTGTTAGTGTTAGAGTTCAAACACTTATAAGTTTTACTTTTTGTGGAATATCCTAGGAATATGCCTTCATCACTCTTAGCATCAAACTTTCCATTCCTAGTATCTTTTAATATATAGCACTCACTTCCAAAGATTCTAAAGTATTTAACACTCGGTGCATGCCCATGCCATAATTCATAGGGTGTTAGATTTGTAGCTTTCTTGATCTGTACCCGATTAAGAGTGTAGACAGCAGTGCTTATAGCTTCTTTCCAATATTTTTGTGCCACATTCTTTTCAATCATCAATGTCCTTGCACAATCCAAAATAGATCTGTTTCTCCTTTCCGCTATACCATTCTATGGAGGTGTTCTAGGTGCAAACATCTGTCTTTTAATTCCTCTATTATTGCAAAATAGATTAAATTCATTTGATGTAAATTCTCCACCTCGGTCAGATCTAAGACATTTCAAGTTCCTACCTGTCTCCTTTTCAACTTTAGCCAAATACCACTTAAAGAATTGAAAAGCTTCAAATTTTTCTTTTAGAAACATCACATGCATCATCCTAGTATGATCATCAACAAATAAGATAAAGTATCTAGCACCACAATAACTTTGTACACCCATAGGTCCACAAAGGTCAGTATGAACCAAATCTAAAATGTTTTCAGAAGTAAAAGATTTGCTCTTGAAACTTGACTTTGTCATTTTTCCTAACTGACATTCCTTGCACATCACATTCTGAGGTTTCTTCAATCCAAGTAGACCTCTTACCTTTTTCTTCTTACTTATCTCTACAAGATTGTCAAAGTTAACATGACACAACCTTTTATGCCATAACCAAATATCATCAAGTTGTGCAATTAAACATGTTTCTTCAGATAGGTCAAGATAGAACAAATTACCTCTAATCTGATCTCCACTTCCAATCAATTCTCCAGTAGCATTAAATATTTTAGCTTGCTTGTGATGAAATTCCACTCGGTAACCAGTTTTGTTAAGTTGAGCAACACTTAACAAATTGTAATTAAGACCTTCAACCCAATATGCATTTTCACAAGATATCTTATCAGTCAGTTTAATCAAACCTTTTCCTCTAAAAGGACATGGTGCATCATTACCAAATTTTACACTTTTACCTCTGTAATGATGTAAGGTCTCAAACTTAATTTTGTCACCAGTCATGTGATGTGAACAACCACTATCAATAATCTATTTATCATTCTTGCTCACATAGGATATCAATACAGTTTTCTCATCCTCATCAGATTCATCTTTCATTGCAACATAGACTACCTCAATTTCAAAATCATCAGTATCAATGTCAGTTTCTTTTTCAACAATGTAACAAGATTTCTTACTTTTTCCTTTGTAGTCTCTGTTCCATCGGTAGCTTCTATCATCTTTTTTGTCTTTGTGTTTTCTTTTCCTTTCATCATCTTTATCCTTCCTGTCAGGACATCTAGCAGCTATATGACCAACTTTATTACATGCAAAACATATAATAGGGAGTTTACCTTTATACTTTCCTTTACCCCTTCTCAATCTTCTAGCCATAAGAGATTCTAGATCTTCTAGGTCTTCATCAGAAGTGTCACTGTCACTTTCACTTTCACTTTCATTTATGCATCTTTCTTTTTCTTTCTTTGGCTTGTTCAGAACTAGCTATGACTTGAAAGTAGATTCAACATTTCCAATGCTTCCAATAGTGAAATTATCATAGTTAGAGAGTTCAAAAGCAGTCAACTTACCAACCAAACTTTCCAAAGTAAGCACATTAGCAAAGTTACCTCTAGATTCTTGAATAGCTGAGATCTTAATGGCATATATATGACACAGGGTTCTTAGTACTTTCCCAATTATAGTTTCATCATCAATAGCCCCATTTGCTCCTCTGATGGCATTCACAACTTCTTTTATTCTACCACAATATTGTGCAATGTTTTCACCTTCTTGCATTCTCATTTCATCAAACTTACCTCTAAGACTCTCGGCCTTTGCTTTCAGCACATTCAAGTCACCACCATAGATCCTTGCAAGAGTGTCCCACATATCTTTAGCAGTTGTGCAATCCTTAATGTCCTCAAATTGTGGATAACTTAGGGCAGATGCAATTTCCTGCATTGCCTGATTATGTTCTTTCTTGGCTCTCATTTCTTCGGCAGTCAAAGGTGCGACAGGTGAGACATAACTGTTCTCAATCTAGTACTTTGCAGAGTCACCAATAACGGCCAGATGCAGCTTCATCAAGCTTTTCCATGCAGGGAATTTTTCCTTTTTCAGCTTCGGTACCTCCTTCTTATACATCTTGATCATTTGTTTCAAGCCCCTTTAAACTTGATTCTATCAACACTAATAATAAGCAACAAAGCTCTGATACCAATTGTTAATATGATTTAGAACAACAGAGAGGGGGGGGGGTGAATCAGTTGTTCTCAGGTCCTGATGTATAAAACAATCTCAAAAACTTATCTTTAAATCAGATCCAAAACCAAAACAAACTCGGTCATCACTAATTCAATAATAAAAACATCTAACAATGCAGTCCACTACCCAATTGCAACTTAACTTGCAAAACATAGTAATGTTCAAACCAAAACATTCACACAAGTATTAACACTAAGATTTATAGTGGAAACCCAATTTGGGAAAAACCACTTTGTAACATGCTACTATTATTTTCACTCTTATGAAGTGAGCTCGGTAAAAAGCCAACCCTGTCAAAGGTTACAATACACATTGTCAGGTGTGACCCAGTTAAAGGATTTCAATCACCCTGTTAAAAGTGAGCCTAGTCATAGGACTTACATACACTCCATTAGAATTCAACCTCTGTTAAAAAGATTTAACATATGACTGTTAGGTCAACCTCTGTTAAAAGGATTTTGACTGTTACAATAGTTAGAAAGTAGCAGCAGTATTATCTGAAAAATATACAACTCACTTTGCAAATATCAGATCTGATTCCGTACACTAATGCTGGTTTACTGACTTTGAAACTTTGTCACTTCCATCTCTAATATGCTCAAAACTTTTCTTCAAGCAATCACCACAATTCTCCTTCAAGCTTTTCTGCTTATTCAATCAATAAAACTTTCCTCTTCCAGCATTCTCTGTTCTCCATGTACATGCATATCAAAATGCTTAGGTTCCCTTATATTTTCCTTAATTAGGTTAACTCATCTTTTGCCGCTCAATCTCCTTCGTAGATCTTAGGGTTAGGTCAGATTCATTGAATCTACCCGCTTCATGTTCTTCGGCTCCTTTTCTAGAATCATCTCAAATCTCTTAAAGATTTACAATAAAATGTTTTACAGTGCATTTAATGCTTCCAAACTATCAATAAATAAAGTCAACACGTTTTACATAATCCAAGAATTCAACAATGTCGGCTCCAAAATTAAATTCTCTTCAAATATAAAATTGTTGATGCTTGGTCAATACTATGATTGTCCACTCGGTCTTCATGTAGAAAGGTCGGTCATTACTAAAACTGTTTCCTCGGCTTACACTATCTTCTTTGGCAATTTATTGATACTCGGTCGACACTATAATTTTGCTCGGCATATACTAACTCAGTCGACACTAACATTACTCGACTTAAACATGATTTTTCCATTCTTTGCTTGGTTAAGCATACTAGTTTAGTCTTCAGTCTTACTAAGATAAACAATACATTATCTCATCATTGTGCAACATAGTCAAGTACACTTTGTAGTATCAAGATAACTCAACCTTTCCTTAGGTGCTATTGTTACCAACCTTGCCTAGCCCCTTAGCAACACTCGACTAGATATAGTACTTTCCTAAGTAGCAACAGTCTTACCAGTTAAGGTTTGACATCAATGACAATACAACAATTTTTTCAATTGTAGTTTCCAATAGTAGGGGGTCTCAGGGTAGTGGAGTAGTGGCATAGCCCACTAGAGAAACTAGAGTTGGACCTTTTTGGATTAGACCTTCCATGAAACCTCCCAGAGATGAGGGTGGTAGAAGCATGTGACGCATTCTTTTTATATTATTATATCATGTTATGGACATTTTGGACATATTTATGACAGAGATGATGATCTCACATTTTTGTACTTAGACATGTGACTTATTTTGAGATATATACGAGATACATCATTTTTTGGCAACATTATCTCTATGTGTGTGCTTGTGTTTATGATATGCATTAAATTTATCATCTACACTTCTACTTGATGATTAGTTAGAGGATTGACTTATGTATTGATGACATGATTCCTATGATGTATGCATGTTTACCTTCTAGTGATGTTGATATGCAATTAATGAGATAACACCCATTTATGAAATGATTCATATATGATGACTATATATGCATTCCTATGTTTCATATTTTCTTATGCAGAATATATCTAGTGTGTATGCAAGACTCAAAAGTGATGATATGTCTAAGAACTTGACTTAGGACTGACTTAATTAATTAAAATAAAGTTAACAAGAAATTTAGTAAGAATAATTAATTAGTAAGAAAAAATAACTAGTAGAAATGGTGAACTTATGCTTATCAATCTGGATGATATACTGAGTCATTGCCAGATATTTTTTATTGATTTTCATCATCGTGCCTTATTTAAAAAGAAAGAGATTTGAATTCATCCAGATATTGATCATCTAGATACCGTTATGATCTTTGATTTCGAACAAGCAAGAAAGAAAGCAGGGAATGTTTTGACATTATTCCAAGGTTGTCTCAGATCATGGGTGTGTGTGGTTGCTAGATGCATGATAGTTCTTATCACATTCACCCTACATCATCCTTACACCAAAAATTTATCAAAGCACTCCCCAAATAGAAAACAAATAAAACAGGATTATGAACCATCATAGCCATGACTCTCACCACTCAGTGGCATCCTTGAGAAGCATAGGAACACAATCACAAAGGAAAATTGATAATGAATTGACTTGACTAACCTTGTAAATAGCTTTACTAATCAATGATTAGATTGGTTTTGATGTTTGATTGGATACAGATGTGGATTTGTCTGGTTTTAGAAATGGAATACTCATATAATACTGATATTTTTGGTTTCGAGTGTATCTTTTGATGTATAAGACCATCAATTGATTTGCTTGATTTGATTGATCGATAGGTGACAAATTAGATTGTTGATAAAGATAGGTCTTATGAGTCAATTGTTGATTTATGAAGCTCCTTGTTTTGATACTAGATTTGATTTTTGATTGCTACTTTCCACTTGTTTCAACATAGATTATTTTATTGCAATGACTTTTGACATGTTTTGATTGATTTTCTCATGTCATTTTTCTAATTTTTTTTAGTTCATCAAAGGGTTTGTATGTTTGGAGTTGAGGTATGTGTGGCATATAAGATAGAAGAAGGCTCTTATCACACACACCCCAAACATGGTCGACTTAGATGAAATTCTTATGTATTTCAATTTTTAGGATTATTTCAAGATCATATATGATGTTTTTGATCAATTTTTCATGTCTTTAATGATGTTTTTGGATTTTTTTTAGGACTTTATCTGAGATTTTTTTTATTTTTATAGGACATTTTTTGAATTTTTAGGACTTTATCTGAATTTCTTAGGATATTTTTGGGAATTTAAGATTGCCCCCAATTTGATGAACTAGTCCATTTAATCAATAAGCATGAAGGTTTAGCAAAATTATGCTCATTGGTTTTGGGTTTAGCATGTGCAACAATGTTTTCTAGTGACTACACCGATCATTTAGATTCATTGATGACGGAGTAGAACTTCAACACTTAATGTATCTTAGGGTGTCCTAGGACCCATTGATGTTCCTTAGGACCCCGAAGATCCATTAATGTATCTTAGGATGTCCTAGGATCCATTGGTGTGTCTTAGGTTCCATTAATACATACGAGGACCCATTGTTTCCCTCAAGACCCCTTAACACATACTAGGACCCTTATCCATCCCTTACGACATCTTAAGACACCTAGGAACCATTACAACCCCCAAGACCCATTAATGTATCTTAGGATTTCCTAGGACCCATTGATATATCTTAGGTCCCATTAATACATACGAGGACCCATTGTCACCCTAAAGACCCCTTAAGACATACTAGGATCAATTAATGTAACCTAGGATCCCTTAGGACCACTTATGAAACCTACAACCCCTTAAGACATACTAGGACCCTTATCCATCCCTTATGATAGATCTTAAGACACCTAGGAACCCTTAAGACCCCCAAGACCCATTAATGTATCTTAGGATTTCCTAGGACCCATTGATGTGTCTTAGGTTCCATTAATACATACGAGGACCCATTGTCACCCTCAAGACCCTTGAAGACATACTAGGATCAATTAATGCAACCTAGGATCCCTTAGGACCACTTATGACACCTACCACCCCTTAAGACATACTAGGACCCTTATCCATCCCTTAGTCTTATGACATCTTAAGACACCTAGGACCCCCAAGACCCATTAATGTATCTTAGGATGTCCTAGGACCCATTGATACATCTTAGGTTTCATTAATACATATGAGGACCTATTGTCACCCTCAAGACCCCTTAAGACATACTAGGGTCCATTAATGTAACCTAGGATCCCTTAGGACCACTTATGACACCTATGACCCCTAAAGACATTCTAGGATCCTTATCCATCGCTTACAACATCTTAAGACACATAGGATCCCTTAGGACCCTGAAGACCCATTAATGTATCCTAGGTTGTCCTAGGACCCATTTATGTGTCTTAGGTTCCATTAATACATACGAGGACCCATTATTGTCCTCAAGACCCCTTAAGACATATTAGGATCCATTAAATGTAACCTAGGATCCCTTAGGACCACTTAGAAACCTACGACCCCTTAAGGCATGTTCTAGGACCCTTATCCATTCCTTACAACATCTTAAGACACATAGAATCCCTTAGGACCTTGAAGACCCATTAATGTATCTTAGGATGTCCTAGGACCCATTGATGTGTCTTAGGTTCCATTAATACATACAAGGACCCATTTTCACCCTCAAGACCACTTAAGACATACTAGGATCCATTAATGTAACCTAGGATCCCTTAGGACCACTTATGACACCTATGACCCCTTAAGACATTTTAGGACCCTTATCCATCCCTTATAACATCTCAAGACACATAGGACCCCTTAGGAACCTGAAGACCCATTAATATATCTTAGGATGTCCTAGGACTGATTGATGTGTCTTAGGTTCCATTAATACATATGAGGACCCATTTTCACCCATAAGACCTCTTAAGACATACTAGGATCCATTAATGTAACCTAGGATCCATTAGGATAACTTATGACATCTTAAGACACCTAGGAATCCTTATGACATCTTAAGACACCTAGGTCTCCTTATGACATCTTAAGACACCTAGGACTCCTTACAACATCTTAAGACATACTAGGATCAATTAATGTAGCCTAGGATCCCTTAAAACATCTTAAGACACATAGGATCCCTTATGACCCCAAAGACCCATTAATGTATCATAGGATGTCCTAGTACCCATTGATGTGTCTTAGGTTCCATTAATACACATGAGGATCCATTGTCGCCCTCAAGACCCCTTAAGACATACTAGGATCTATTAATGTAACCTAGGATCCCTTAGGACCACTTATGACACCTACGACCCCTTAAGACATTCTAGGACCCTTATCCATCCCTTACGACATCTTAAGACACATAGGATCCCTTTGGACCCCGAAGACCCATTAATGTATCTTAGGATGTCCTAGGACCCATTTATGTGTCTTATGTTCCATTAATACATATATGAGGACCCATTGTTTCCCTCAAGACCCCTTAAGACATACTAGGATCAATTAATGTAATCTAGGATCCCTTACGACATCTTAAGACATATAGGATCCCTTAGGACCCCTAAGACCCATTAATGTATTTTAGGATGTCCTATGACCCATTGGTGTGTCTTAGGTTCCATTAATACATATGAGGATTCATTGTCTCCCTCAAGACCCCTTAAGAAATACTAGGATCCATTAATGTAACCTGGGATCCCTTAGGACCACTTATGACACCTACGACCCCTTACGACATACTAGGACCCTTATACATCCCTTACAACATCTTAGACACCTAGGACCCCTTACAATGTCTTAAGACATACTAGGATAAATTAATGTAACCTAGGTTCCCTTACAACATCTTAAGACACATAGGGTCCCTTAGGATCCCGAAGACCCATTAATGTATCTTAGGATGTTCTAGGACCCATTGATGTGTCTTAGGTTCCATTAATACATATGAGGACCCATTGTTACCCTCAAGACCCCTTAAGACACACTAGGATCAATTAATATAACCTAGGATCCCTTAGGACCACTTATGTATAAATTTTTATTTTAATATTAGTTTCCATTTTACATGCACTTGTAATTTGTACTCAAGTACTTAATTTTTAACATTTAGTTCACATGTTACCCCTAGATGGCCACACACAATAGAGACAATGTACCTCAGGATGTATATGAAGATGATGCAACTTAGGTTTAGGGTAAGGGACATGCTCAGTGTGAGGGTCAGGGTGAGGATGAGGGTCAGGGACCTGATGTTGTTGCACCCCCTATTTACCCTCGCACTTATGATTTAGACACTATATTTGAGAGTGCTACAACACAAATGGGTCAACTTGGAGATGCCATCAGTAGATCTGAGGATGGCTTATATAGAGATATTTGTACTACCATTTTGAGGAGTCTTGATTACCTGATAGTGTGGTTGAGATCACATTCTTCATTTTCACCACAAGTTATTGAGAGGATTTTTGTAGAGTTGAGAGCTGAGGTCTCGGGATATGTATTCTTAGAGCGGATTCAGAGCCTTGTCTCTAAGGATGTCATCAAACGAGAGGTTTTCCTATTTTATGAGGGGAAGGCCAAGGTGAGGAGATATCAGGCTGCTTGATGTGTGATTCCACAAATAGAATGTATGGTATTCCCTTGATTCCTTGCAACACATGGTTGTTATCCTAATAACAACCAGATTCCATTATATGTTTCCCAACAGTTGTATGTTGATTTTTGTTGGGGCTCAACATCAACTATCTATATCATCAGGGATATTTTGGTTAGGGGAATAACAAAGTTGTTGATCGCCAATAGTACTATAGGGATGGTTGGTTTTTACATACTCATTGACATTTGGTGGGCCAGAGGACTCCATCAATGACACCAATGATGGATGTCACTGCTGATAGAGTTGCCATTACTTCTCAAAGGGAATCAATTGATAGGATAGGGTAGATTGCATTTGCAGCCAACATAATTACTTCTGACACACTGGGCAGATATATTATGACTAGACCTAGTTGACCAAGATCCTCTTCTGAGGCATCATCTAGTGTTGTAGCAGGACCGAGAGATTAGGCCTATAGAGCTATAGGTCTTCCTATGTCAAACAATATATGTGGGCTTACATGAGATCAAAGACACATGGATATGGAACTTTATTTTTTAGATGATCTTCTACAGTCATATTCCTACATTACAGACTTGTAGAGGATACCCATACAGAGTGTTAGAGATATCATCAGAGTTGTGCATGGCCCTATGTTTCCAGTGACCTAGGACATTCCATCAGGTCATGTGCATCATAGTACATAGTACTCAGCTCAACACTCTGCACATCATTCAGTTCAGCACTTTGTATGTAATATTATACTGCAACTCCAGATGCAAGGATACGAGATGGAGATGTCTGCATCACCACTGATGGACTAGAGACTTTTGAGGAGCATCTACGAGGGTTGAGTCACATTGAAATTTCTAGAGATATAGGATCATATATGGATATGTTATTGCATCCTTCTGACTCTACACCACTCCCATATCAGCTACATACCCACTTTCACTCTTCATTACTAGAGAGGATCGAGACTGTTGGAGATGCAGCTTCTGTCGATGACACCCTACTAAGCAGTGATGATCCTCTTTCTCCTTAGACCCCAAGTATTACTTTTAAATTTCTTTTTTACAGCAATGTACACTTATTTATTTATTAGTTTAATAATGAAAAATTAAATATAAATTTGCACACATGTACTAATGTTCATACATGTATAATATTTTTGTAGGCACAATTAGCAGATCATACTACTTCCAGTGTGGGATTAGAGCATGTTGGTAGGACAAATTTGGTGGATGCGACACCTGCTAGTGCTCGAGTAAGTTTTAAATAAACTTTTAAATGTATGTACATGTACTTGTGTAAATTTATATATTTAAAATAGTTTACATAATTAAATGTGTATGTGTGTGTTGTGTGTATGTGTGTGTGTAACCAATTGTTGCACTAAATTTGCAGGGGTTGATTGGTACTTCATAGCCATAGAATGCTCATGAGACTTGGTCAGAGGGTCTCTTTGTTTGTATGCGTCTGGATGAATCTCTAGTTTAGGACATGTTTTGCACAGATGTTTCATTATTATATGTTTGATATTATATGTTACATTTATTATTTGACACTATATAAGTGTTTATGATTTGACATTTATATTTTTAGGACATTTTACATTCAGATCTAATTTATATGTACATTACATTTATGATTTGACATTATATATGATTAGATAATTTACATGCATGATTTGATTAGATGATTTGATATAAAGATGATTTGATTAGATGATTTACATGCATGATTTGATTAGATTCAAATTGATTAGATGATTTGATTTGATTAGATGATTTGCATGCATGATTTGATTAGATTCAATTTGATAGATGATTTACATGCATGATTTGATTAGATTGAATTTGATTAGATGATTTAAACATGTACTTGATCAAACAACAAAGTATATCAAACTTGAATAAGCAACTGAAATGAATAGATGTTATCACTCAACTACATATACTATAACAATTAAGTAAAATGTACCTATCAAACAAGTAACATGTATATATAGATCAAGTAACATATAATATATAATCTTCTTGAGCAACATATAATTTATAATTCAAAAAATGTATGTATATCAAACTTAACATGTATAAAGATAAAAAAACAAAGTATACCAATCTAGTACAATCCATGTCATATATTAAAGTAGATCAATGTAGATCAAGTCCTAAAACATGAAATCTATCCATGTTATATATTAAAGTAGATCAATTCTTAAAACATGAAATATATCCATGTCATATATTAAAGCAGATTGATGTCTAGATCAAGTCCTAAAACATCAAATATATCCATGTCATATATTAAAGTAGATCAATGTAGATCAAGTCCTAAAACATGATATATATCCATCATAAATGTAGTTTAAGTCCTAAAACATGAAATGTACATAAGTAATATTATTTAGACCATCTCAAGTGGTTCAGAACATTCATGGAGAACATTTAATATTCTCTCATGATCCTCACTATCTAATTTCCACTTACGACGTCCATGTTGAAATTTAACTGGATGGAGACAAAGGGAGGTAGCAACTACTAGGTGGCTGTATTGAAACACCTTATTGTCAGATTGATAATCAACAAAGTGAATTCCATGTTGCACTATTTTAATTTTCTTGAAATATGTTCACTCTAAAACAACTGAACCTACACACCACAAATGTTAACAACGCAATTAAAATAAATTTGTTATTTATTATCTATATATTTGAAACATAAAGAACAACAATTTATAAATCTCTAAACAATGCACAAACTTGTAGGAAAGAACATTCCATCGCTTTCTTCAAGTTCAATTAATTTCATCCTCTCTATGGTGCAACACAATAAATAGTAATTAACTCCTACATTTTCAAGCTTAGCAATCATTGCAAAGACATCTCCTACACAAAAAACATGTACACACATGTATGAGAGAAAATACTTCAAAAGATATATATATATATATATATATATATATATATATATATATATATATATATATATATATATATATATATATATATATATATATATATATATATATATATATATATATATATATATATATTCGTCTAATTTACTGGATAAATTGAATTCTATTCTTCGTAGAAATATCAATTTATCGATTGAAGATATTTCTAAACCTCCTTTAATAAGCCTACAAATTGTCAATTTTGACAAAAACTCTTGCTATCCTTTTTTAAATAGTTCAGATTTTGAAGAAAAGACCTCTAGTCAGTATTCTAAAAATAGTTTTAGTTCCAACATAGATCTTATTCAAACTCAATCTTATCAAGATGATGTATTGTCCGAAATATTTTTGCGAATAAAGAAAATTGTAGAAAAAGAAGAAAAATATAGTTCAACAGAAAGTTTAGAACACATAATAGAAGACAAAGCCATAGGTGACTTTGAAATCGGATGGTGTTTTTTGGAGTAGCCCAAGGGGTTGGTTTACTTTTGGGCATGCTACATTTGCCCTTCTTTTCTTTTTTGGGCATATTTGGCATGGTGCTAGAACTCTATTCAGAGATGTTTTTGCCGGTATTGATTCGGATTTGGATGCTCAAGTAGAATATATATATATATATATATATATATATATATATATATATATATATATATAGATATAGATATAGATATAGATATAGATATAGATATAGATATAGATATAGATATAGATATAGATATAGATATAGATATAGATATAGATATAGATATAGATATAGATATAGATATAGATATAGATATAGATATAGATATTACTTACCAATTTTGACCAATCCTGAAATATGGTCATAATAAATAGAAAACAAAGGAATGTCATCAAAGTTTTCATCTTCATCTCCATTAACTGTATCAGTAAAAATAACTGGCACCAAACTCCATGCACTTACTTATCCGCATTTCTGGTTGGTGCATCCAAAATAGTTTTCAACAATGCAATGACAACAAAAACATGAGTTGTCCCTAGTGTACAGTGTTCGATTGCAAAAATTGGTACTCAAAATTGAATGCAGAGATCGTGTCTTTTCTATCCTCTTGCAACCATGCATAGTTTTTCTATCCACGCCTAAACACATATATTTAACATAAAAATGAGATCAATTATGAATTTCATTTTTTAAAATTTGAATAAAGGACATGTAAAATTTAAATAAGAAAAAATATATATGTTATTAAAAATATGTGTGCATACCTGTTATTTCCCAAAATACTCTATATGGTATTGCTTGACTCTTTCTTGATGATGTGCCAACCTCGTTTGATGCAAAATGTGTCTTGCACCATTCAACAACATCATGTGCATTGTTTATGCGAACTCTCTTATAATTCATTTGATACTTTCATAGAGCATGCTTTATGCAAGCTCCAGCACCATCATGTTCACCTTTTCCATGCCCACTCTCAAAGAAACTCCATACATGCGGTATGTTTTCATTATGATGATACCTCCGAAGTGTATAAAATGGTCTGGATGATTTGAACTGTGTGGTACACCCATCTGACCAAATATAATGTTTATCAATATTTATGCCCATTTATTTCAAATTTGTAAAAAACTTCTTGAAGCAATGTTCTACATAATGAATATCATGTTCTTTATCATCACTTATGTAAAAGTGATATTCTTTCTTTATGACATGTGCTTCAAATGTTCTCTGAATACCATCCAAATCTAACTGTCCATGATGATAACACACTTGTACCATAATAGTAACTTGCTCTAAAAAATAGTATTATGATTGAATGACCTTTTGATGAAAAAAATAATAGTTTTTGCAAAATCAACAACTGATAGAATAGTTCCAAGTGGGAAATTATCTCTCAATTTTTAAATTGTTGCGCTTTCCACTTTGCAAAAAATGCATGATGAATGTACGGTTGAATCAAACTATTAAATTTCTCCATAAATGCTCCAATAGTTATCTCCTCTTCAACATATTCTAGCCATTTGGATTCTTTCCCAAATTTTGTTTCATTCTTGACATATTTGTAACTCTTGCAATTTGTCATCTTTGTCACATCAATATCTTCATTTTTCAAATGGATAAGAGCCAAATCAGCACATGTTTCACATATTCATTTAATGCAATTTATTTGACCAACTGCATCATCTATTTTGTCACATAAAATGGATGAGATGAACTCACTTCGTCTACTAGGAGGAGCATTTTGAAAACCAAAAGCATCTTCTAAAAACTTTCATAAAACCTGATAGTGGAGATCAAATTCAATATCCTAATGACAACCACAAGCTTCAAAAACTTTGTTTCTCCTCACATAATATGGCATCAGTCTTTCAAACAACATTTTCTCAATCTTTATATTAGGATTGGAACCAAAAAATAAGACATGTACATTTCATGTTTTGTTGTGTCCAACCAATATTTTGTATGATGTTCATATTCATTAGCTCTAACCCTGTGTCTGATAACATCTCTAGTGTTTGGTGATAACTGTCACACTTTTATAAAGGAAAAGGTCAACAACACACAAACTTTTTAACTTTAACGACATAAAAGTGACATTTATGTTTAGAATTTGAAGATGATGTAAACTAATGAAATGTGTAAAAGTGGATGAAGTTTATGCCTATAATTGTTTTAAATTTTTTTGGAACAATAATTCATATAGTTTATTAATTTTTGAAGTCCATTTTCTACTTGCTGAAAAATGAGGGTCTTGTTCCCACCAAAAATGTATATGCAAATAATCATTTTTTCCTTTGATTTCAAAATAAATAATAGATGAAATGTATAGTTAGTGCAAAAAAGAAGAAAAAAATATTTTCAATATATATTTTCTCCGTTATAACTACTCAAAGTCGAACATACCTAAAATCGACAGTTTTCAACTCCCACCAAATTTCCCCTATCAAATCTACACCATTCAAAAAAAAATTACACATTCTTGAAGAGAACTCTCTCCTCTAGTGTTAAACATAAAATGTCAATTTTTTTTATAAGCTTTACTATTTTTTCTATTTTTGAAACAACTTGTTCTCGAATGTTAAAATACCTACTTGTAGTATTTTGAAAATATAATATATTAGATCTAATCAAAAAATTAAAATAATTATATGATGATAATCTTGATTCTGAGCTCTAAAAAAGGGTATTTTTATATTTGCAAAAAAATATCATTGAAAAGACTAGGAGTTATTGAAACATCGCTTTTTTGAAATAATTTTATTTCTTTAGTAATTGATATAAAACATGCATTTAATAGATATTTCCAATTGGAAAAGTTAAAGAACTTATCTAACTTGGCTAGAATGAATCTAGCTAGACCATATGTTTGATGAAAATTAAATTTAGTTAGAAATACTCAAATTCAGCTATGTTGATAAGTTAGCCTGAAACGTGACACAACTTTGTGCTTTTACCCAATTGATTTTTTTCTTTATATTTTGAGCAAGTTTTATGTGTTCATCCATACCAATAGGAGCAATTGATCTTGACCCTTCTCCAACTTTCATTGTTTGAGCTTCTGTAGGGACTGATTCTAAATCTTCTCCAACATCCATTTGATCAGCTTGGTTTGACCCTCCTTCCTGAACTTCTGCTTCATCTTGTAATTGTCGATTGCAAGCTACATGCACACAAATGAATCAAATTAGAACAAATTAAAGAAAATTATAAACAAAGACATATAAAACTCACACATGTGAATTTACAAATGCATAACTTGTTTAGTTCTATAATAATATGCCAATGATTCTTCATGATTTTTTGTTCTCTACCAAGTGACCTTTTTCTTGCAGATTTAGTGTGCCTTCCCTTCTTGTTTCCCATCTTCATTCTTTGAAAAAAATTCTTCAAAAAACTTGCAAGATACAATAAACTTGGTTCCCTTATAAAATTGTTGTTTCAATGTTTCTATTATAAAATAAAAAATTAAAATGAATTGATTGTTTTAAAATGCCAAAAAACTCATTTATTTATACCAAAACAAAAAAAAAATGGTCGACGGGGGTTCGAACGAACCCCCCTTGGGAAAAAATCAGCCATGGAAAAATTCATTGAATTTTTCCAAGGGGGTTGGTTCGAACTCCCCTTTTCTCAAAGGCCTTTGGACCCCTTTGTTCGAAGGGGTGTTTGTGCGAAGGCTCCGAAAATGAAAATTTTCGTGAAGGACATGAAAATTATATGCAAAATTATGCCCTTCCAAGGGCTCAATCAATGGCCAAATAAGACTATATTCTAAAATAAAAAATGACAGATTATGATACTTTGAACAAGATTTCCAATGACTATACATTTAGTATATATTGTGTTTATCATAAATTTCTATTTTTAGTTTTATTAAATATAGGTTGTTTGACCATTTCACAACCTCTTTGTTTGACGCTTCAGGAAAAATAGAAAATAGGGAATTATTTTTTTGAAAAATATGTACATCCAATAGATATTTGTGTTACCTTTCTATCAAAAAAAGAAAAAATAAATTTCAATCTATAGAAATCAAGTTATATCAAACCGAAGAAACCTATGTCTAAATTACGGTTAATGTCACTTCATAACTCAATACAATATAAAATTTTGAACCAAATTGAATAAAACCAAAAGTATCCTCTAGGTATTGATGTTACAATTCTAACCTTGAAATAATTATGTCATTATCATTTTTCAAAAAAATGTTATGTTGAAACAAGTGACTGTCACTCTTTAAAAATGTTAATTTTTCATATAAACCACTTATTGAAAGAGAAGGAAAAATGGACACAAATCAATTCTAATTTTTTTAAAAAAATATATGTAGAAACTAGAAAGAAAATGTTAAAAATCACTAGTTTATATCATCTTCAAATTCTTAACGGTTTTGTAGTAATATGTGTCTGAAAGTGAAGTTCTTTTTCAGAATATTCGTTTCAGTGTCAAAGTTGGCCAAAAAGTGGGAACCACTTTTTTGGGACCAACCGTCAACATATTACTTCAGTTTGGACAGTGTTCTTGAAATATACGGTGAAGTATTGTGATTGGGTAGAAAGTTGTAGTGAGTTTTAGATGTTATATTTTAGAGATGTTGAGGTGTGTTTGTACTTAATCTTGGCTAAGTTGCAAATGACCGCTATAGCTTTGGAGTGAGTTACAAATGACTTATCAGAGATAATTTTCTGGTGTTCTGGCTGAGATAATGTTGTTATTTTTTGATTAGTGTGGCTAAGCTCTCTAATATCTTTGGTTGCTAACTTAGTGGTGTGTTCAGGACATGGATGTGTTTCCTCGACTCAATTGGTTTTTGATTTAGTTACTGGCAAGCTATTCTTCTTGACTGAAAGAGGTTGTTGTTTAGTGTTCTTGGAAGAATAGTACAGAGATGCTCATGGATTTTGAGTCAGAGATGTTTTTGTTTTTGTCATGCTATTATGAATTTCTTGTTGATGTTTCCAGATTGTTTCCTATTTGTTTTGTTGGATTGCATTGGGTTATGTGATCAAATTGGGTGATTTGGTGTAATATGTTGGTGTTTCCTGATGTTCTTGGCCAACTTGGTGAGATAGCATGCTGCGAAGATTTGTGGCATGATCTATGGATCATGGTGTGTTCAGGGATGTTTGTTTGGGTCCTAGCTATGTCCTTGGTGACATGTTTTGGATCGGCTCGTTAAGTATTATGTAATTCATTTAATGTTTGTAATGAAGGTGGCATTGGCCGACCTTGTGGAATAAGTTGATGAGATGAGTATAAAGTTGTAATGATTTTTGAATGTGAAGTGAATTGGTTGGATGTATGATGTGAATGTCGTACATGTGTTAAGTGCAAATATGGTATATCAGTGTTGTTGAGAAAAGGTATGAGTAGAATCTATAGATTGTTCAGTTGTTCTTCATTGGAACTATTCTAGCATATCAAATGCTATCTGTCAGTTCATAATTCAGTGGATTGTAGTCTAGCTTGGGTTGTTGCCCTTGTTATAATATCAGGGTTGTTGCCCTTTTTGTTTTGAGCAGTGAGCTCTAGACGGTGAGCTTGAATGCATGTGCATTCCCTTTGTACCTTTAACAAGGTTCTTGTACTAGTATAATATATTGTGGGTTTGATCCCCATTGTGGCTTTTCCCCTAACAAGGTTTCCATGACAAAGAAATGGGTGTTATGTGTTATGTGTTATGTGTTATGATGTTATTTGCTGTTATGTGTTATGATGTTATTTGCTCTTGTGCTCTATTTCTTATGTTTCAATTCTAAGTGTTGAAGTTTATAAGTTAGTTAAAGGATTAAGTTTGTGGACACAACTAATTCAACCTCTCCCCCCGCCCCTCTGAATTGTGTGAGTTGCATTGTTCCTAAAAATGTAGAGCTAGAAGTGGCATACTTACCCATCTCAACAATTGGTCTTTAGTTGTCCCCTACATTTTGACATCCACAATACTTAGAAGACTATCCCAAAAACTCCTTTTTTTTGTATCTAACAATATCTTATAAAGTCTATCATTTTTATTTATTTTCCTATGGATGATAACTTTTCTACATACTCCAAATTGTAATATATTTCTAATGGGTTTATATAGATTCAAACCCAAGCCAACAAAGTGATGCTAGATATCTATCATCTCCAAACCCTACTTAACTCAAGTTCTACATTCTTTGTCATCACATGCCAAATCTCCCAACTAGGACTTGTGATAAAATCACTTTGTATTGCCCGTTCGTTTGCTCGAATTAGACAAGAATTGAGATTGTCAAATTCTAGAATTGACATTTTCGATATTTGTGTTCAAAACATGAAACTAGAATAGGGATTTGTTAATTCTCATTTACCCCCAAAACCAACATTTGAAACTTCCATCTAAATAGGTGAAATTGGAAAATCAATTCCAATTTTGCTTAAATGAGAATTGGGGGTAAAACAATATTTATAATATTTTAAAATCCATATGCAAACAACATTTTCCATCTTCTCATTATGAATTCCAGGTGAACCAAACGGTTTCGACCATATTCCAAAAACTATTTTCCGGATTTAAAACTTCCACAATTGTCAAATACTAGAATTTGACAATTCCAACGTTATTTAATTCCAGCAAGCAAACAGACCCTCAATGCCACCCTTTATAGTCATCGAAGATCCTCCCACCATCATTACTCTAGACAAGTCTAATTAGACCGCTGTCATTCATGTGCCAAGGTGTATAGTTATTGTCTCCGTAGCAAGGAAATTCTCTTATTTGTCTCTTGTTATATCTTTCACGAGAACCACACAAAACTAGCTGCAAGATAATCCCAAGGGAGGAGAAAATGTTTGTTCTTATGGACTAGGGGCTCATGGATGATGGCAAGGATCTACTATGTGGAGGGTGGCATAACTATGATGAACAAGATCCTATTGAATTAGTAAGTTGACAAGTGGCTCTTGATAGAATAGTAGTAATTGTTCTTTTATATAGGACAAGAAAAATAAAGCTTTGACAGAGTAGGGTACATGCTGCAGGTGGAAATGATTTTGTGAAGATATCAGACAAGACATAACCCTGAGGTCAACTCGCTTCCCTCTACGGAAACACATTCAGTTCTGAAAGCCTGATATGATCTGATATCACTACGAAAGAAAACAATACAAGTCATTTCAATCAATCAATCTATCAGAAGAGATATCTTCCTTCACTTTATTCACTCTTGTCATGCCTCGTGTCATATCAAATGTCAAGCCACCATTAATGGGATTAGGGGTTGCAGAGGTGGCCAGTGAAGTGAAATTCACACATTAATGATGTACGAATACCTAATGACCACGTAAAATTACGATTGGCTGTCACCCCCGTGAAGGCCGTGATCTCAAAACTGCACGTCCATTAAGATTTTATTGCCAGGAATCTAATGGGAATCCCGGAGAATAGGTTAACGTCAAGTAAGATGGACAAATAAAGGCGTGATTAAACATTAGAGAATATCCCATCACATCTGCATTCAACTCTTTTCTAATTCTGTGGGACCTTTTTCCACAGTCGCTGGCTATTACAAACTTATTAGTCTCAAGACTTCATTTTCTTTTTCTTTCTAAATTATTGCTTTCATGACCTTCCAGCTTCATAATCATAATGTTCTTGCCCCTGCAAGAAAAATGCCCACTGAAAAGCTTCAGAGACGTAATAATAGGTTCTACTGTTTCCCAATTAATTTCAAACATTACTCCGCAATTCATCATTTAGATAAAGAAAAAGAGAGATTCGATGGATTATGTAGCAGGAATTGTGATGAGAAACGTACATACTTATCCCAACTTAGTGAATTCGCAATTGAGATGTACTACTCTTTAGAGAAGCTTGTAAAGGTTCATTGAATTTTATCATTTTGCATTTGGTACTACATTGTCGTTCATTGTCGTTCAGTATTTTGAAAGTTAGAAAAATGTGGTCTGTTGTCCTATAGATTTTTTTGAATCTTTATATAATGAAGAGTTTTCCACTGAAAAATATGATCTGTTGCTTTATAGACTATCTTTCATTTCATGAACATTAAAATAAATGGAGTTCCTAAGTCTGCGGATATAAGATAATTTTATAAAAACGTTAAAGAGTACAACTAATGTTAGATTCGATAGATTATGTAGCAGGAATTGTGATGAGAAACGTACACACTTATCTCTTGTTTTATCATTTTGTATTTGGTACTACATTGTCGTTCAGTATTTAGGGTTAGCGTCCACCTCATATGCTCCCCTCTTGTGCGGGCATGACAACAACGTTTGTAATTTTGTGATAAAAACTTGACACTCTACAAATTCAACTCCATTTACACCTTCTTCCAGAATATTTAAAAATAAGAACGGCGTGCTTAAAGTACATTTGGGGATCTATGAAGCAAGGACATCAATCTTCATCACCAAATCCTTTATTTGTGTTTGCTTTTTGTGTATGCCTTGTTTGTTTTGGTATATGTTACATTTACATGCATTTGCTTGTTGTATTATCTTTGATGAGTGTTGGACACATGCAAATCTGTGCGCCTTTGTTTCTTGTGTAACCCAAAGCAAACTAGGCACCTTAATTTGCATGTAGTATATTGTCATGTGCACTTTGTATAGTGGTTTTCTAAATTATAATCTTTAGGATGTATTTAATCAAGTCATGCCTATTGCATATAAATCTTGCATGCTATTATGCAAATCTCTATTCAAGACTTTGTTTCTTGTAGCACTACAACACGTTTGATAGACTTAAAATTATATGGTTCTTAAGAGTCTAGGTTGAATTTAAGCATCTTTGTCGCCTTATACAATGTTCTTTATTTGTGCTACGCGATTTCATTGTGGAAAATTCTTTGAATTCAACACTTGCTATGATGATAACTTGTACACTTGATACCTGACTTCTTATTATTGATTTAGGCTTGCATGCAAGTGGTTAATTAAGTGGATACTAAAATCAATCTTCAATTTAGTTTAAATTTTCTTTTAGAATGACAATTATCTTTAGTTTATTGACTCGTAGTAGGATTTTTTTCCTTATGCATGGTTCGCAAATGTGTGCTATTTATGTCACAGACTCTATTTAAATGGGAAATTCTTCTTGAAGAAGGGTCATTGGTTATTCCTAACCTTACTCTAGTACTTTTGGGATTCGAATAACTTGGTTGTTATTGTTAAATAATTTGAGATCAGAAGATAAGATATAAACTAAATATATGAAGTAGATTTCAATTGCCTTGGTTATTGATTGAATCTACATATTTGAATATCTATATATATTAAACTAGCAAGAAGTAATGTGACTGTTCAAAATGAAATGACCTGACTGTTCATAATAATTATCGATTTGAGAAAATCACATTATTTGTTTTAATACAAATCGCAACTTTAACATATAGTTACTATCATGACTGTTATGTATTAACAGTCACGATAGTATTGTGACTATTAATACATAACAGTCACAATACTGTCGATAATTGTCCGCCACAGTGCATGTGACCCGGTATACTCACTCGGTATAGTTCTATATACTCACCTGATATTAATCGGGGTAAGATATGGTAATCGGTATGATATTCAAACTAAAATATAATTTGATAATATACATATATATGTATATTAATATATATAATATTAATGACATTAACATTATATATATTAATATGCATATATATAATGTAGAATAATATTTAAATATAACCAATACAAAATGGTATAGTATTAATGATGTCTATTTCCTCTAATATTATAAGTATATATATTAGTATGATAATAATGTCCATCATTATATATATTAATATATTGCATATAATATTATGATCATTTTATCCGATCGAAGCTATAAACATCAACACTCCCTCTTAGATAGGGAAGATAAAATGCAGCTCACAATAAGTTCATAAATTGTGAGGGTTAGTTCCTAGGTGGATTGCCTCTATCAGCGATTCTATCCATAGTTCTTAGGTGGATTGCCTCCATCGGTGATTTGATCCACAAGCTCCTATGTGGATTGCCTCCATCGGCGATTCTATCCACAAACTCATGAGCTATGGTGTGGATTGCCTCTATCGACGATTCTATCCACAAGTTCTCAGGTGGATTGCCTCCATCGGCGATTCGATCCACAAGCTCCAGTGTGGATTGCCTCTATCGGTGATTCTATCCACAAGCTCCTGTGTGGATTGCCTCTATCGGCGATTCTATCCACAAGCTCCTGTGTGGATTGCCTCTATCGATGATTCTATCCACAAACTCATTAGCTTTAGAGTGGATTGCCTCTATTGGCGATTCTATCCACAAGTAAGATATTTTAATTATCACAAAAATATTTATCACAATAGAAAAAGTTATTGCAAGATTGTCACCTTCCAATAACTTTAACAAATACAAGTGATAATCATTTGGAAGTCATCACTTCTTTATGATTAACACAGGGGGTAGGCCCATTAAAAACATCCATGATTCATTAGTATAATAATCAATTGTATTAAGTTTACCTCAAAAGTGTTTCGCCTTCAATAGTGAACTCCCTCTCAATCAACATGATCAAGATTGTCAGAAGTTGATTGAACCATTTGCTCCATCTGCTCCTTGCATTCATCAACCTATTGACCTCTTTTGAATCAATTTCGACTCCCATTCGTCTCACATACTTTTGTCCAACAAAACTTCGCGTTGCCAGTCATTTCTTAACAACACATGATTTTACAGAGGTTTGCAATGATGTCAAATAGGAACCATTTCTGAGATTGATCCTATGTTCCAAGATTGAATAACTGTTCATCCAAAGTCTTCGTCAATTTACTATAGCCATTGCTATATATTTCGAGACCCTATTCATCTCTATTATTTCTATTGATCTCGATCTTGTCTTCTAAAGTGGTCGCTTGGCACTGAAGAAGTCAACCACTCTTAACGAAGTCAGTTCTAATGTACAGTCTGCCATAGTTAAGACTTGCGACACATATCAATAATTTGATATATAAAGTCGCTATCTAATCTGACTTTGTGAACACTTCAAATTTATTTGGTCATGCCATCCTTTGCATTCGTTGCTCTATACACGTATGAGGTTCACTGTCATATTTAGATTGAAATAATTGCCTTACGTCTTCATCTTTGCCCTTGTTTGATCGATGTCTTGCATGCTAGTAGATGCATTTGTTTACTAACCAACATATATTTGATTTCTGCTACGTGTTCATAGCCACTGCAATACTTGGCATTTTGAGTTGCATATTTCATTATCATTGATATACACGGTGTTGTGATACTCTATTCCTATGTTCGGGTCTTTCCTTCAAGTAGTTAAGCTTCTATAGAAGGAACTTGGCTCTGATACCATGTTAAATAATTTGAGATCAGAAGATAAGATATAAACTGAATATATGTAGTAGATTTCAATTGCCTTGGTTATTGATTGAATCTACATATTTGAATATCTATATATATTAAACTAGCAAGAAGTGATGTGACTGTTCAAAATGAAATGATGTGACTATTCATAATAATTATCGGTTTGAGCAAATCTCATTATTTGTTTTAATACAAATCGCAGCTTTAACATATAGTTACTATTGTGACTGTTATGTATTAACAGTCACGATAGTATCGTGAATGTTAATACATAACAGTCACAATACTGCCGATAATTGTCCGCCACAGTGCATGTCACCCGGTATACTCACCCGGTATAATACTATATACTCACCCGATATTAATCGGGGTAAGATATGGTAATCGGTATGATATTCAAACTAAAATATAATTTGATAATATACATATATATGTATATTAATATATATAATATTAATGACATTAATATTATATATATTAATATGCATATATATATAATGTAGAATAATATTTAAATATAACCAATACAAAATGGTATAGTATTAATGATGTCTATTTACTCTAATATTATAAGTATATATATTAGTATAATAATAATGTCCATCATTATATATATTAATATATTGCATATAATATTATGATCATTTTATCCGATTGAAGCTATAAACATCAATAATTATTACCCGGTTAGATTCTATTGCAAATAGTCTTTATGAAGGTTGGGTGTCTTTTTTCCCAGAATTATATATTGTTGTGATTTTATAATAAAGTGTGCATATTTTTATAAAGCTATGTAAATTTTAAAAAGCTTTCATTTTCATGCATCTTATTTGCTTTATTTTATTGACTTATATGACTTTACATGCCTATCATACTTATTCATTTGACTCATTATAAAGTTGTATTAATTCATGGTAGAGACTTATCGTAGAAATATGGATGGATTATTTTTGCAAATAAAATGTTGGTCTATTATTATTATTTTCAACTTGCAAAAACCAAAAATTTCTTCACATTTTTAGCAATAATATAGAATGACTTAAGTTTACAATTAAATCCAATAAATAAGAGAAACACTATAACTTCTAATTACTGGTGAGAGATGGAATACATCAAAATATGCTATGAAATGTCATAACAATAGTTACAACAATAGAAAACTAAAATTGTTATATTCAACCCTACAACAAAATTGTAAAACAACACAAACCCGATACATCTAAATTTGTAACTTGGAAGCACATTCACGATCTTTACATTAGATTGTACTACAAGAAAAATCGGTTACATCCTCTAACTCTTGAAACTAAAGGTTTTCATCCTTATACCTAATTTCTTGAACATAAGCGCTTAGGGAGAATTTGACAAGAGTTTAAAAAAAATATAAAATTAAATATGTTGAATATTGTTGATCTCTATGTTATGTTGTCTATTAGTGTCTAACACTTAGTCATTTTCAAGGCAATGTTGGTCGGTCATCACTACGATTGAGCCATCTTATTACTTGGCCGAGTCATGTATAGACTTGTATAGTTAGCGAGCAGTAGTTATTGTCGAGCAAGTCAGAGGTCGTCGAGTACTTCAGTAGTTACTGAGTAGTTTTTACCGAGTGTTGGTGCCCAAAAATGATGGTTTGGATTTGGCCAACTAACAGGTACAAATTGATACCTCTGCAATTTTGGCTTAATCAAGCCAAGGCTAGTAGGCCTAATTTCACTTTGAACTATTTAATTCTCTATGTCACACAATTGTGTACATAAAAAAACAAAGTTCTTCCAAAGGTGGTGAATGATCCTATGAGGAAAGAAACTAAACTCTTGAAAATCTCTATTCTATAATACTTGACTAAATGGATTATACTAAAGAATTAAAAGTAATGCTTTTGAAATAATGATTTAATGATCTATAAACTACAAAGTATGAACCAAATGACAATTTCCAAATAATGATTAGATCAGTGCCTTCTAAATACTTGGGCTATAGAGTCAAAAAACTTTCAATCCTACGTACGATCAGAGACGGTTTTAAAAACTTGCTTTAATAAGACAAGACAATCATTTCAGAGGCTTCCGCTTGATTCACAATTCAAATCAATTCACACAACTAATCCTATCAAGTTTAACTCAAATTAAGAGACCGATAAGAACAATGGTAGGTTCATAGACCATACAATTGATATTCGAGTTGTATATATTAATTTTTAATTATGATACTCAGGGAATTCAACACAATGAAACACTCTATTTAGTATAATATCCGAAAGACCAATTGAAAACATATAACTTATAGCCACAAATTAAAAAAAGAGCGCTTATCTTTATTGATGTTGAAAAATTGGTACATAAGAGTTCATAGTTGCAGTTGTTTATGAAATTCTATTCTATGAAAATATATCTTTGTATTGTCTTCTATCTTTTCATTTTACATTATGTATATATACATGTTTGAGTGGCTTTCACAGCTCTTTAGGGTGAAAAGACACACCCTTATTACAAATTATTTTGAAAAACTAATAAACTAACTAAAAAATAACTACCTAACTTTCGGATTTGGGTCTGGTCGAAAAACCAAAACACCTTGTGGAAAGCTAAGATATTAATTGGAAATAGGAAATTTGATTTCCCGAATTGCGTCTTTTTTATATTTTTAAAATTAAACCATCTTCAGCCTCTGTCGGCATCATCTTTGCAGCAAGTTGAAATTCTAGCATTTTCTGAAGACTTTGATCAAAGAATTTTGATTGTTCCTGTCATAGAGCTTCCTTTCTTAATCTCTCAACTTTGAATAAAAAATTAATGTAATTTTTTTCATTCCATTTCATGTACTCCATCTTTAATTATTGGGCATGGAGTTTAAGAGGCCATTGTTTAGGGTTTTAACACTATATAAGACTCCAAATTTTGCCCAAAATTTAGAGTTCCAATACTGAGTTGTATAGAAGAGTCAACGTCAAGCACTAGTATAAGAAGAATATTTTTGACTGAGCATCAGAGACTTCATATGCCGAGCAAGCCAGTTTTGATGTATATGTGTTTGTAATGGAACAAACACCAAGGTAAACCATTTTGGCTGACTTCTATGTGTGATTTAATGATTGTGGAGAGAATCAAGGAGTTGATTACACTTTGTATTTCTAATCATTAATCCCTATGTAAGCCATGTAACCTATCATAAAAAAAGGAATGCTTAAGTGACATAAGTAATGAATCTAGATCGTTGATCTTGATCTAGAAGATTAATCGAATGTTTATATAAGGAGATATCAAAACCCTAAACGTAGTAAGAGAGCAAGTAAGAAAGAAGAGAGAAACAAAGAAGATCTCACGTATGCAAAGAAGAGAAGTGTTTTGATTATCAAATACAGAGATCAGGAAGAGTGACTGAGCAGAACAGTGAAGGACAAAATAGAGTTACATTTGATTTTGAGATCAGACAAGTATTGGAAAGAGGAGATCTGTAATCAACATCTATAGTGCAAACCGAAGGATCAGGTACTGATGCATTATAACAAGTGAATTAGGGTAAATCTCTTAAGAGAGTAGTCCTAATAGGATTTCATAAATCTCTTAACTAAGTGCTTACTTAGCTGTAAGTTTCAAATCCTTTAAACAAGGTAGATTGTATAAGTCTGTAAGCTCTTAACAGGGTAGACCCCTTACAGGGTAGATCATCTGAAGTGATTAAACATTGTAGCCCTAACATGCACACTTTAATATTGCAGTAGTGAATATTTGTGGGTGTCATCCCCACCCCAGTTTTTCCTTTCAAGGGTTTCTAGATAGCCAAAATATTTGTGTTATGTGTTTCATTTGATGGATGAAATTAGAATGTTAGATCTATTTCATTATTGAAATCTATGTTTATGGTATGCATTTGGAATTAGTTTCAAAGTATCAAAGTTTGTGGATAACTGATTCACCCCCCCCCTCTCAGTATCTCACTTTCCCATATTAGATTTCCAACAGAATACATGTGTCCACCTCTTTAAATAATTAAAATAAACATATGGTAATAAATCCCATCCCAATTTATACATGTACAAATCACATTAATTGGCATTTATTTTCTTGTTTAAATTAAATTCAAATTCGCCTTTACTATGTAGGTTGGATAACCTTATCTTTTCCTATCTAGTCACACTTTTGCACCTCTAGTGCTAGCAAACTTCGTCACACTTCTACACCTCTAATGAACCAATCAACCTTGTGCTTTCACACAGTTCATGAGTTTTTAGACTTTGGGACATATAGAACTCCAACTTTTGCCTTTTTTCCACTTGTTCACTTCTTTCACATTTTTTTTATCTTATCACACTTTGTTTCCATTTCATGGACTTAATTGGATTTTCTCAGAGTTTACAAACTAGTAAACTTTGTAACATCACAAATTAGGAAACTTCTTCATTCTCATTGTCACATTTTTCTCTAGTTGAAAAACCTTCAAATTTTGTGACACACTACACTCACCTTCCTTTGTTACACTTTCAAAGAGTTTGCAAACTTATGAAATAATAAACAAATATAACTTTTCAATGTCTTGAACTTTTTCCCTTATACTTCTTGCAATTTCATGAAGCTCATGAATTTGCAAACTTGGTGACAAATGAAACTCGCTAATACTTAAGTTGTTTTCCTTCCAAACATTTGAGCCTAATGATATTGGTCTCTAATAGGCCTAGCTTACTAAAAATGGAAAATTGTATTTTTTTTAAAAAATGTATATTATTTTGTTCATATTCTTTTGGATTAGACTGTGTAGATTTTATTTTTGTCAACATTTCATATCAAACACTATGATCCATCATCACGAAAAGAGAGCAAGAATGAGAACTAGAGAAGAGAAAAGTGAATTAGAGACATTAAATTTATATGTTGTCGTACGCATAAGTTATGTTTGAGATTTATATAAATATAAGTATTTGTGCAAATATTTCCTTATAGGCAATCTAGAAGTTGAAAAATGGCCTATAGATGTTGGAAGATAAAATGGATAAAATGATTGACAGATGAAAGGACCACATTTAGTGGATATTATCTATGTGTTGAGAGTTTTATAATAGGGGATTGATGTAATAGAGGTCACACAAAGAAGTAGATCATACATGATATATGCTATTAGTGAGGATGATCACGAAGAGTAAGCCATATTGGAAGTAAATGTGGACTTTGATGAAGATGAAGTTATAAGAAATTGATTTGTGAGAGATCTTGTATGAGTTGGTACCAAAAATAGGTTAAATTTATATAACTAATTTATAAAGTAATTCCCCGTTGAATCAAGGGCTAACTAGATGTTTCGTTCAATACGCCTAAGATTATTGATAAGATCTGTGAAGAATCTTTTTAATTATTTTGGTAGTTGTTTGTAACTACTCAATGTTTATGGGATTAAATATTGAGTTATTTATTTACATATTCCTTTTAGAGTTTAGAGTCAAATAAAGGTTCTTTTTAGCAATAACTTTGGAACAATAAATATGATGCATGATTATAAAATGACTATATTATTATTTAGATGCTACTATAATAAATCAAACTAAAGATCTACACTCAATTTGATATTTGAAAACACATTTGATGAATTATTATTAAACTAGGACAATTTATCTTGAATTCATAAACTATTTTAACCCTAAATTTTCCATTATATTTGTCTCAAAATCTATAGAACTTATTAGACTGATTCTAATTAATATTAAGCTATATTAAATATAATATTTTTATTATCATAACAATGGAAAATGATACAATAAACTAAACCTCAAATCTAGAACCTTGATATGATCAATCCATAAAAATTGATGAATACCAAATAAAGCCAAAAATTGTATGCAACTTCATAAATTGTATTTACTAGGTTTTTAGATGTAGATAAAATGTAAACACATTTAAAAATATAGAGATAGAAACAACAAGATTTCCAAAGGGACAAAGAAAAACCTACATCTACAACAGTTGCAAAATGTGTATTTTCAACATATAGAGATGATTCGGTGAATCTGCATGGGAGGTGTGTGTTTGGCCGGTGTTACTCGGTTGTAGCCTTGACTGACGGTCTCATTCATTGAAGGAAGCTCAGTCACTGAAGGAACTCAGTAATCTCTGGCGCTTGGTGAAAGTGTTACTTGGCGATATCTGTGGTGCTCGGTTGACACTGGTGCTCGATGATGCCTGGCATGCTCGGTAGTTCTGGTTTACCAATTGGAGTTTTGTGTGATTTGTTGGGCCGACTTGGTGCATTTATTGTTGGTAGCTATTGTTATAGGCTGACATGTTGGATTAAATGTTTTTAAGGATATTATGATGCCGACTTGTATTGCATTTAATAATTGTTGGGGGGAGTTAATGGTTTCATCCAACCGACTTGTGGCTGATGATTGGTATTTTTAGGATGTTTGGGTAGATGTTTAGGGAGGTAGGAGGAGGAGATCAGTAGGAGTTCATGACTTGGAAGGCTTAGAAAATTAGATCTGAGGTTCTAAAAGCTAGAGTTGGCGAAGTTGTGGAAAAGATCTTGTATGGTCTTGCAAATCAGATTGTCATCTGATAGTTTGTAGTTGCAGAGCTAGTGGTTTGCACACTTGGAAACAAGGGGATTTCTTGGAGGCTTGCGAGCTCAAGTTTAGATCTACCTTAGGGTTTCCATCAGCTTTTGATTATCTTTAGAGATGAACTAGTTGAGATTGTATTGGATCTATTTGGATCTTGCAGAATTATTTCTGATTGTAATTGGCCCTAACTCGAAAGGCCTTACAGTCAGGCATGTTAATGAAAATTAAAGTTAAACAATTATATATGTTGTTGTGTTGTTGAGTATTCCATTGTGTTGTTCTAAAGCTACAAGGTTTGAATTGTCCTTAATTGGATCCACCATCTTTGACTGCATCAGGTGGTATCAGAGCTGAAGGTTGATCTTGTGGAGCGAAAGTTGACCTAGCAAGGTTGATCTTGTTGGTGAAGAGATCATATGATTTGGATTGCATATCTTGAGCACTGAACTTGTGGACCTTGCCCTAGTTGTTTGTTCAAGGTGGCAGGTTGAGATATGACTTGCATACAACTTGGAGATTGTCACAAGGTGGTCGGTATAGGATTTTTTGTAGAGGGTTTTTGCATATCTTTAAGGATGCCTCCAAGAAGATTGGACCCTAGAGTACTTGTAGATCTCTGTGATATTGTTGAATCTAGGATTACAAAAAAGGTGAAATCAAATTTCAGATCTGAGATGGAGTTGATGAAGAATGACATGGTCACCGAGATCATGAGAGTTGTTGTTGGTGTACCTCTGAATGTTGGTACTGAAGATGGATATGAGGAAGCTACTGAAGACTTTGACCCTATTGGATCTAGTGGTGATGATTGGAGGGATAGATCTGGTGAAGACAGAACTACTCGGTTGCCTAGATCTGGAGCTCGGTTAAGTAGTAGTTACCGAATGGAAGTTTTTACTTTCTTCGGTACTTTGAAGCCCGAGAACTTGATTGATTGGATTGGTGAACTTGAAGATTTCTTTGAGCTAGAAGAAATTGAAGATCCTCTTCAAGTGAGATTAGCACAGATAAAGTTGAAAGGACATGCTGCTCTTTGGTGGAAAGAACTACAAAGATATAGAGAAGATGAAGGTGAAATGAAGATCATTTGGTGGAGGTTGATGGTGACTAAATTGAAAGCTAAGTTCATACCTTCTGACTATGAGCTTGACTTGTTTAAGAAGTTGCAAAATTTGAAATAGAAGGATTTGTCTGTTGAAGGTTACACCGAGGAGTTCTACAAACTTACTATTCGGTTTGGACACCAAGAGCTTGGTAAGGAAAAGGTAGCTCAGTATGTGAATGGTTTGAGATTCAATATTTAGGATGAGCTTGGTATGCTGAAGATTGATTATGTTGAAGATTCTTATCAGTATGCTCTGAAGGCAGAAGATAAGTTGAAGACGAAACAACATAGTAATCCTCGAGGGAAAGAAAATATTGATCCCTCAGTGAAGGATAAACCGACTGATGCAGAAGATGAACAAAAACCTGTGGAACTGAAGAAGAAGATAGGTAGAGTTATCTTTAAGGGTACTTGTTATAACTGTGGAGAGGAAGGACACTGCTCTTTTGAATGTACATAGAAGAAGCTTGGTGACCGATGAACTATTGTGGTGAATGAGAATGAACATGAATTGAGAACTTTTTGCTTCGACGAACATTGCTCGGTACAAAGGAGGAACCTTGTCAGAGGAGTAACTTATTTAGGACCCAATGCAAGTCTGGAGGTAAACTCTATAATGTTATTGTTGATAGTGGTAGTACTGATAACCTTGTTGTTGAGGACATGGTTCAGAAACTTGGTTTGAATAGAATGAAGCATCCTTATCCTTATAGGATTGGCTGGTTAAAAGATGTTCTTGCTCTAGAAGTAAGAGAACAATGCTTTATTGATGTTTAGACTGGCTAGTATAAGGATCTTGTGTTATGTGACATTGTGAAGATGAATAGTTGTGATATATTGCTCGGTAAACCTTGGCAATATGATTGCAGAGCTATGTATGACCATGTTAGAAATGTGTTTACTATTGAGAAGGATGATAGGAAGTTTTTCCTGATGCCTTTGATGGATACAACGCTCGGTAGGAGAAGCCTGAGTATTGGTAGCCAGGTTGTGATTGCGGATCCAGAGAAAATGAATGATTACTATGGAGAACCAACCTATTTGTTGTCAAGGAAAGACTTGAAGAGATAGAGAAAGATGAAGTGGAAGAGTATGCAAGCTGAAAAGATGGAGGAATTGTATGTGAAGAACCAGTTCGAGGTTTATGTGTTGAATCCCCAAAGATGTTCTTCTCACATATGAACATCTTTTCGAACCTAGGGTGTCTGATGCAGGGGCATTCTAGGGTACTTGGTGAATCTGCATGGGAGGTGTCTATTTGGCCGGTATTACTCGGTTGTAGCCTTGATCGACGGTCTTGATCATTGAAGGAAGCTTGGTCACTGAAGGAACTCGGTAATCTCTGGCGCTTGGTGAAAGTGTTACTCAAAGATGTCTATGGTGTTCGATTGACACTGGTGCTTGGCAATACCTGGCATGTTCAGTTATTTCACTATTGCTCGGTAGTTTGGGTTTACCGACTGGAGTTCTATGTGATTTGTTGGGCTGACTTGGTACATTTATTGTTGGTAGTTGTTCTTATAGGCTGACATGTTGGATTAAATGTTTGTAAGGCTATTTTGATGCCGACTTGTATTGCATTTAATAATTATTGAGGGGATTTAATGGTTTCATCCAGCCGACTTGTGGCTAATGATTAGTATTTATAGGATGTTTGGGTAGATGTTTAGGGAGGGAGGAGGAGGA
This sequence comes from Chamaecyparis obtusa, assembly GCA_027943335.1. Classification (NCBI taxonomy): domain Eukaryota; kingdom Viridiplantae; phylum Streptophyta; class Pinopsida; order Cupressales; family Cupressaceae; genus Chamaecyparis; species Chamaecyparis obtusa. The sequence continues at coordinate 1,243,458 of BSBK01001190.1, forward strand.
GATCAGTAGAATTTCATGACTTGGAAGGCTTAGTGAATCAAATTTGAGGTTCTGAAAGCTGGAGTTGGTGAAGTTGTGGAAAAGATATTGCATGGTCTTGCAGATTAGATTGTCATATGATAGTTTGTAGTTACAGAGCTAGTGGTTGGCACACTTGGAAACAAGCGGATTGCTTGGAGGCTTGCAAGCTCAAGTTTAGATCTGCCTTAGGGTTTCCATCAGCTTCTGATTGTCTTCAGAGTTGAACTAGCTGAGATTGTATTGGATATGTTTGGATCTTGCAAAATTATTTTTGATTGTAATTGGCCCTAACCTGGAAGGCCTTACAGCCGGGCATGTTAATGAAAACCAGAGTTAAACAATTATATCTGTTGTTGTGCTATTGAGTATTTTTCTATGTTGTTCTAAAGTTGCAAGGTTTGGACTGTTCTTAATTGGATCCACCATCCTTGACTGCATCAAGAGAACTACATATACACACTCTCAAGATCAAATTAGCAATACATATTTTATAAAAGCTTATTTGGAAATCTTAAATAATTGAAACTCAATGCCTGTACTAACACATAGAAGATGGAAAACTATTCACCTTTTTCTACTAGCATAACATGTTTTGTTGACATCCTCGACACCATTAAGTCTTTTCTCTTTGTAGGTGTAGGTACAAATTAATCTTTTTTGTAAGTATTGCAAATTTCAAGACCCCATAATTAAGGTTGTAGTATAAGTTTAGGTTGTACCACTTAGGTCAGAATCATAAAAAAAATCATGGATCAAGGCTACAAGTGTGAGATTGACCAAGATTTACACAACATCAAATTTTATACAACACAATCATCTCAGTCTATTTGACACAACCAATTTTATATAGCTAAGCCAATTTTATATTTGAAGTGTTAATTGTCTAGAAAAATTAAATCTGTCTTCTCTTCTCTAATTTAAAAATACACATTTACTTCTATTATTTCATTTGTATTTCAAATTTGATCAAATATTTATTTTTCTAAGAATATTAATTAAAATATAAAAATACATAATTTGAAGTAATATGAAAGCAGATATCCCTCCATTTGCATTCAAAATTGAACTTGTAATAGTGCATGCCTTATTGTGGGTCAAGATCACAAGTGTGAGATTGACCAAGATTTACACAAAATCAAATTTTATACGACAGAATCATCTCAAACTATTTGACTTAAAGCCAAGTTCATATGTTAGGTGTCGGTTATGGGTTTCTCTCAAATCCATCTTCTCTTCTCTAATTTCAAAATACACATTTACTTGTATAATTTCATTTTTATTTTAAATTAGAACAAATATTTATATATGTGAATATTAATTAAAATATAAAAATACATATTTTGAAGTAATATGAAAGAACCTTTCCATTTGTATTCAAACTTGAACTTGTACTAGTGTGCACCCTATTAGAAATGTGGACCAAGGTTACCAATGTGAGATTGACCGATATTTACACAACATCAAATTTTGTGCAACACATTCATCTCAATCTATTTGGCATAGAGCCAATTTCATATGTTAGGTGTCAGTTATGGGTCGCTCTTAAATTCATCTTCTCTTCTCTAATTTCAAAATGCACCTTTAATTATTTTATTTCTATTTCAAATTCAACCAAATAAATAGTTGTATGAATATATATTAGGGAGAGGAGCCACAACATGCACACCCTAACTTCATGGGCCCACATGGCTTGCCACGTGGACCCAAAAGACAAATTTTTTACCACCATGTAGGCCAATGAGTGGGCATGGTAAAAATAGAAATTTTATACTCAAATTGTCAATTTTCCACATGTTATATAATAATTCATCCATCTTGTCAAATTATTTTTCAATTTCAGTGCGTTGACTAAAACATGCCTTGGCCCACACCGCCAACCTACATAGCATACTATCTGGAGTGGACAGTGTGGTTGTATGGTGTTCCATCACATGACCACCCATCCACCACCTTATTCTCATTTACTTCATGTCAACACCTTAAATTACATGTTGCAGTAGCATTAGCTACATGTTGCCTCTCCTTACTTGCACCTAAAATTCTCCTATTTATCGAACAAAACTCCATTCAATACTCTCGAATCCTCACCAATCGATCCAAGTTTCATTCCTTTCTCTCCCAACTATTCTAGACTATTTGAGTCATTTCATATCACACCATATTTGGTTAGGGACTCTGCAAGTTTGCCTCTTGGATCAGAACGTGCTCACTCTTTCACTAGAAATGTCATCGATCATTTAGGCATTGAATAGTTTTTTGTTCACATTGACTCATTTTTTGGTATTCATTGATGCTATTTTTTTGCATTTACTTCCTCCCATCTACATCTTGAAGGTATGGACATGACATGCATGGAAAATAATCTATTGCGAGGAGATTTTGAGTGTGACATAAAAAATTAGGTATTAATTGTTATCCTCCATGGAAAACACTAGCAATACTTGTATGAGGTTTCTGTATGCCTTTCGATCTACCCAAGTGAGGAAGTTTTCTCACTAAGGCGAATTGTTGTTTATTTTGGGTATTTTTTTCTACAACTAGTAATTGCAACTTGGTATGCAATTTGTATGCTGAATAAATGTTATGCTGCTTTTTTTCTTTGATTTATATGTTTCAGATGTGGTTAATTTTTTTTTTCATGTTAGATTTAAATTCAATAACACAATTCTATTCATAGTTTACGAATAAGACCAAAACATTTTACAAATGAGGAGTTGAATCCCTCTAAGTAACAATTTCCAACCAAAACAAATCCAAATCTTATGTCATAAGCTCCATGGAGTACCAAATCTTTTCCAAGGAAAGTGTTCACCTCAAACTATAAAATTTGCATAAGCAATCAACCACCAAGCTAGTGATGTAGCTTTGCACACATGTCCTATTTTACTACTTGCGAAATATAAACTTCTCTTTTATTTCATTACACCTATTCTATTCACTTCTCCTTGGTTGAATTAAGTGGCATTCATGTTTCTTACAAGACTAGTGTTGAAAATTTTAAGGCTTTAGAAGAATGCATTTGAAGTTAGGAAAAATGACCAAATGTATGCAATGTCTTAAGAGTGTCTTAGAGGGCTAGACTTAACTTTTTTTTAAATCTTAATATAATAATAGTATTCAAAAGAACTTGTCTATTTATAAATTGGAAGTTCAAAGCCTTATTGTTCCTTGAATTGTTTAGATTGCTATTTCCTTTCTCTATTTTCACCATTTTATTCAATATCTAGGTCACCCTACTAATTATATAAAGAAAACCATATTTAAGAAATTAGTATATAGGACATTGATGGAATTCTCCCATACTCCACTCACCCAACTACCCATTAAGTTGCACTTAGAAGGATATTAATTTATTAAAATATATATCATTCATATAATATTTAAAAATTACTTCTTTATATTTAATATATAATATAATATTAAAGTTTTTAAATTTAATTAATAATGCATCGTTTAAAGAGCCCACTATTAATAAAATCTCATTTATCTAATCTACTAGAGTGATCATCCATCACTTCTAAGGTTCCTAAACATCCAAAGACTAGTCCCCTACTCTATCATCAACCTCTACTAGGGCCTCAAGAATGTTAATATTCTTCTTGGTAGTATCTTGTTGGGATAGAAACCATTTAATGATTGAATTTTATCTACTATCTAGAAGATGTACAAAATATTAACATTTTTTCACAATATAGTGGTAACCAAGTAATCATCCTTGGGGGTGGGATTATGGGAATAAGAGAGAAAAAAAATTAGGTGAAGAGGTCACAAAGGCCTCACTATGAGGGGAAGGGGGTTGAGGGGCATGGTTTTTGTTCTTTTGAGAAATATTCACTAGCATCCAATCCTAATCCATGGACAAAGAGGAAGAAGAATCCTTAGAGACTTCAAGGGTTTCTTCAAGAATCACATTTTTTCCTTTTCTCGTGGTTTTCATATTTTCCTTTCTTTGAGGGTTGACCCTAGTTGAGGAACTAGGAAGTGGAGTGTTAATGGAAAAGGAAGAAACCTCTTTCCCTCAATTCTATTTATAAAGAACAACAACAATAGGGTAGGTTTTAGGGCCCAATCCAAGGTGAAAAATAAATATAATTTATATATTTTAAGGATAATTCCTTGGTGTAGATGAATTGTTAGAATAACTGAGAGGAGGGTGAATCAATTATCCATTGTCCCAAATACAAAATTTATATCCAAAAACAATTTAAACAAATTTTTGCAGCTCGGTAACATACAATAGTAAACTGTTTGTGCTTTTACCGATTACCAGTCAATAACATATAGTAACTACCGATCAAATCCAATATGCAATATGTAAAGTATGATAACAAAAAATCACCACAATCAACACATAACACAAGAGATTTAATGTGGAAACCCTGTAAAGGGAAAAACCACCTGGGACCAGCAACCCAAAAATTGTTCACTCTTCTGAAGTGAGGTCGGTGAAGACCCAACCCTGTTAAAGGTTACAAAACACACTGTAAGGTGTGACCTTATTAGAGGATTTAACACTATACATTATCGTCCAACAAGCATTCACTATGGGGTTGACAGGATAACAAATGTGCATTCTATGAATGACATTACAAGACTTTCAAGTCTACTCGGTTAAGGGATATATCTAATTACAATGGTTAAATTGTAATAGCAGGTGATCTGATTACAATACAATGTTATTTGCAGATGTACAGATCTATATTATGCTCATTCAAATCTCTGATCAATATATCAATTCTGTTTCAACAATATTCAATAACTTACTGTCTCTCGGTTATAGCTTTCTGACGCTCGGTAATATTTGCAGTTCGGTTCTCCTTAACCAGTTTGATTAGGCATGCATGAAGCTTGTTCATGTGATATCTTTGTAGTATCCTTTCCTCCAACATAATTTTTATAATGAAACCCTAGTCTCTTAAATAGACAAGTAAACCGTTTCCTTTTCATCCATCAGATTTTGCCGCTTAATCTCCTTTGTTGGTTTTACTACTTAAACCTTCCTCAGCTGATGTGTCAGTAAGACGTTTCAAATTTTTCCTTTAGATCTTCCTTGAATTTTTCTAGTCATTGATCTCGTAACAAACTTTATCTTTCACCTCGTGATCATACACTTTACAACTCATCAACTTCTATCAACTAAACAAATCATTTCATTATTTTGTTCATACTTTGGTTAAGAAAGAAATGTGTTGGTGAACACAAGATTGGTTTATACTATGCTCGATATACACTACATTGCTCGGTGTATACTGGAATGCTTCATTAACTAACAACACTGCTTTGTAACATTTTGCTCCCAACTCCATAACAGATTAATATAACATAATCAAGTCAACAATATGAAGTCATAGACTCATCAATAAGTTACCAAAGGTATTCCTTATCCTCATCTATCATATCCATCTTCCTCAATGTAGATATCTTGGTTCTTCATCTTTCTCTTTCTTCTACAGATGTGTTAGATGTTTGCAACTCCATGAAAAGTATTATCAAAGCTAGTTGACATCAATGACAACATAAAATTGATTCAATTATCTTACATAGCAGTTCAATGTTCGATGATCTCTAATCACTTGAAGTTCTTCAATTAGGTTCTTAATCAGTTGTAGTTCATCAATCTCTCCCTTTGGCATTGATGGCAACTCAAGCAATATGAATTATACCATATACATACCAAACATGTATTCTACAACTCTGTAAACAAATGTTGTGGCTCAGTAAGCTCTCCCTTAGCTTAATATGTTTAATCACTACGTTACATAATAGCACTGTAAGTGCAGACTATCTTCTACAGATATGATCTTTAGCAGCTCTCAGGTTCCTTCTGTTTATCTCCCTTTATCTTCTCAGATTGTCTCTCCCTTAGATAGATGTTCATGTATTCTCCTCAGTTATCATATTGTTTATCTCTCCCTTTGACAAAAATGCCAAAGAAAAAAATAAACCATACAGCTCTGTAGTAGCCATGTAACTCTTTGTAGTCTGGTGCATTCTCTGTATCTCTGTATACTGATTATGCCACTGGTTTCTCAAGTCTTTCACAAATTTAGACAGAAATCCAAAGTGTGAACTATGCTGCATCAACATGAATTATCTTTTGATAAGATTAGGTTGATGCAACCTCCGGATCACATTAGTGACTGGTAGACAGGGACAGACCCCAAGTCTAGTCCTCAAGTATTCAAATGTATCTTTTAGTAGAGGCTTTGTAAATATGTCTGCAAGTTTCTCTTTAGATGTAACAAATTCTAGCTTCACTTACTTTTCTTGCACTTGTTCTCTTAAGTAGTGATACTTGATAGATATGTGATTTGTTTTAGAGTGCATCACTAGATTCTTTGAAATGTTTATAGCACTAGTGTTATCACGGTATATAATCATTGGCTCAGTGATTATCTCATTTATTCCTTCTAACACTTGCTTGATATATGAAATATTTGAATAGTTTGTAGCAGTAGCAACATACTCTACTTCAGTTGTGGACTGGGAAATACAAGACTACTTCTTACTTGTCTAGGTAACAAGTCTTTCACCGAAGAAAAATGCTCCTCCAGTTGTGCTTTTTCTGCCATCCACATTTCCAGCCCAATCAGCGTCGGTGTATACTTTAAGTTCAAACTTGCCTTCCTTAGGATACCATAACCCATAATATTTTGTTTTCTTTAGGTATCTTAAGATTCTTTTTGTAGAAATCATGTGTGACTCCTTAGGATTTGCAAAAAATCTTGCAACAATCCCCATAGCATGTGCTATATCTGGTCTACTGTGTACTACATACATTAACTTACCAATCATTGATCGGTACAATGTTTGGTTCACCTCTGTAGTTTCATCCTCTTTAGTCAATTTGCAGCCTGTGACCATTGGTGTTCCAACTAGTTTATCATCTTCCATGCCAAATTTTTTCAGTGCTTCCTTTATATACTTGGATTGTGTGATGAATATCCCATCACTCTGCTGAATAACCTACAGTCCTAGAAAGAACTTAATCTCTCCAAAGATAGACATTTCAAACTCTTTTCTCATCTCATCAGCAAAGGATTTACATATGTGATCTTGACCTCCAAAGATAATATCATCCACAAATATTTCAGCAATTAGAATAGTATCATCAGTATCTCCTTTCATGTACAAATTGTTGTTCTCAATAGTTCTAACAAATCCAATACTTAAAAAATAAGTATGCAGCCTTTCATACCAGACTCTCGGTGCTTGCTTCAAACCATACAAAGCTTTATGTAATCTACATACCATGTCTTTCTTGTTTGGATCAACGAACCCTTCTGGTTTTTCTATGTAGACTTCTTCAAGTATCCCATTCAGAATTGCAGACTTAACGTCCATTTGATAAACTTTAAATTTCTTATGTGCTGCATAAGCCAGTAACATTTGAAATCCTTCTAGTCTAGCAACATGTGCAAAGGTCTCACCATAGTCAATTCCTTCCTCCTGTGCGTACCCCTTGCAAACTAGTCTGGCATTATTCCTTGTAACCTCTCCATTTTCATTCAGCTTGTTTCTGAAGACCCACTTAGTACCGATAACATTCTTAACCTTAGGTCTAGGTACTAAGGCCATGTTTTGTTTTTCTCTATTTGTTCAATCTCTTCATTCATTGCATTAATCCATTCTTCATTCTCCAATGCAACTTTAACATTCTTTAGTTCATATTCACAAACTAAGCATGTACCTTGTCTTGACTTACTTCTCATTTGTATGCCAACTTGCTTGTCAACAATAATTTGGTTCTTAGGATGATGTCTTTTGACAAATCTTGCTAGTATTTGATCTCTTCTTTCTTGTTCATCCTATTTAGGTTCATTTTCTTTCTTGGTAGGTCCTTCCTGCTCGTCGGTTTCTCTTTCATGTTCATCGATGTTGTTTTCTTGCTGACCGGTTGTCATTGTCTGCGGATTTGGTAGATACTCTGGATGCTTAATGTATGTGAATCTACCGTAGTCTTCCAGTTCCTTTGTGCTTTCTTCTGCATTCTTGTCATCAAACTCATCAACCCTGATATTAGCACTTTCTATCATTTATTAGTAACTTTATTTAGACACTTGTATGCTTTGCTTTTAGTGGAATATCCAAGAAATATCCCTTCATCACCTTTTGAGTCAAAATTTCCATTTCTTTTATCTTTCAGAATAAAACATTTACTTCCAAAAATTCTAAAATAACTTACAGTGGGTTTGTGTCCAAACCATAACTCATAGGGTATTTTGTTAGTGTCCTTCAACTGTACTCAGTGGGTGACCCCACAATAGTGGGTTACACTTTTTTAGAGATGCTGATTTTTGCTGAAATAACAAATTTTTGATAAAATATGATGATTTAAGCCTTGAGAGGTTCTATTTGCAAGATTTAATTACAAATGGATTTCTCAAAGCCTCTTAGATAAAAAAAACATAGATATAACATCTATACTCCTCATTCATACCTATAATGGAGTCTCCTTCGCACCTATTAAAATGCTGACAAAAAATCACTTCGAATTTATCTTATGCAAAATCAAATGAATCCATTTGACAAAACTATCTATGTAGTAAGGTACTACTAAGAAAAATATTTACAATGATTATAATGTTAATATATATTAATTTTATTATGACTTTGTATTTTTAGTTTTACTAAACATAGATATTTCACTGTATATCTACCTCTATGTTTGATGCTTATGGAAAAATAGTAAATGAGAGAAAAAAAATTCTAAAAAATATCTATGCCCTAGGTATTGAAGTTATCTTTCTATAAAAAAAATAAAAATGAAATTGGACAAATACACAAGTTATAAGCTATGTAGTCAAGGTATGTCAAAATTATGGTTTAGTCAACTTCAAACATTATTAAAATATAAAATAATCATAATAATTTAGTCAAACCAATTGCATGCCCTTCGTATGGATGCTAAAAAACTAAATTCGAAAGAATCACATTGATATCTATTTTATAAAAAAATTTATGCTCTATGAAAACAGTGTAACTCTTTGAAAATTACGTTTTCAGCAACATACCAGTTTTTGTGGGAGAAAGAAAAAAATATTCAAATAAATTAAAAAATAAAAATAAAAAATATATTTAGAATCTAGACAAAAAATTCTAAAAGACTCTAATTTACTTCATCTTTTGATTTCAAATGGTTTAACGACAATATGCATCTGAATATGATTTTTTTTTCAAAATGTAGAGTTTAGTGTCCGTTCAAGCAAAAAAGTGTAACCCACTATTGTGGGTTCACCCCGGTTCAAAACATAAATAGTTGTGCTAACTGCCTCTCTCCAGTATGCCTATGCAACATTTTTCTCTATCATCAGTGTTCTTGCACAACCAACTATTGACCTATTCCTCCTTTCAGCAATTCCATTCTGTTGAGGTGTCCTTGGTGCAGAGACCTGTCTTTTAATACCATGCTCATTACAAAACTTAGTAAATTCATCAAAAAATAATTCACCTCCTCTGTCAGATCTTAAGCATTTCAATTCTTTACCAGTCTCTTTCTCTACTTTTTCTTTATACCACTTAAACATCTTAAATGCCTCTGATTTTTCTTTCAAGAACATGACAGTCATCAATCTAGTATAGTCATCAACAAAAAGAATGAAATATCTATCACCATACTAACTCTGAGTTCTCATGGGACCACACAGGTCGGTGTGAACTAACTCAAGTATTTTATTTTTTGAGTAATCTTTTCTTTTGAAACTAGATTTTGTCATTTTACCTTTTTGACACTCATGACACATAACATGATCAAGCTTAGATAAGTTAGGTAGACCTCTAACCTTTTTCTTTTTACTGATCTTAATCATGTTATCAAAGTTTACATGGCATAACCTTTTATGCCATAACCAAGCATCTTCATTTATCATCATTAAGGAAAAAGACTCATCATTGTTAAGATAAAACAAGTTACCTTTCGATTGTGCTCCAGTTCCAACAAGTCTTCCTCCATCATCAAATATTTTTACTGTCTTGCTCTCAAAAGCAACTCGGTGACGTGAATTGTTTAGCTGTGCCACACTTAGCAAATTATAGTTTAGTCCTTCTACCCAATAAGCATTATCACATTGGATTCTATCATTTATTAGCAAGGATCCCTTTCCTCTAGCCATGCAAGGTGTATCATTACCCATTTTTACAGATCCTCCATTATATTTCTCAAGATGATTAATTTTTTCTTCATCACCAGTCATGTGATGTGTACAACCACTATCTATGATCCATGTATCATTTGTATTAACCTTAGAAATCAGTGTTGTTTCTACATACTTTTCTTCTTCCTCAGAATCATCCTTCATAGCAACAAATACTACCTCTACATCATCATTTGAATTAGAATCATATTCATTTTCTTCTGCAATGTAACATACCTTTTTTCCTTTATCACTTTTGTCTCGGTTGTCTCTGTTGTAGTGTCAGTAACTTCTGTTTCCTCTTCTCCCATAGCTTCCTTCACCAGATCGGTCCTTGTTTCTATCATCTTCCTTCCTATTTGGACATCTAGCAGCAATATGACCAACCTCTTTGCGGTTAAAACATGCTAAAGGTAATTTGCCTCTATATCTACCTTTTCCTTTAGGTAATCTCCTGGCCATAAGAGCTTCAAGCTCATCAAGTTCATCATCAGTATTGCTATCACTATCATCTTTATTATTTCTACTACTAGACTTACCAATCTTCAGAGAAGTCATAAAAGAAGATTCAATAGTTGGTACAACACTATTATCATAGTTGTTCAGTTCAAATGTTGTTAGCTTTCCAATCAGATTATCAAGAGTGAGAGTATTGTTAGGTGCTGACCTATTTTCATGAATTGCAGATATTCTGATGGCATAAATAGGAAATAAAGTCCTTAGAATTTTGCTTACCATAGTGTCTTCATCAATCACTAATACATTTGGGGTGAAATTGTGATGACAATTTGCGACGACAGGCAAATGTCATGCGGTTTTGGCTTTTTTTTTTCAAATATAGCCCGACACCGTCGCAATTGCGATGACAATACATTTGGCAACGTCGCAAATTGTGACGTTGTCGGGATATAAGGACAAAAAAAAAAAGGAACGTTGTCATTTGTGTTTTCAACAGCGCCGTAACCCTCTGCGAAATCACATCAGGATATAAGGGCAAAAAAAACAAGAACGTTGTCATTTGTGTTTTCAACAGCGCCGTAACCCTCCATGAAATCACATCGGGATATAAGGGCAAAAAAAACAAGAACGTTTTCATTTGTGTTTTCAACAGCACCGTAACCCTCCGCGAAATCACAGCTACAATTTCTGAGTACGTTGGGTTTATTTTTCTTTTGTCATTATTATGTAATCTGGTATTCAGCTGTTAGAGAGCTAAAATACCCAGAAATGAGGACATATCTATGTTGAATTTATTGTTAGCGGCTTTGGTTATTTAGAAGTTTAATTTTATTTGTTCATCTTTCAAGCACAAACATTTTGTGGACCGTAACGTCTTCATTGTTTTGGGTATGCAGTGAAATAGCCCTAACTTGCAATTGTGATGTTGTCGGGATATAAGGGCAAAAAAAAAAAGGAACGTTGTCATTTGTGTTTTCAACAGCACCGTAACCCTCTGCGAAATCACATCGGGATATAAGGGCAAAAAAAACAAGAACGTTGTCATTTGTGTTTTCAACAGCGCCGAGAGAGATTCCCTTCGCGAAATCACAGCTACAATTTCTGAGTACGTTGGGTTTATTTTTCTTTTGTCATTATTATGTAATCTGGTATTCAGCTGTTAGAGAGCTAAAATACCCAGAAATGAGGACATATCTGTGTTGAATTTATTGTTAGCAGCTTTGGTTATTTAGAAGTTTAATTTTATTTGTTCATCTTTCAAGCACAAACGTTTTGTGGACTCTAATGTCTTCATTGTTTCAGGTATGCAATGAAACAGCCCTAACTTGCGACTACCTTCACGGTACTTGTGTACATTATCATGTTGTCTTTACAGTGACTATCCTCATTCAAGTGGCAATTACACAAGGGACAGTCACTGTGAGATGTCCTCATTTGTGACAAGGATAGTCACACTTAGGACATCTCATAGTGATATTCCCTTGTGTAATTTCCACTTGAATGTATTGCAATTGAACCACATTAATGCTTTTCTTCTTCAACAAATGAGGACAGTCACTGTAAAGACAACATGATAATGTACACAATTACCAAAAAATGATCTTGTTAATTGATGTAACACTCTGTCTTGCTCACTCCCTATCCTTCACTAGGGTCTCTTTAGGCCAATGGTTTGACTTGATAGGGTACTTAACTATCCCTACACTCTTTAGGTATCTCTACCCAAGATCCCACTCCTTCAACTAGTGCACACCAACAAGAAATACAACGAACTCTGCTCAATACCAATCTAGCTACTAGGACACTCCTAGTCTTGTCTTCACAAATTGAAACACATTCAACTAGAACTTTACTCCATGGAGAGGCTGGCCACTAGGACCTCTATTGGTTTCAATATTACTCCTTCACCTATACTTTTCATCAGTACTTCAATCCGGTTCATCAAACCATGCCAATTGCACCCAAAAATAGGCTGCTAGCAATTAGGCCTTTGTCAACCCTTTTTGTTTATATTAAGCCACCTAAAGGGCTTAGGATTTAGATGCCCTTTATTGAGAACTCCAAGATATCTAAGGTCTTCTCCTCCTAGATTTTTTGTACACCAACTGCTATAGCCATGCCTGAAAATAAGTATTTTGACACAACTTGGACAGTCTGACTAAGAGTTTGTTTTCTTAGCAGCCAAAGAAACTCACCCAATCTTCTAATTTGACTTGGGGCTTCTTTAGATGTGTGTCTACCTCTCCATGAGATTTTAGTTGAAGCAACCAATGCATTCAACTTGTTGTAATCTTCTTGTAATGATTTGTCATCCCTAACTATGCTCAACTGACTCACCTAGGACATCATTGCAAACATAGAAAATGAGCTTCCCAGGGCCCCTCCTTCCAAACATATAGTACATGGAGTCTCCTCACCCATTCCAAGAGCCTGTACAAAATTGACAATGGAATGATGAGCTAAGACTCCATTTGTTCAACCTGCCTGGTTCAAACCAATGATAGGGTACTTAACAAAAGAATTAACAAACTAGTTGGAATGCTTCAAAACTCAAAAAAAACACAACACAGAATAAAAAAACAACTTGTACTAACTTTTCCAATAGACACTGCGAGCTATCTAATCCATTAATCAACTGAAAACAAAGAAACAAAAAAACTCAAGAATTCACTAAAACCGTGTTACTCTACAAATCTTCTTAATTCCAAATGTTTTTCCCCCCAACCTTTTGCACAGATCGATGGAGGCCTCTTATAGTTGATCTGATGCCTAATTCAATGGTTTCATATAGTTACATAACCATCTTACTCGAAAATGCTCCCTTGCACAAATGTTGTCAATGTTGTGAATGACAACATTGACAACTTGTTACAACCTTTGGGATTTTGGTTCAAAACTTATTGTTCAAACACCATAAGACCCTAACCATGACTTAGTTAGGCTATTTAGACCTCACATAGGCCACTTCTACACTTCTTTGCCCAATTTGACCCCTAAATGCTTCATTCCCACTTTTGCCACAATATTGGTAACTTGGGTACAAATTGGCACTTGCCTTCACAAAGGTCACACATGAGGACATCTCACAGTGATCGATTGTCCCTTGTGTAATTTCCACTTGAATGTATTGCTATTGAATCACATTAATGTTTTTCTTCTTCAACAAATGAGGACAGTCACTCTAAAGACAACATGATAATGTACACTCACTGTAAGGACAGTCACAAATGAGGACATCTAACAGTGACTGTCCCTTGTGTAATTGCCACTTGAATGTATTGCTATTGAACCACATTAATTCTTTTCTTCTTCAAAAAATGAGGACAGTCACTCTAAAGACAACATGATAATGTACACTCACTGTAAGGATAGTCACAAATGAGGACATCTCACAGTGACTGTCCCTTGTGTAATTGCTGCTTGAATTACACAAGGGACAGTCATTGTGAGATGTCCTCATTTGTGACAAGGATAGTCACACATGAGGACATCTCACAGTGATTGTCCCTTGTGTAATTGCCACTTGAATGTATTACTATTGAACCACAATAATGCTTTTCTTCTTCAACAAATGAGGACAGTCACTCTAAAGACAACATGATAATGTACACTCACTGTAAGGACAGTCACAAATGAGGACATCTCACAGTGACTATCCCTTGTGTAATTTTTGCTTGAATTACATAAGGGACAGTCATTGTGAGATGTCCTCATTTGTGACAAGGATAGTCACACATGAGGACATCTCACAGTGATTGTCCCTTGTGTAATTGTCACTTGAATGTATTGCTATTGAACCACATTAATGCTTTTCTTCTTCAACAAATGAGGACAGTCACTCTAAAGACAACATGATAATGTACACTCACTGTAAGGACAGTCACAAATGAGGACATCTCATAGTGACTGTCCCTTGTGTAATTGCCGCTTGAATTACACAAGGGACAGTCATTGTGAGATGTCCTCATTTGTGACAAGGACAGTCACACATGAGGACATCTCACAGTGATTGTCTGTAATGTCCCCTTTTTGGCTAACTTGGAAAACAGGAACAATTACTCCACTTCTCAGACTTACTCTATCAGATACTTACAATTAAACTAAGTAATGGAGGTTACTTAAGATATCAACCGCTATTTCAAATTCAATCACAATATGTGTGCAAGATGATATTGATACCAATATGTTTAATAGCACTGTCGGATATAATGATATGAAATATGCTATGAATATGATGTTTCCTATCACTTATAGTGATAGTATAATGATGCTATGTCTGATATAAACAATATCGATATACAATCAATAAGTATTGCTTATAGCAATGTATTTGCTGTGTCTGATATGATGATGTAATTATGCAAATGTGTAATATCGCTATGAGTGATATGTTGCTATTTCAGATTCTGAATTATATGCTTGCAACTTCAAATATTGATGCTGTTTCTGACTATCCTTTCTATCTGTGCAATCATGGTGTTGTCTCTGATCTGCAATGATAAACTTGAAACCAAACTGCCAAAGGCAGATGCTCTATTGAGTATATCCAAATATGGATAAGCAAATAAAGTTCTAATGATGCCTTGAGTGACTGACGAGAATGCATTCTTATATTGTCTTTAACAAATGAAGAGATGCTATGAATGAGACGTGTCTTGTTTCTTCCTCCATGTCCCTTTGTTAATCACACCTTTCCATAATCCGACAGTTCACATAATATTATTTCATTATTTTCTGATCATAGATAACTCCCAGATTGACTCAATATCAAATCTTTTTATGAAGGTAATCTTCCCTAATTGGTAGTGCAACCAGTAGTTAACATCCATTGTGTTTGTATTAGTTTGGTCTAACTATCATTAGTATTTAGTCAATCGATATTAACTCTTGCCTTATCCCATATTGTTATGATTATATCCAATCTTTCTACTCTGATATAAGTCGATATCATTTTTTGATAATTGTCCATTTATTGGTTGATTGCTGGTAATGGAGTTTGATCTTCAAATTGACTTCCCTGTTAATACTTAAGGATACATTGTACTTATTATCCATGACTGATGCCTCATTCATCAATAGCTTGTGATATAATCACTGATGCTTTTGTGTTTCTACAAGATGTGGTTTATCTCAGACAATCGATAATCTTTCAATCCTTTAGTCGATATCCTCCTATGTGGTGTCTATTGATATAGATAGTAGAATTCAATCTAGTTTATGTTATTGTCATGATAACATAGGAAGTCATGGTGCATATTTGCTAGCGGGTCTTCATGTTTGATATTGCTTTATCGGATATGTCATTGTCTAAACTTGTGCAATTAATGATTATTTATAATATATGAATGGTTATCCTTCTTGCTTATCAATACATCTTCTGAAACACATAGCGACCTATCCCTTATTCATATCATGTTGATCTTGACTTCATAGTATTTGGTTCATTAATCATCCTCTCATGGTATCGATGTGTAATGACTAGTGATTGTTGTATCACTTCTTCATTCCTCATCATGATAGATAATGCAGATGTTTAATGTAGATGTATATCGATTACAGATATTCGATATTGCTTTAAACGTTATTATTATTATTATTATTATTAATGTTTTTGTTATTATTAAATATTATAATTAATGATGTTAGTAATATTAATAATATTATAATAAATATTATTATAGTGATAACATATTGTTTTATATTGAGAGGTTTATTAATATTATTTATATATTAAAATTATTATATCAATAATTGATTTAATATTATTACTTAATATATTATTATAATATAATATATATAATTTATTAATAATTATTTATTATTAATTTATATTATAATTATAATCATAATTATATTATTTATTAATATTTTAATATTATTTAATTAACATATTACTTATTATGCTAACTATATATTATTATTATCTTTTGATAATAATTATATATTATTGTTATATATCGTTAATAATAGATTATTATATATCATCTAATCATTTTATTATTATACTAAGTTCAATATGTCACGGCTCATGACATTGTCCCTTGTGTAATTGCCACTTGAATGTATTGCTATTGAACCACATTAATGCTTTTCTTCTTCAACAAATGAGGACAGTCACTCTAAAGACAACATGATAATGTACACTCATTGTAAGGACAGTCACAAATGAGGACATCTCACAGTGACTGTCCCTTGTGTAATTGCCACTTGAATTACACAAGGGACAGTCATTGTGAGATGTCCTCATTTGTGACAAGGATAGTCACACATGAGGACATCTCACAGTGATTGTCCCTTGTGTAATTGCCACTTGAATGTATTGCTATTGAACCACATTAATGCTTTTCTTCTTCAACAAATGAGGACAGTCACTCTAAAGACACCATGATAATGTACACTCACTGTAAGGACAGTCACAAATGAGGACATCTCATAGTGACTGTCCCTTGTGTAATTGCCACTTGAATGTATTGCTATTCAGCCACATTAATGCTTTTCTTCTTCAACAAATGAGGATAGTCACTCTAAGGACAACATGATAATGTACACTCACTATAAGTGTACATTATCATGTTGTATTACAAATGGACCTTATGTTGGTCGGGATATAAGTGCAAAAAAAAAAAGTTGTCATTTGTATTCAAGTGGCAATTACACAAGGGACAGTCACTGTAAAGGCAACATGATAATGTAGAGAAACGTTGTCATTTGTATTTTCAACAGTGCCGAGAGAGATTCCCTCCGTGAAATCACAG
Source organism: Chamaecyparis obtusa (assembly GCA_027943335.1). NCBI lineage: Eukaryota > Viridiplantae > Streptophyta > Pinopsida > Cupressales > Cupressaceae > Chamaecyparis > Chamaecyparis obtusa. Next base: position 1,260,826 of record BSBK01001190.1, read on the forward strand.
CTACAATTTCTGAGTACGTTGGGTTTATTTTTCTTTTGTCATTATTATGTAATCTGGTATTCAGCTGTTACAGAGCTAAAATACCCAGAAATGAGGACATATCTGTGTTGAATTTATTGTTAGCGGCTTTGGTTATTTAGAAGTTTAATTTTATTTGTTCATCTTTCAAGCACAAATGTTTTGTGGACCGTAACATCTTCATTGTTTCGGGTATGCAATGAAACAGCCCTAACTTGCAACTACCTTCACGGTACTTGTGTACATTATCATGTTGTCTTTACAGTGACTGTCCTCATTCAAGTGGCAATTACACAAGGGACAGTCACTGTGAGATGTCCTCATTTGTGACAAGGACAGTCACACATGAGGACATCAAGTTCTTTTCGTATGAAACTACTACATTTGTAATCTATAGTTTTAAACTTTTAGTTTATAAATGTTCATCAGCTTTAGTTCGTATGCTGCCATTTCAAGTATGATTAATGAAGTTACCTTTATCACAGGATGAAAGTGAGCAGTCAGCATACTGGTACGGAGCTGGCAGCATTGATACGGTGACTAGGGCATCGTTTAATGGTGGTATTGTGTTTTCCCATGTTTAGGGCATCGGCCTTTTGAAGCATTGCCTTCATCTTTCTTAAGTCTGAGTTTTAAGTTTGTTTATCTCTCTCGGCGCTGTTGAAAATACAAATGACAACGTTCTTGTTTGTTTTGCCCTTATATCCCGATGTGATTTCGCGGAGGGTTACGACACTGTTGAAAACACAAATGAAAACACAAATCCCTTGTGTAATTGCCACTTGAAGGAGGACAGTCACTGTAAAGACAACATGATAATGTACACTTACAGTGAGTGTACATTATCATGTTGTCTTTAGAGTGACTATCCTCATTTGTTGAAGAAGAAAAGCATTAATGTGGCTGAATAGCAATACATTCAAGTGGCAATCACACAAGGGACAGTCACTGTGAGATGTCCTCATTTGTGACTGTCCTTACAGTGAGTGTACATTATCATGTTGTCTTTAGAGTGACTGTCCTCATTTGTTGAAGAAGAAAAGCATTAATGTGGTTCAATAGCAATACATTCAAGTGGCAATTACACAAGGGACAATCGATCACTGTGAGATGTCCTCATGTGTGACTATCCTTGTCACAAATGAGGACATCTCACAATGACTGTCCCTTCTGTAATTGCCACTTGAATGAGGATAGTCACTGTAAAGACAACATGATAATGTACACATACAATGAGTGTACATTATCATGTTGTCTTTACAGTGGCTGCCCTCATGTTGTATATTCTTCTCTGTAGATGCTACTATGTGCTAGGGAACTTCTTAGAACTGTTGGTATATTCTTACAACTTGTTACACCTGGGATATTCTTCTCTGTAGATGCTATTGTGTGCCATGGTCCAAATAGGCCCATAAATGTGGTTGAATAGCAATACATTCAAGTGGCAATTACACAAGGGACAGTCACTGTGAGATGTCCTCATGTGTGACTGTCCTCGTCACAAATGAGGACATCTCACAGTGACTGTCCCTTGTGTAATTGCCACTTGAAGGAAAAAAGCATTAATGTGGTTCAATAGCAATGTATTCAAGCGGCAATTACACAAGGGATAATCACTCTGAGATTTCCTCATTTGTGACTATCCTTACAGTGAGTGTACATTATCATGTTGTCTTTACAATGACTGTCCTCATTTGTTGAAGGAAAAAAGCATTAATGTGGTTCAATAGTGATGCAGAGTAGTCAGCAAGAAACTTGGATCTATGTCCCAACCCACTTCAAGACACCAAAATGACTCAACCAATCAATTAGGCTCTGATTTCTATAGGTTAATGTTTAAACTCTGCAAAGTAATGAATTTGAAGGTTTCAAGGATCACACAATAACTTATGGACTCAATCCCATTCAATAACAAATTTCCTTTTAGGGACAAGTTCCCTGATTTTCTATCAAAAGAGACTTTTAAGGTTCTAGATCTTACTTCTTGCAGCAAAACTTAGAAACCCCTTAGATATCACTATTACAACTTCCAGGCAAATTTTATCATCCAACCACCATCCGTACAGCCGTACAGAGTTCATTTTTCACCAGAAATGCACTAAAACAGGGTTATTTTTATTTTTTATGAAAGAAAAATGATTACAATACTGGTTCTCTGTCTGTCTTCGACCATTTGAAGCCTAAAATAGGCTCTCCAAATGTTGGTTCAACCATCTAGGTGGTTAGAACAGTTTATCCAACAAATGTCAACTTTGCTAAGCAACTTTTAAAGTTGCATTACAACTTTGCAAACAACTTTGCCGAGAAGGTTAAAAATGTGTTGTGAAACTTTAGGAACCTTATTAAAGTTATTTTGGACCTTCAAACTTCTTAACAACATCTAAAAGACACCTAATAAACACTTACTATGCTCATTTCATCCAAGGACTCAAAAGATGCCCAAGGTTTATAAGTCACCAAGGGGTCTTGTGTCCAACAAGTGGATGTTTATAAGGAGATAAAATCAATCCTTAATATTTATTACAAACCAAGAAAACATCTAAAACTCCTATTCTAATTTATTGTCATTCAAAAAGACTTTGATTTGTCATTCAAAAAGACTCTGATTTGTCAATCAAAAGGACCTTTCACCAGTCAATCCTTCAAAGCTCCAAGGTGAAAATCTTATGTTCCAATTGATAGGATTTGACTCCTTGGCTTCATGGCAACTTCCTTCAATCATGGTGTCTTTGGCTTGCATTAGGGATGCCCCTGCATCAAATAGCAATGCATTCAAGTGGCAATTACACAAGGGATAGTACATGCCCATTAAAGTTGGTGTTTTGTTATCCAGCATGACAATGGAGACAACATACTCTGTGTCAATTTTACTGATCAAATTTCCCTCCGCTAGGCAAAGCAACAATTTGGGTATGATAAGGTGAAATTTTGTAGTCCTTTTGGGTATGATAACAGTTCCAGTTCCCAATAAGATGGTTCATTTTTATAATCTAGCTTCAATTTCTCTTGTGAAAATCTTTTTTTCATTTTATGGGTGGTAAAATATAATTATTATGCTAGAGGTGTGTACTTATGGATGATAATGAAACAAAATGATAAGATTTAAGACTCTTGTTTTTTTTTTAAATAGCAATTTAAGTTTCCTTCTATTATAAATTACTGTTTTTCTATTTTTTAATGTATCTTTCCAGATCTTTTATATCAATTTTATTTATGAAATATAAATATATTAATAATGTTTTAGTGTTTTTAGGATTAGTTTATATCAATTCTATGTATCATCATTCGTCATTCAATTGTCAGTATTATTAATTTAGACTGTGAAATTGTAGAACTACTCGAATATGGGTTGGATGGATACTCAAGCAGGGGAACCCTCCTCAAATATCTCAAGCAGTGAACTTGGAAAAATGTGTCCTGAAGGAACCCTTTCCATCAGAGAGATAAAAGTAAAAACAAGTAAAAGAAGCAGGCTCTGCAAATATGTTTTTGAGAAGAAAAATGATAGATTATTTGAGTATGGTTCATGAGGTATATCTAAAAAGACATTTTTTTTCTTATTATAATAAAAGAGGAAGTTGTGAATGTCAAAGTTGAGTGAAACAAAAATTATTTTCATCAAATTTTGTTAGGCTTGCTTTTGGGAATAGTTTCTTACAATATTGCTATTAAGATTTTTATTGTGTAGTTTTTAGATTAGGTTTATAAAATTATATTTCATGAGTAGTGATTCATATTAATCAATTAACGATACTTTTGGAAGGTATTTTCAATGTGTCAAATTTTGATATTTTTACAAGAATTAGATTGTGTAATTTTTTTAATTAAAGTCATTGACTCATATTTCATAAATAATAGTTCTCATGAATCCATCCCTTATAAGATTGAATAGTCTATTTAGGAAGTATTTTTGATAGTATGTCAAATTATGATATTACTATTACCATTAGATTGCATGGCTTTGGAGTCAACCTCGTTGACCCATATTCTTCTCTGTAGATGCTACTATGTGCTAGGGAACTTCTTAGAACTGTTGGTATATTCTTACAACTTGTTACACCTGGGATATTCTTCTCTATAGATGCTACTATGTGCCGCGGTCCAAACGGGCCCATAAATGTGGTTGAATAGCAATACATTCAAGTGGCAATTACACAAGGGACAGTCACTGTGAGATGTCCTCATGTGTGACTGTCCTTGTCACAAATGAGGACATCTCACAGTGACTGTCCCTTGTGTAATTTCCACTTGAATGAGGACAGTCACTGTAAAGACAACATGATAATGTACACATACAATGAGTGTACATTATCATGTTGTCTTTACAGTGGCTACCCTCATGTTGTATATTCTTCTCTGTAGATGCTACTATGTGCTAGGGAACTTCTTAGAACTGTTGGTATATTCTTACAACTTGTTACACCTAGGATATTCTTCTCTGTAGATGCTACTGTGTGCTGTGGTCCAAATGGGCCCATAAATGTGGTTGAATAGCAATACATTCAAGTGGCAATTACACAAGGGACAGTCACTGTGAGATGTCCTCATGTGTGACTTTCCTTGTCACAAATGAGGACATCTCACAGTGACTGTCCCTTGTGTAATTGCCACTTGAATGAGGACAGTCACTGTAAAGACAACATGATAATGTACACAAGTACCGTGAAGGTAGTTGCAAGTTAGGGCTGTTTCATTGCATACCCGAAATAATGAAGATGTTACGGTCCACAAAACGTTTGTGCTTGAAAGATGAACAAATAAAATTAAACTTCTAAATAACCAAAGCCGCTAACAATAAATTCAACACAGATATGTCCTCATTTCTGGGTATTTTAGCTCTGTAACAGCTGAATACCAGATTACATAATAATGACAAAAGAAAAATAAACCCAACGTACTCAAAAATTGTAGCTGTGATTTCGCGGAGGGAATCTCTCTTGGTACTGTTGAAAATACAAATGACAACGTTTCTCTACATTATCATGTTGCCTTTACAGTGACTGTCCCTTATGTAATTGCCACTTGAAGGAGGACAGTCACTGTAAAGACAACATGATAATGTACACTTACAGCCCGTGTACATTATCATGTTGTCTTTAGAGTGACTATCCTCATTTGTTGAAGAAGAAAAGCATTAATGTGGCTGAATAGCAATACATTCAAGTGGCAATTACACAAGGGATAGTCACTGTGAGATGTCCTCATTTGTGACTATCCTTACAGTGAGTGTACATTATCATGTTGTCTTTATAGTGACTGTCCTCATTTGTTGAAGGAAAAAAGCATTAATGTGGTTCATTAGCAATGTATTCAAGCGGCAATTACACAAGGGATAGTCACTCTAAGATTTCCTCATTTGTGACTATCCTTACAGTGAGTGTACATTATCATGTTGTCTTTACAGTGACTGTCCTCATTTGTTGAAGGAAAAAAGCATTAATGTGGTTCAATAGCAATGTATTCAAGCGGCAATTACACAAGGGATAATCACTCTGAGATTTCCTCATTTGTGACTATCCTTACAGTGAGTGTACATTATCATGTTGTCTTTACAGTGACTGTCCTCATTTGTTGAAGGAAAAAAGCATTAATGTGGTTCAATAGCAATGCATTCAAGTGGCAATTACACAAGGGACAGTACATGCCCATTAAAGTTGGTGTTTTGTTATCCAGCATGACAATGGAGACAGCATACTTTGTGTCAATTTTACTGATCAAATTTCCCTCCGCCAGGCAAAGCAACAATCTGGGTATGATAAGGTAAATTTTTTGTAACAATTTCTTGCTGCTGCTAAGGTTACCATTGTTTATGGTTTCTATTATATAGTTCTATCTATATTGCTATATGGCCTTTTGTTTAGGATTAAGTAGACGAGGGAAAATATTTCTTTTGTGGATTGTAAACAAAACATTGAATTATTTCAGAGAACAGATCTAAATCTATAAGATGCTACAATGGAGCACATGACCATGTACTTGTGAATATTAGGATCCATGTTAATCAAATGACTGCTTTATGTAAATTACTTTTGAGTAAGTAAAAGGCAATACAATTTTTCAAAGTGTGCAAGGATTTTTATGATATACAGGTGTACGAAGAAATGAATCTGTGTTGTTTTGTATCAATATCAAACATCTCTGATATATTTTCATGTTTTTATAATCTATTTTGCAGATGAAAACTGTCCAACAGATAAAGATTGGGAACTTCTCCCAGCATCTATACCTACATCTCTCTTATATACTACAAGTTGCTTGCCATCAGAAATTGCAGTTCCCTCACATGACATTGATGGTGAAGTGTTTTTTTCAGAACCATCATCTGTGGTTACCAATGCTCCTATTTTAGGCAATAAGTTTGTTGCATTCCATGAGCCATTGGTCAAGTTTCTTCTATGAGCTTCTGATGCCTCAAAATCTAAGAAGTGCCTACGCATGCCTCGTTGTGGTTGATTATCATTCTGTACATGAATTATAATGAGTAATCAGTTTTGGGCCTTGGAATCTTGTATGTAACATGCACATGCATTTCATGGCTAAATGAATCTATTTTAAAAGCATCAAATTTTCTTACATGATGCTGGATACATAAGTAGAACAAGCGTATATCAAATTGGAAGCAATCAGAACTCCACAATGACATATTATTTAGAGTACTCTTCAGTTTAAGTAATAATGCATATATTGACACTGTAAAGACAACATGATAATGTACACTCATTGTAAGGACAGTCACAAATGAGGACATCTCACAGTGACTATCCCTAGTGTAATTGCCACTTGAATGTATTGCTATTCAGCCACATTAATGCTTTTATTCTTCAACAAATGAGGATAGTCACTCTAAAGACAACATGATAATGTACACTCACAGTGAGTGTACATTATCATGTTGTCTTTAGAGTGACTATCCTCATTTGTTGAAGAATAAAAGCATTAATGTGGTTGAATAGCAATACATTCAAGTGGCAATTACACAAGGGACAGTCACTGTGAGATGTCCTCATTTGTGACTATCCTTACAGTGAGTGTACATTATCATGTTGTCTTTACAGTGGCTGTCCTCATTTGTTGAAAGAAAAAAGCATTAATGTGGTTCATTAGCAATGTATTAAATAATTTTTTTTTTTAATCCACCCACGGGCGTCGCAATTGCGACAGGAGCCCGTCACAATTGCGACGGCCCTCCAAAGCCATGCGACGGGGGGTGACGCCCATGCCGCTAACAAATCTTAGCGACATTGCAACGGGAGGGCGTCGCAATGGCGACGGCTACCCATAGACGTCGTAATTTGTGACTAAAAAATAGCGATGTCTATGGGTGTTGCTATTGCGACACATAGACGTCACAATTGCAACACATAGCCGTCGCAAAATGCCCCCAAATGTATTAGTGAATAACACCGTCAGATGCTCTAATAGCGTGAACTACCTCCTTTATTATGTTTGTGTACTGCACAATGTTTTCTCCTTTCATCTTCATATCATCAAATCTTCCTCATAAACTTTCGGCTCTGGCTCTCTTGACATTTGTATCACCACTATAAACTTGAGTAAGTTTATACCACATATCTGTTAAAATAATAACAAAATAAAGAGAGACAGGAAATTGTTTAATTCAATGAGCAAGGAGTAAGAAGATTTACCATGAATTAACACAAAACTAGGAGCATTCACCAAATAGCAAAGCAACAAAGGAGACAATATTTTGAAGCAGAAAAAGCATAAAAAAACCCCGTGATATAATGAATGTGCAAAAAATGCCTAAGAATGAGAGAGAGAGAGAGAGAGAGAGAGAGAGAGAGAGAGAGAGAGAGAGAGAGAGAGAGCGAGCTTAGCTTATACAATAGTGTTCGAGAAGAATTATTATCTCATGTGAAGAGAGAAGGAGAGCCATCTCTTTAATAGAGATGTGAGGAAGGAGTTACATTGTAACTCCCATTTCTATGCATGCCACATTTCAATAGTGTTTGAGACAAGTGTAGGATTCTTCATAAGGAGGAATATCTATTTTCCTTAATAAAGGAATTACAAGTATGACATGTCCTCCCACTTGGACTAGAGGACGAATACAATAGGATACCTTGGTTTATCCTTTAAATACATATTTTACCAAGGAAAGATTAAATTCTAACACCCCCCTTTAATCTTTACTTGGGGTAATTACATCAAGGGGTATCAAACCCAAATTGTTACAATGAAATTCAAATTTCTCTCTAGAAAGAGGTTTTGTCAAAATATCTACAACTTGATCTTCACCTTTGCAATGGATGAGGGAAACTTTCTTTTCTGCAATGTGCTCTCTAATGAAGTGGTGGTGGAGAGAAACATGCTTTGACTTTGCATGGTAAACTGGATTCTTTTCCAAGGCTATTGCACTTTGATTGTCACAATACAATGGTGTAGGTTCTTGTTGAGGTAGACCCAAATCTTCAAGTATTCTTCTAAGCCATAAAGCTTCTTTAGAGGCATGAGTACAACTTTTATATTCAGCTTCGGTAGAACATAGAGACATAGATTGTTATTTTTTACTTTTCCAAGATATAGAACTTGAACCAAGAGAAAAAAAATATCCAAAAGTAGATTTCCCATCATTGGGGTCTCCATCTAATTCTGAATCAATAAAACCTTTTAAAGAAAAATTAGAATTTGCATCATAAAATAATCCTAAGGTAATAGTACCTTTAATGTAATGTAATATTCTTTTAGCAATTTTGAAGTGAGTTTGTTGAGGTTTGGACATGAATCTTGAAACTAAACCAACACTAAAAGATAAATCAGGTCTAGTGAGGGTTAGATAAATTAAACTACCCACAAGCTCTCTATAAGGAGTAGCATCTATGAATGGAGATTGTATATCTATCATTAACTTATTTCCTAAATCACATGGAATTGAAACATGATTAGCATCATTCATATGAAATCTATCTAGAAGATCTTTAGCATATTTACTTTGAGAGATAAAAATACCCTTAGGGGTTTGCCAAATTTGCATTCCTAAGAAATAATGTAAAAATCTTAAATCTGTCATTTGAAATTTTTGGTTGAGTTGGAACTTAATATCAGAAATTAAATGATTAGAACTAAAAGTAAGAATCAAATCATCAACATACAAAATGATAATAATAATGTCATCTTCACTATGCTTGATATACAAGTTAGGATCATTTTTACTTCTTTCAAAACCTTGAGAAATAAAGAAAGCATTAATTTTGGAATACCACTCTCTAGGAGATTGTTTTAAACCATAGATAGATTTATTTAATTTGCATACTAGATGTTCATGACCTTCTTTAATAAAACTGGGAGGTTGAGACATAGATTTTTTCATGCAAATCACCATTTAAAAAGGCACTTTTAACATCAATTTGGTGAATAGGCCAATTCATTTTTGTAGCTAAAGAAAGAACAACTTTAATGGTAGGCATTTTTGCAACAGGAGCAAAGGTTTAATTATAGTCTATTCCTTCAACTTGAGAAAAACCTCTTGCTACTAGTCTAGCTTTAAACTTACTAATATCATTATTTGCATTCAACTTAGTTTTGTATAACCATTTACATGAAACTAGATTTTTTCCATGAGGTAAAGTAACTAAATCCCAAGTATTATTAGAAATTAAACTATCATATTCCTCTTGCATAGGACTTTTCCAGTGAGGTTGATTTTTAGCTTGAGCAAAGGTTTGAGGATCATTAGAATTAGAGAGAGAAGTCATAAGAGCATAATTTCAGTAGTTTATCTTTCTAGGTTTAAGTCCACCCATTCTAGAAATGTAATCATCACCTTCATTAAGTAAATCTTTAAACCATGTAGGATTTCTCCTAGAATTAACAAAAATATTACTAGGAGGAGTAAATAGATTATTACCATCATCATCATCATCAATGCTACTACTAGAAGGAACAAAATCATTAGGAGTATAATTACTATCTTTATGTTCATCATTATCCTTTTGAAGAGTATTAGTATTATACTTAGTGTTAGGAGCAAAAACAAGAGGAACAAAAACATTAGGAGCAGAAATGTGAGGAATAGGGTTGAGAGACAGAGGTTGGTCCTCTACAAGAACTATGTTGCTATGACTAAAATCAGAATATGAAATTTGAGAACAGTCATGGACACCATTTTCAGCAATGCAAACATCTCGAGCTATTTGAACTTTATTAGTAAGAGGATCATAAACTCTATAACCTTTAGTGTTCTCAGAATAGCCAACAAATATATGAGGTGAGGATTTAGGATCTAACTTTTTCCTTTTCTGTTTAGGTGTGTGAACATAAGTAGTGGAGCCAAAAATCTGTAAATGAGACAAATTGGGTTTTCTTCCAGACCAAGCTTCTTCAAGAGTTTTATTTGGTAGGGCCTCACTAGGAGTTCTATTAAGAATATAGGTGGCACATGCCATGGCTTCAGCCCAAAATTTATAATCCATATTTCTAGTATGTAAAAAACATCTAGCCATTTCTACTATTGTTCTATGCTTCTGTTCTGCCACACCATTTTGTTCTAGTGTATAAAGAACGGTAAGCTCATGTTTGATACAAAAAGATCTTAAGTAAGAATGGAAAGAATGATTAACATATTCAATACCATTATCAATCCTAAGAATCTAAATTTTACAACCACTTTGTCTTTCTACAAAAACATGAAATTCAGCAAAAATATCAAGGACTTGATCTTTACTATGTAAGAAATAAATCCAAGTTCTACGAGAATAATCATCAACAAAAGTTAAAGCATATTTAGATCCTGAAATAGAAGTATTTTCCATAGGACCTAAAAGATCACTATGAATGAGAACTAACTTATTATTATCTCTCCAAGATGATTTATGGGGAAAACATTCTCTATGCATTTTACCACTCATACATCCATTGCAATCAAACTTAGAAGGAGTAAACTTAGGTAGCCCATCTACCATATTTTCTTTTTGCATTAATGAGATATAATCAGAATTTAAATGTCCTAGCCTCTCATGCCAAATGTGAAAATCAACCGTAGTGAGTAATGAATATCTAGGAGAGGAAAATTGATAAAATTTAAAGAGATTATCATCATCCAATTTAGCATTAGCAACTATCTAATCAATATTGGGATCAATGAAATGGCAAATATTTTTATGAAACTCGACCTTATAATCTTGACATAATTGTGGAATAGAAATAAGGTTAGCTTTTAAATCAGGAACATAAAGCACATCATGTAATTTACCATTTGGAACAAAAACATTACTAGTTCCTTCAACTTGACAGCAATAATTATCAGCTAAAGAAATAGGAATATTCATAGAATCAGGTTGCAAAGAATCAAAGACTTCCTTATGAGATGTAACATGTTGAGATGCACCACTATCAATAATCCATTCAAGTGGTTTAGAAACATTAAAATAGATAGTAAAAGTAGAAAGAGATTGATTTCCATTAGATTTTCCATTTGAGTAGTTTTGAGAGTTAGGTTGATCATCTTTTTGTTTCTTAAAATAGTTATGTATTGAGTGACCATCTTTACTGCAATAGGTGCAATGTGGCCTATTTGAATGATTACTATTATGATAGTTATTGGAAGGCCTAGAATTGTAATGATCATTAAATTGTTGGCCTGAGTTATTATTTGAATTATTAGTATTGTTTGATCTTTGATAATTTTGGTTATTTTGATTAGTGTTAGAAGATCTATTGTTATTGTAACTTTGAAAGACATAGGCATGTTCGTGAGTTTTAATTATGCCAAATTGAATCAATGTTTCTTCCTCTTGATGCAACATATTTTAAAAAATGACATAAGTTAATTGAGATGCTAAAGAAGGAATAGCTAACTGAGAGTAAATATTTGTAATAAACTGTTGGAACTGTCTAGGTAAACATTTACTAATAATTATGTGGATTATCCTTAAATCAGAGAGAGGAACTTGTAAACCAGTTAGTAAAACTTTAATTGCATCGAACTTGAGCAAGAAATCATCAACAAAGTTGAAGTCAATATACTTGAGGTCTTCAAGTTGTATTTTTCAAGTCTCATCTGCACTGTCATAGGTATTTTTCAGGATGTCCCAAGCTTGATGGGCTTCTGTACAAGTAGAAATTAAGACATACAATTCGGGACTTAAGGAGATCCCGATTAAGCCAAGTGCTTCCTCATTTTTAGTCTACCAAGTAAGTTGGTCAGCTTGAGGAGCAGAGAATGCTGGTTTTGAACTGGCATTAGTTGCAATATCTAAAATATGTCTGAATCTAAAGATGAAGGTCATGTGCATTTTCCATGCATGATAATTTATACTAGTTAACTTTATTTCTGGCATCAGGGTGGTCATAGTTAAATACGAAGATTTAATGTAAAGAACACCTAAACTTGAGATAAATAAATGAAAACCCTTAATAGAACCCAGAAAAGAAACTTTTAAAGAAAGAGCACTGTGAGAGAAGCTGAAAAACTAGGCATGTAGATCAAATGCATGCAAAAGAAACTATATACACTCACATGCAACAACAGAAAGCTATGAAAGCTTACACCAAGGAGGCATGCAAGGAAAAGCAACTACCAGAGGTAAAACTAAAACCAAGAACACTTTAGAGTTAACAAATCTCTGTTAAGTTGTTATTGATTAACAGATAACGACAAGAATCTCTTGCATGCAAAGAGAATGCTATACACTTAAGCATGCAAAGAGGAGACAAAGAGAACTCTAGAAATAAACTAAATAAACATGTTAACAATGAAAAAGCAACACAATCCTGCAGAACAAACATTAATCAGACCAAAGAAAGGAACACTTACAGAACTAAGAATCCAAACGGATGCTAAGTATCTAGGAAGCGGATTTAAATGATTAATATAATGAGAAAAAGAGCTAAATCTATTGAATCCCGTTTACCTGCAAAGAGCCGACGATGATTAGTAATCTAGATTTTTTTTTTTTGAATCTAACTAAAACCCTTAGCACTTGAGCTAAAAAACTATTAATACCACAACCATATTAAGAAAGAAATATAGCTATGATGTTAGAACTAAATTAAGAGCCGTATACTAATTCTTGCAAAAGAATGTTACAAAGCAGAATGAAGCGTAAAAAAAAGAATGAAAGATTGCTTGGTCTGCAGAATTAAAATCAGCTAAAGGTTACACAGAGCATTTGTGTTTTTAAGTATGCTTTTTGTTAGATTAGGTGAAAAACTAATCTCCCAAGAACACCTGCATGCATAACCCTGTCACATGTAAGAAGCAAAGAATAGAAAGCAAGAAAAATCTATGGAGGCCAAAAAGCTAGAGACATCATATGCACATTCAAAAGGACAAATCTCTATTATGAACAATATTACAATATGATAAACTGATATGAAATACAAAGAGGTGAATCCTTATAAAAGGATACCGAAACCCTAAAGGTGAAAACCCTAAAGAATAATAAGATGCCTAAGTTTAACTTAAGTGTAGAGTATAATAGACTAATAATTAAATAAATTAATTATTAGCTATAATATGACAACTCTAACACCCCCCCTTAAGTGTAACTTAGGGAGAAGCTAAACAACTAAGGACTAAAAGATGCATGAAAAAAAAATGCATGAAAGAACTATGGGTCCTAGCAACTAGGCCTGATCAGGTACCCAAATACAAGAAATAAACTAGATGAAGGAAACAAAGCCTCCACTCTAGGGAAAATCCCAAAGAAAGGAACAAGAAAGAGCATGTAGCATCTCTGAAGCATGAAGTTGCAAACACTGTCAGAAGAAACTGCTGGAACCCCCATTGAAATAGTGCATGACCAGGTAGAGAAGACAAAGTCTGAAGAGCTGATCAATCGAAGAGGTGACCTCAAAAAGTAGGAATGAACGAGTGTCTATATAGTAGATGAACCATCTCACTGAAATTCATAGGTCCCTAGCCACTGCATCCGCCTAGTACATAGGAACAAAAATTGAATACGTAGATCACTCAACCGAACCAAGGAAGGAATAGAACCAACATGTGAACCCCCCCCATAATGCTGAATAGGGAGAGGGGTGACAAGAACACTGAAATGCAATGCTAGAAACATCTGGAAGAATAAGAATCAGGAACACCAACAGTGCAAAAGAGGGTACAAACACAGGATAAAGGGCAGTGTCGAAGAAGAAGAATTGATCTTCTGGACATGCAACATGAGGCTAATGTCATGGAAGGGACACTCACTTGAAAAAGGTGGATGAGCACAAAAGGCAAAACATCATAACCCCCTCATGGTACTTTATAATGGAGTGCGAGTACAAACAAACACAAGGTGCTTGAAATCCTAGATATGCAAAAAGTAGACACTTTATCTTAGTGCATTTACAAAAAAGAGAATGCTACAGAAGAGAAGCATACAATGCTTAGAAATTCAGAAAGAAGAGTGAGCTAGAAGAATAGAAGAAGAGATCCTAGGACCTATAGAACCCAAGTAATCCGCCAGAGTGTGAAAGTTCAAAACTCAGAGGAGAAAGAACCTGGAGCAAAATCTAGATAAAAGACCCCTACCACTACAAAACTCACAGAACCAACTTTTTGATGATATCTAGTTTGCCAAAAATAGAGTCTGAATGAGCAAGATATGGCTCCTGGAAGGCAAAAATAGACATCAAACTTTGACAAAAAAAACATTGTCAAAATAGTAGAGCCAAAAAACCTAACCTCCATAATCGAAAAGAGCTCAGAAAGAGCTTTTTGACAATATAAAGAAGTCCAAAAAAGATCTCCGTATGCTCCAGATAGAGCAAAAACAGCGTTAGGGGGTCAGAAAGGCTCCAAAAACAAATTTTAAGCACTTGGGGCTGAAAAAAAATGAACCCCTAGGCGCATGGCACACGCAGGGGGCTGGAGAATAGCTCTTGGTCACCATATGACCATGCTGTGTAAGAAAAGGGGCCCGCGGGGCTTAAAAACCCATCAGGCGGTGGCACAGGCGGTGGAGCCGGGCGGAGGAGGCCCAAGCGGCACCGGAGGAGAAGGGCCGGTGGGGCGGCGATGGCGGGGGCTAGAGGTGCCACGACTGGTGGTGGGGGTCAGAGGTGCCAGCGGAGTCCATAGCTAGTGGTGGTGGCCGGAGGTGCCGACGGTGGCGGGAAACCATTAGCACTAGCCGCGGTGCTTTTTAAAGAAAAACCCATGAAAAAATTGATTTTTTATTTAAAAAATTCTCGGTTTTTGTGCCTGTACGACACTAGAAACCAAAAATTTTTTGTCTTAGAGCCACGTTGTCCAAAATGGATAAGTTTTATATGGATTCTAGGGTTTTCGGGTGCTCTAAGCTCAATGGAGATGTTCGTTTGAGCCCAAAGTGACTAGAAAAAAAGCCCCCATCTAAATCCACATAAAAACCTCTGAAAACCTTGAAAACCTCCAGCTTCTGAAACACTTCAAAAAAACATGAACAACGAGCAGCAAGATGACTCTAATACCATGATAGATTAGGTGAAAAACTAATCTCCCAAGAACACCTGCATGCATAACCTTGTCACATGGAAGAAGCAAAGAACAAAAAGCAAGAAAAATCTATGGAGGCCAAAAAGCTAGAGACATCATATACACATTCAAAAGAACAAATCTCTATTATGAACAATATTACAATATGATAATCTGCTATGAAATACAAAGAGGTGAATCCTTATAAAAAGATACTGAAACCCTAAAGGTGAAAACCCTAAAGAATAATAAGATGCCTAAGTTTAACTTAAGTGTAGAGTATAATAGACTAATAATTAAATAAATTAATTATTAGCTATAATATGACAACTCTAACACTTTTAATGTTAAGAATCATAAGCATAGCAAATTAAAAAAAAACTTTTCTCGAGATCGAACAAAGGACCCAACCTATGCTATGTTGATATGTAACAGATGAAAATATTTTACTGAACCTTGCCAGGACTACACAAATCAAAGAGCTTTCACCACCGTCAAACAAACTAGCTAAGCAAAAAAAACAAAGTGAGAACTAGCCAAAGAAAACACAGATCACTAGATATAATCAGCACATGCAAAGGATATAATCAGCACAAAGGTAAATAACAATGTCATTAACAGATTAACAAAAAAAAAATTAACAGCGCATGCAAAGGTTATAATCAACGCATGCAAAGAAAGGGAGTGCACGGGGCATGAAACTCAGGGCTATTATCACAAGCCCATGAAACTCAGGGCTAGTATCACGCTAGGCACCATTTTGCTAATCTTGACAAGTCACTTCAAGGGAAAGTGTGATGTTTTCCTTAAACAACTTGAATCCAGGCTTCTTCTTGTTATTGGTCCATTCAAGATTAATGGCGTGCCGACAAGAAGGGTGAACCAGGTCTATGTTATTGCAACTTCTGCTAAGATAGATGTAAGCAATGTTGATGTTAGTAAAAAAAATGATGATAAGTATTTTGAAAGGGAGGTTAAACGAGCAGTGTGAAGGAAGAAGAAGGCAGTTCACAAGACCACTATATCAATGTAGAATAAAATGCATGACAAAAGACAAAAGATTGCAGAATAAAATGCATGCAAGGAAACTCAATGATTAGGAAAGAAAAAAAATGCATGCAACTGAAATTACAATGCAATGATTAAAAAATGTATGAACCGATATATATAAGATTAATAAGAGAGATGGTGAAAAAATATAGAAACTAAATTAGTAATGCATGAACCAAAATTTAGAAACAACATAAATGAACTGAAAATTATAAACTATTTGCAAAGAGAAATGAAATATAATAAAGTAATGAAGTTCAATTCTCTCTAAACAACGTCTTCAAATTTGGAGTGCACCAAGATATGGTAGCTTCTTTACCTACACACTCAAAACATGATTAAACCAACCTACTCTGATACCATGTTAAAATAATAACAAAATAAAGAGAGACAAGAAATTGTTTAATTCAATGAGCAAGGAGTAAGAAGATTTACCATGAATTAACACAAAATTAGGAGCATTCACCAAAGAGAAAAGCAACAAAGGAGACAATATTTTGAAGGGGGAAAAGCATAAAAAAACCCCCATGATATAATGAATGGGCAAAAAATGCCTAAGAATGAGAGAGAGAGAGAGAGAGAGAGAGAGAGAGCTTAGCTCATACAATAGTGTTTGAGAAGAAGAATTATCTCATGTGAAGAGAGAAGGAGAGCCATCTCTTTAATAGATATGTGAGGAAGGAGTTACATTGTAACTCCCATTTCTATGCATGCCACATTTCAATAGTGTGTGAGACAAGTGTAGGATTCCTCATAAGGAGGAATATCTATTTTCCTTAATAAAAGAATTACAAATATGACATGTCCTCCCACTTGGACTAGAGGAAAAATACAATATGATACCTTGGTTTAACCTTTAAATACATATTTTACCAAGCAAATATTAAATTCTAACAATATCTTTAGCAATAGTGCAATCTTTAATATCTTCAAACTCGACATCTGTCAAAGCAGCAACAATCTCCATCATGGTAATGTTATGCTCATGTCTATCTCTTAGTTGATCTAGAGTCAAAGGTCCAGTGGGTGGTGCAATGTAGCCATTCTCTAATAATGTGAGGGCATAATTCCCAATTCCAAATATATGCAATTTCATTTGGCTTTTCCATATTGTAATGTTGTCCTTGTTCAGCTTTGGCACATCCCTCTTATACATTTTATGATCTTTATGCTAAAGTCCTCAAAACTCTATTCCAAGCAACCAATATTCTCTGATACCAATTGTTAGAATAACTGAGAGGGGGGTGAATTAGTTATCCACTATCCTAAATACAAAATGTATATCCAAAAACAATTTAAACAAATTTCTTCAGCTCAATAACATACAATAGTAAATTGTCAGCGCTTTTACTGATTACCAGTGAATAACATATAGTAACTACCGGTCAAATCCAATATGCAATATGTAAAGTATGATAACAAACAATCACCACAATCAACACATAACACAAGAGATTTAACATGGAAACCCTATAAAGGGAAAAACCACCTGGGACCAGCAACCCAAAAATTGTTCACTCTTCTGAAGTGAGGTCGGTGAAGACCCAACCCTATTAAAGGTTACAAAACACACTGTAAGGTGTGACCTTGCTAGAGGATTTAACACTAACTATTATTGTCAAACCAACATTCACTATGAGGTTGACAGGATAACAAATGTGCATTCTATGAATGACATTACAAGACTTTCAAGTCTACTCGGTTAAGAGATTTATCGGATTTCAATGGTTAAACTGTAATAACAGGTGATCTAATTACAATACAACTTGATTTGTAGATGTAAAGATCTATATTATGATCATTCAAATATCTGATCAATATATCAATTATGTTTCAACAATATTCAGTAACTTACTATCTCTCAGTTATAGCTTTTTGACGCTCGATAATCTTTGCAGTTCGGTTCTCCTTAAC
The DNA here is from genome assembly GCA_027943335.1 of Chamaecyparis obtusa. Classification (NCBI taxonomy): domain Eukaryota; kingdom Viridiplantae; phylum Streptophyta; class Pinopsida; order Cupressales; family Cupressaceae; genus Chamaecyparis; species Chamaecyparis obtusa. The sequence continues at coordinate 1,279,226 of BSBK01001190.1, forward strand.
CAGTTTGATCAGGCATGCATCAAGCTTGTTCACGCGATATCTCTATAGTATCCTTTCCTCCAGCATAAGTTTCATAATGAAGCCCTAGCCTCTTAAATAGACAAGTAAACAATTTCCTTTTCATCCATCAGATTTTTCCGCTTAATCTCCTTCGTTGGTTTTTCCCCTTAAACCTTCCTCTACTGATGTGTCAATAACATGTTTCAAATATGTCCTTTAGATCTTCCTTGAATTTTTCTAGCCATTGATCTCATAAAAAAATTATCTTTCACCTCATGATCATACACTTTACAGCTCATCAACTTCTGTCGACTAAACAAATCATTTCATTCTTTTGTTCATACTCCGGTTAACAAAGAAATGTGTCAGTGAACACAAGCTCAATTTATACTGTGCTCGATATACACTACACTACTTGGTGTATACTGGAATATTTTATTAACCAAAAACACTGCTTTGTAACATTTTCTCCCAACTCCATAACAAATTAATATAGCATAATCAAGTCAACAATATGAAGTCATAGACTCATCAATAAGTTACCAAAGGTATTCCTTATCCTCATCTGTCATATCCATCTTCCTCAATGTAGATATCTTGGTTCTTTATCTTTCTCTTTCCTTCTACAGATGTGTTAGATGTTTGCAACTCCATGAAAAGTATTATCAAAGCTAGTTGACCTCAATGACAACATAAAAATGATTCAATTATCTTACATAACAGTTCAGTGTTTGGTGATCTCTAATCACTTGAAGTTCTTCAATCAGGTTCTCAATCAGTTGTAGTTCATCACGAATCCCCACTTTAATTTTGGTATTGTTAATGGACTTTAAGAAAGAAATGAATAAATGAAAACTAAGCTTACTGCCATGTCTAAAATGATTTATCATACTAAACAAATGGGAGTGGAAGCATTTGATTCTACCTCCTAGAGTGATGAACTTGATGAGAGCCAATGATATGTCTTTCCACTCACCTAGAAGTTCTTCCTAGTTAGAGCCATTCTAGAGTTGAGGAATATTTACACCGAGGTAGAGGGACTTCTTGAAATTATTCTTATAATGACCCTTTGAATTTATAGGGAGGTCTATACCTTTAGCTACCAAACCAATAACTGTTAGGATTAACAAGACATAAATAACAATTAGATGAAAATATAACCAATATCAGAAAATAATAAACCACACAGAAGAGAACACAATACACAAAGATTTAACATGGTTCACCCAATCCCTGGGATACATCCACCAACAGCGAGTCCAATATTATTATTATTCAGTGATTACAACCTGATTACAATCTATAATTCCCTTACAGCTCAATTCCGTCGCAAGTACTAAAATCATACATAATGAAATCCCTAACCCTAAGCCATATTATACAATATTTTTTTGCTTTAGGGTTATAATGAATTACAATATGTCAGCCCAAAAATAGCCAAAAATATGTCGGTCCAAACCCCTTCTCGGGGCCCGGCCCAACACCGAACCCTGGCGAGGTCAGGAGGAAAAGTGTACAATACTTTCCTGGATAGTACTTTCATGATTAGTCACCACAAGCTAACAATCTCAGTATCCACACTAAAAAAAAACAAAAAGAAAACCTCCCACTTGGAGACTGATCCTGTAGCAATACCGCTACCATATGAGGCTCCCACTGTATCAAACCACCTTGGACTCAGTTGTTCCTTTATTTTGTTCAGTCTAGAAGACCAACTGAAGCTAAACATGAGTTCAACTTCTCCCTTGTTACTACCTTTGTAAAAATATCTGCTGGATTATCATCTATATGAATCTTTTCCATCGTTAACTTCCCATCATCCAAAACTGACCGAATGAAATGGTACCGCAACTGTATGTGTTTTGTCTTTGAGTGCAAAGCAGAATTCTTCGCAAGATGAATGGCACTTTGGCTATCTGTATGAAAAAAATTATTCATCTATGGATGTCCCAATTCTTCCATGAAGAATTGAAGCCATATCATCTCCTTGGCTACCTCTGTAGCAACAACATACTCTGCCTCTGTAGTGGATAAAAAAAACCACCTTTTATAGTCGAGAAATCCAACTCATTGTTCCGCCTGCTATCTATATCTCCTTCCAAATTTGAGTCAACATAGCCTTGTACAGTAGTAGTAGAACCCCCAAAGTGTAAACACTTACTGGATGTACCTCTCAAATATTTGAGAATCCATTTGACTACATTCCAATGCTCAATACCAGGGTTACTCATATATCATCTAACGACTCCCATTGCGTGTGCAATATCTAGCCTAGTACATACCATAGCATACATTAAGCTCCCTACAGCTGAATCATAAGGTACCTTAGACATTTTTGCCTCTTCTTTTGATGTCTTAGGACACATCTCCTTAGTCAATTTCAAATAACCAGGCAAAGGTGTGCTAACAGCTTTGGCATTCTCCATAGAGAAATGTTGCAACACCTTCTCAATATAATCAGTCTGAGATAGAGACAACTTCCTATTTTTCCTATCTCTACAAATTTTCATACCAAGGATTTATTTTTCTACCTCCAAATCCTTCATAGAAAATGAATGTGCTAACTATTGTTTCAACCCCTTAATGTGATCCATGTTAGACCCAGCTACAAGCATATCATCAACATATAAACATAAAATAATGTAGTTGTCATCATCCAACCTCTTAAAATAAACATAATGGTCAGAATGACACCGGCTGTATCCATGCTCATTCATAAAAGTGTCAAATTTAATACACCATTGCTGAGGTGCTTGCTTCAAGCCATATAAACTTTTCTGCAATCTGCACACCAAATTCTCCTTACCCTTGACCTCAAATCCTTGTGGCTGGACCATATACATTTCTTCATCCAAATCACCATGAAGAAAAGTTGTTTTAACATCAAGCTGCTCTAAATGAAAATCTTCAGTAGCCACAATATTTAAAACATTACAGATAGAAGTCATTTTAACAACTGGAGAAAATATCTCATCAAAATCAATACCCTTTTTTTGTGCAAATCCTTTTACAACTAACCTAGCTTTAAATCTTTTCTTACCTCCATCCTCTTCTTTTAGCCTGTAAACCCATTTATTTTGTAAAGCCCTTTTACTTGCAGGTAACTTGCATAAATCCCAAGTGTGATTTTTCAGCAAGGATTCAATTTCCTCTGTCATTGCAGACTCCCACTAAATCTTTGTATCCACCTACACAACTTTATTATAACATTCAGGTTCACCAACATCTATTAACAAAATAGAATACAAAGATGGAGAAAATATTTCTGGAGGTCTACTTAGCCTTGTTGACTGTCTAACATTCACTGGGGTGTGTGGTATTTGTTGTTGCGGAGCATAAGGAACTACTGGAACATCATCTTTTGGAGTATCATCCAGTACTACATAGTCATTTTCTTTCTTCTCATGTTGCTGCAACAAATCTTTGTACAATACTTTCTCATTGAATATGACATCCCTGCTTCTTACAATTTTATGATTTTCAAAATCCCAAAGCCTATAACCAAATTCATCAATGCCATATCCAACAAATACACATTTCTTTGACTTAGCTTCCAGCTTGGTTCTATTTTCAGAATCTATATGTGCAAAAGCTTCACAACCAAAGGTTTTGAGAAAAGAATAACTCACCTTCTTACCACTCCATGCTTCCTTTGGAATACCACAGTCCAAAGGAGTAGAGGGGCCTCTATTGATTAAATAAAAAATAGTGTTCACAGCCTCTGCCCACATGTTTTTGGGCAGCCTAGCATGCAACCTCATACTCCTTACACACTCCATTATTGTCTTGTTCATGCGTTCAGCCACTCCATTTTCTTGTGGAGTCCTTGGTACATTTTTATGCCTACGAATACCATTAGAGGAACAATAATCTTCAAATTCTATGCTGCAATACTCACCACCATTATCAGATCTGAGACATTTTAACATTTTACCAGTCTCATTCTCAACCAAGCATTTCCATTTCTTAAAAGTTTGAAATACATCAAATTTTTGTTTAAGGAAATAAATCCATACTTTTCTTGTTGCATCATCCATAAATGTAACATAATACAAAGAGCCACCAAGGGAAGATACCTGAGTTGGTCCCCATACATCTATATGCACAAGCTCTAATCTCTCATTTTTCTTTTCCTTCCCACTCTTCACAAAACTAACTCTCTTTTGTTTTCCATACACACAACTCTCACAGAAATCCATATTGACACATTTCAGACTAGGTAAAACTTTCTTTGAATGAAGTAATTTCATACCTTTTTCACTCATGTGCCCGAGTCTGTTGTGCCACAGTACTATGTCAGAATCTACAACAACGGTTTGATGTTCTTCCTACTCAACTGCAGCCAATGTTCCTGAACATTCATTATCTTCTGAAACAATTAAAGTAGAAGGAACAATATGACCTGTACAAAGATATAAGGTGCTTACTTTCACACCTTTTTCTACTACTAAGGAACCTTTTGAAACCTTCCAGTTTCTATCATTAAAAGTAACTGTGCAACCCTCATCACCCAGTTGCCCGACTGAAATTAAATTCCTACTCAACCTTGGAACATGTCTTACCTCTTGTAGTAGCCAATGATTCCCATTCTGCAACTTAATCTTAAATTTTCCCTTTCCAACTATCTGACAAGGTTCATTATCTCCCAAATAAACTAGCCCAAAATCCCCTTGGACATAATCAAGAAAGTAACCTATATGGGGTGTAGCATGAAATGAAGCCCCAGAATCTAAAACCCATGAATCATCAATACTTTCTAAAGAAAGAATCAAATCATCCTCTTCAGACTTATTACTTACCACATTTACGTCCTTGTTACCTTCTTTTTTGTCTCCTTCTTTATTCTTCTGAGACCAACAATCTTTCTTCTTATGACTTGATTTTCCACAGTACCAGCAATCATTTGACCCTTTGGATTTAGACCTCTTTCCCTTTGATTTCCCATGATTTCCAGAGTTGTTTCCTCTCTCATTGGTTCTACCCCTGCTTTGTGCATTTAAGACACTACCTGATGTTGATCCACCTGAGCTTTTCCTATGAATTTCCTCACTCAGAATAACACTAATAACATCATCATATTTTAGGGTATTAGAACTAGATATAGAATTACTAACAGCCATTACCAAGCCATTCCAGCTTTCAGGCAAAGAACAAAAAATCAAGAGAGCCCTGACTTCTTCATCAAAAATAATATTGATAGAAGTTAATTGACTGGTAATTGTATTAAACTCATTTAAATGATTAGAAAATGACCCACCTTCCACCATTTTCATATTAAACAAATGCTTCATGAGAAATACCTTATTTGAAGTGGAGGGCTTTTCCTACAAATTCACTAGGGTTTTCATCAAATCTTCAATCGTCATTGCTTGTGTAATATTGAATGCCACCGATTGTGCCAGGCATAATCAAATACTACCAAGAGCCTTTCTATCAAGAATTGTCTAGTCCTCATCAGAAATGCTTGTTGGTTTATTGGCTTTTCCTTCCAATGGCTACCATAGATCCTTCTGATAGAGATAGTCCTCCATTTGCATTTTCCATAACTGAAAGTTCTGATCATTAAACTTGTCAACCTTCAGCCTACCCTCATCTTCCATTCCTCCCACTCAATCGTGAGACTCCCACTAAACCATGAGATCTTCCTACAGAGGATAACTGAAAAACAACCTCGCTCTGATACCACTTGTTAGGATTAACAAGACAGAAATAACAATTACATGCAAATATAACCAATATCAAAAAACAATAAACCACACAGAAGAGAACACAATACATAAAGATTTAACGTGGTTCACCCAATCCCTGGGCTACATCCACCAACATCGAGTCCAATATTATTATTATCTAGTGATTACAACTTGATTACAATCTGTAATCCCCTTACAGCTCAATTCCGCCGCAAGTACTAAAATCATGCATGATGAAATCCATAACCCTAAGCCATATTATACAATATTTTGCCACTGTAGGGTTATAATGAGTTACAATATGTCAGCCTCAAAAATTTCACCTCGGGGGCTGTGCCCCCAAACCCCCTCTTGGGGCCTGACCCAGCCTGACCCTAAACCCCAGCAAGGTTGGGAGGAAAAGTTTACAGTACTTTCCTGATTAGTCACCACAAGATAACAATAACATTAGCAATAAAATATATGGAGACCCCACAAATAGTGATTTCTCTTTTATCTCATGTATTAGTGAATTTTTTAAATAAATCCAAGTGAAAATCTTTAATGCCATTCACATAATTAGCCACATTTCCTAATTCAAGAATAGGCTAGAGCATAGAATTATTGTTGAACTCCTCATAGTTATTAGGTTCAGACTTGATGAGATCTTTCCCCATGGAGGCCTAATAATTAGAAATGACAAGAAGCTCCTCATTAAGAAAAAATAAATGAGAGAAAAATATTTCTAAAATAGAAGTTGATGAAAATGAAGGAAATCATTCTCATAAAAAGCCTTTCCTCCACATAATAATTAACTTTACCTTCATGGTAGATCATCATGAAAACACTAAGGGGATGGATGTACATCATTATGTATGAGTTGATCCTAAGATTTTGTGATATGCACCTAATCAAGCATTCCATGAAGAGAATCCCAAGTTTTGATCGAGGCAATCAATTGACAAATAGTCATCAATTTATCGGGATTTTTTTGTAATCTAACATTTTCCACCATGGATGCAAAAAATCTAGATACTTTTGGAGATGACATCACTAACTTCCCATCCTGGGGTCACCATCCCCTTCAACATAATAATGACATTAAGTGTATCCCCCTCAATGATTAGATTGTGGTATCCAAGTTCATTAGTCAATATAATATTGGGTTGTAGCCACCTCATCTATATTTGCACTCTGAATCCCCAAATTGACCATGTAATCCAACTTTAGATTTCCATGTTTGTCTCTGATGAGACCACCCCCACCTATTTGACCTAGGTTCCCTAGTGAGGAACCATTAAAATAAATTTTCATCCGTTCGCCCCCTCATTTTGGGACTAAGAGGTCCTCTCGGTGAAGGCCTAGTCACTAATCCAATGAACATGCCCCCGGATTGAACTTGTCCCAAATGTGTCTCTGAGGGTTTGAACCTTGGTGGATGGCTTTCTATATCTCATGCCATCATCATCACCAATTGTGCTCAACTGATTGAGCGACAAACATTTGGATAAATAGTTAGTCTTATACATTGTATCTCTTTAGAATGTTATTTTGTGTGTTTATATTTGTGAAGATATATTTTATTTCTATTTTATTTTACTTTAATGTTAGTTAATTTTTTTTTAATTCATTGAACATGTTAGATGTATAAGGGATATAGGTATATAAATTATATACTTACGTGTGTTTTACTTTTTTTTTTGTATATATGTTTTTAGCATACTGTAAAGTATTTAATTTGTCTAGTTGGCACATAAAATGACAATCACTTGATATATATTAGTTATATGCCACTTTTGGTTATTATATATGTCCCATGTGTATTATAATATATCTTGACATAGTACATTTATAAGAATTAATTTGTGCAATGTGATGGTCTCTAGACTCTAGTATGTGGTGCAACCTAGTCCCTTCATTCAAACTCAATTCTTCTCTCACAAATTGACACTTTTCAAAATCCAACCTTCACCCTATTGTCTGAATTAATATAATCAATCTTTTTTTCTTAATATTTGTTTTCCATTTTATTTTTACAGTGAAGATGCATGTTTTTAAACACATATATTAATCTATATTTTTTTCGCACTCAGCTATTGGTCTGCATTTACGGTTGCAAGATGTCAAGAAATGTTTGTATGTTCTCTATGAAAGAGAACACACATCTTCCTAGACATTGATTTGTTTACAGGGCCGATAAAACAAAGGTCTTGGTCTTGGAATTATCATTTTTGTAGGACACTGCGCTTAAAAATTAGCAGTTGTAAGACTATGTTAATAACACATGTCCTGCATGTTGTGTAGCTATGTAGAAACAAGATTTATAGCTTCCTCATGTGCCTCCAATGAGGCCCATAAGGGGAAAATACCATGTCCTTGTAATTATGTCCAAGGTATTTCCTGGGAGCATCAAGAGGCCGGTTTGCAAAAACATTATCGTGGGTTTTCAAGAACTCCTTCGCCATGGCAGAAGAAGAGACCACAATAGTGGGAATATAACCTAATTTCAACATCATGATTGGCCCATATTTCTTCCCAAGTTCATGGAGATCATGATGAGGAATCCTTTTCAGCTGATTCAGGTTTCCTATAATGGGCCATGCAAATGGTCCTGGAGGCAATCTCTTTCCTAATGAATTTTTCCTTTTTCAGGCTAAATCTATGCAAAACCCACAAGAAAATTATGAGTGAGCAGAGTGTTGGGGTACACACAATTAATAACTATTTGTTTATGCTACCATTTTTGTTTAAGATTTTAGTGTTGGGGTAAGTAGAGTAAATAGAATCATTAAAAAAAATTCAATCTTGATGCTTGTTTACTGGTAGAGCTTTAACACAAGATTATGCTAACATTGCTTTTTCATATTTTAGTGTTGAGGTCGTAGAGTTAGCTGATTTGATTCGTCAGTGCTGCACTTAGATAGCTCTGAATATCCATTACATCTTTCAATTCTAGAGAAGATCCTACCAATATTGACAGACTCTCCATCAGGTAATTGATGGTGAGATTGTATAATTGGTGGAAGATGCCCACATTGACATTTGCTGGAAAAAATGGCTTCGATTATGATAAAAATTCAAACGAGCCTAGTGAGTGATCATTTTGTTTCTTTCTCAATGATCTTTCATCTGTGTATTGCTTCCTTGATGTTTTGATCGTAATGGACAAGTTTTATTTTTCTTCGTGCTGCTTTTCATCCTCTTCACTTCCTTAACAACCAACCAATTATGGGCCTTCTTTTCAACCATCAACTTCACTACCTTCTCAATAGCCGAAAAATGCTAGGCCTTATTCTCCTCCATCATCTTCTCAACAACCAATAAATGTTGGGCCTTCTCCCACCACTACTACTGATTTGAAGAGTTTTCCACATAGATTCAATGATGTAAGCCAGCTTCACGATCTGATTAAGTTCATCGAAGATCTATTGAAGAACACAATGATTTATCTACCCATCTATTTTTGTATAATCACTATATCTGTAGTTCTAATTTTAGAAATCTTTTTCTTTCCCGTAGTTTTAATCGAACACTATTTTTAATCCTACTCAACGGCGAGTCTGGGTCCATACCATCTGACTTAGGGAAGCCACACTGTAGGATGTACACAATGACCAAGAAGAGTTACGAATGTCAAACATGGCAGACACCATGACAGAGATAGCATGGATAGTCGTTGCCCAGGCGATCACCGAATGGTTCGCAATGTTTGAAAAGAAGATGTGTCTCGTAAACCGTGAACCTAACTCCGGTTGATCATGAGTTTATTAATACCTTTGCAGTCGCGTTCACACTGTAAAACTTTTTTAGTTTCATGTTTTTTGAAACGGTACTGACGATTTAGATGCGTTCAATCGTCTTGCATGCGTACGACATGCTAGATGGTCATTGATCGGGTTAACCCAAGCCGATGCATTTCATATAAGAAACACCTTCGGTGTAATTATAATTTTATTTATGTTTTTGGCTTTTCGTTGTGCTCTAACTCCAATGCCCTCCATTTTTTAGGTTGCTTATATGAATTATGTAGAAATTTTATGTTTATGAACACTACATTTAGTGTTCATAAACACATATACATGACAAAGGGAAATGTACTCTTTTGTTCTAGCTTCAATGGGATTTTAATAGCGTTCTATGAAAACTAAAAAAAATTATTTCAAGAATCACTATAAATACTAGGGTAAAACATTGTTATATAATAAGGCTTACAACTCAATGATAAGGGTTTAAATTTCACAATTTAAGTGTTTCTATTACACTATTAATATCAGGTTTGAGGGTGTTATTTTTTATGTTTATGGGTTTTAATTCAATTGTTAATTTTGGGTTTAAGGTTTTCAATTTCACTATTTAAGGGATTCAACTTCACAGTTTACGGGCTTTAATTTAAATTTTAATATTATGGGTTTAAGGGATTCAATTTCACTGTTTAAGGGTTTCAATTCTACTATTAATTGTTTTTATTTCAGTCTTTAAGGGTTTTAATATCACTATTTAAAGGTTTCAATTTTACTATTAATATTTGGTTTGTCAGTTTTGAATTCATTGTTTATAGATTTCAATTTTACTATTGAAGGGTTTTAATTTCATTATGGATATTGGGTTTAATAGTTTCACTTTAATTATTTAAGGGTTTTAATATCATTGCTACTAATGTTTCAATGGTTTCCATTTCACTTTTAAAGAGTTTTAACTTCATTGTCAATATTGGGTTTAAGGGTTTCAATTTCAATGTTGAAGAGTTGTAATTTAATTGTTTAAGGGATTCAATTTCACTATTTAAGGGTTTCCAATTCTCCTATTAATATTAGGGTTTATGGGTTTCAATTTCACTATTTGAGGGTTTCAATTTCACTGTTAATATTTAGTTTATGGGTTTCAATTTCAATGTTTATGGATTTCAATTTTGTTGTTGAAGAGTTTCAATTTCACTATTGATATTGAGTTAAATAAGGGCTTTAATTTCACTATTTGAGGGTTTTAATTTCATTTCTACTAATGGGTTTAAGGGTTTACATTTTACTTTAGAAGGGTTTCAATTTCACTGTCAATATTGGATTTAAGGATTTCAGTTTCAATGTTGAAGGGTTTCAATTTAATTTTTTAATGGATTCATTTTCACCTTTTTAGGGGTTTCTGATTGCATTATTAATATTAGGGTTTATGGGTTTCAATTTCACTATAAAACGGTTTCAATTTAACTGTTAATATTGGGTTTACGTATTTTGAGTTCATTGTTTAAGGGCTTCAATTTCACTGTTAATATAGGGTTTATGGGTTTTAGTTGCATTATTTGTGAATTTCATTTTCACTATTGAATGGTTTCAATTTCACTATTGATATTGTGTTTAAGGGTTTCAATTTGACTATTTAAGATTTTTAATATCATTTCTACTGATGGGTTTACGGTTTTCATTTCACTTTTGAAGGGTTTCAATTTCATTGTCCATATTGGGTTTAAAGGGTTTTAATTTCAATGTTGAAGGGTTTCAATTTGATTGTTTAAGGGATTCAATTTTACTATTTAAGGGTTTCCAATTTCATTTTTGTATCATCGTAAATTGTAATCACCTTATGGGTGTGTACAATTTCATTAGTTTTTAGCACCCACCTTAGTGTGTTTATATTTTAACATGCATAATGGGGCTTCATGTTGCATTTAATGAACACCTAAATTCATATATATATATATATATATATATATATATATATATATATATATATATATATATATATATATATATATATATATATGATGTAGGGGCATTCTAGGGTACTCGGTGAATTTGCATGGAGGTGTCTTGTTTGGTCGGTGTTACTCGGTTGTAGCCTTGACCGACGGTCTCGGTCATTGTAGGAAGCTCGGTCACTGAAGGAACTTGGTAATCTCTGCCGCTCGATGAAAGTGTTACTCTACGATGCCTGCAGTGCTCGGTCGACACTGGTGCTCAGTGATGCTTGGCATGCTCGGTAGTTCTGGTTTACCAATTGGAGTTCTGTGTGATTTTTTGGGCTGACTTGGTGCATTTATTATTGGTAGATGTTATTACAAGATGACATATTGGATTTAATTATTGTACGGCTATTTGAGAGCTGACTTGTATTGCATTTAATAATTGTTGGGGGGGGGAGTTAATGGTTTAATCCAGCCGACTTGTGGCTAATGATTAGTATTTAAGAGATGTTTGGGTAGTTGTTTTGGAGTCAGATCGGAAGTTCTAAAAGCATATATGGATGATCAGATAGGAGATTTTGATAGCAGATTTGAGTGGTGAAGTTGTGGAAAAGATCCTATTAGATCTTGCAGATCAGATTGATTTTTGATAGTTTGTTTTAGTCGAGCTAGTGGTTGAGGCTTGGAAACAAGGAGATTGCTTGGAGGCTTGTGAGCTCAAGTTTAGATCTGCCTTAGGGTTTTCATCAGTTGTTGATAGTTTTCAGAGCTAGATTAGCTAGAGTTGTATTAGATCTTAATGATCTTGTAGAATTACTTCTAATTGTAATTGGCCCTAACCCGAAAGGCCTTATAGCCAGGCATGTTAATGAAAATTGAGTTGAAAACAATTGTTGTGTTGAGTTATCCACTGTGTTGTTTTGAAGCTGCAAGGTTGGACTATCCTTAATTGGATCCTCCCTGCCTTGGTCTACGTCAAGTGGTATTAGAGAAGAGTTGATCTTGTGGAGCAAAGGTTGACCTAGCAAGGCTGATCTTGTGAAGTTGATCTTTTTGGTGAAGAGATCATATGATCTGAGTTGTAGATCTGAAGCACTGAACTTGTGGATCTTTCCCTAGTTGTTTGTGCAAGGTGGCAAGCTGATATGACTTGCATACAACTTGGAGATTTCTACAAGGTGGTCAGTGTAGGGTTTTCTGCAGAGGGTTTCTCTTATATTTAAGGATGCTTCCGAGAAGATTGGACCCTAGAGTAATTACTGATCTCTGTGATACTTTAGAATCTAGGATTACGGAGAAGGTGAAGTTAGATTTCAGATCTAAGATGGAGTTGATGAAGAATGACATGGTCGCCAAGATCATGAGGGTTGTGGCTAGTGTAACTCAGAATGTTGGTACTCAAGATGGTTATGAGGAAGCTGTTGAAGACTTTGAACTTGTTGGATCTAGTGGTGATGACCAGAGGGATAGATCTGGTGAAGATAGAACTACTCGATTGCCTAGATTTGGAGCTCGATTGAGTAGTAGTTACCGAATGGAAGTTTCTACTTTCTCTGGTACTTTGAAGCCCAAGAACTTGATTGATTAGATTGGTGAACTTGAAGTTTTTTTGAGCTGGAAGAAATTGAAGATCCTCTTCGGGTGAGATTAGTACAGACAAAGCTGAAAGGACATGTTGCTCTTTGGTGGAAAGAACTACAAAGAGATAAAGAAGATGAAGGGGAAATGAAGATCAATAGGTGGAGGTCGATGGTGACAGAATTGAAAGCTGATTTCATACCTTCAAACTATGAGCTTGACTTGTTTAAGAAGTTGCATAATCTGAAACAAAAGGATTTATCTGTTGAAGATTATACCAAGGAGTTCTACAAACTTACTATTTGGTCTAGACACTGAGAGCTTGATGCTTATCAGTATGCTCTAAAAGTAGAAGACAAGTTGAAGAGGAAACAATAGAGTAATCCCCGAGGGAAGGAAAATATTTATCACTCGGTGAAGGATAAACCGACTGATGCAGAAGATAAACAGAAACCTGTGGAACCAAAGAAGAAGACAGGTAGAGTTATCTTTAAGGGTACTTTCTATAACTATGGAGAAGAAGGACACCATTCTTTTGAGTGTACATAGAAGAAGCTTGGTGACCGATGACTTGCTGTGGTGAATGAGAATGAACTTGAATCTGAGAACTTGCTGCTTCAGTGAACATTGCTCGGTACAAAGGAGGAACCTTGTCAAAGGATTAACTTGTTTAGGGCCCGATGCAAGTCTGGAGGTAAACTCTATGATGTTATTGTTGATAGTGGTAGTAATGATAACCTTGTTGCTGAGGACATGGTTCAGAAACTTGGGTTGAATAGAATGAAGCATCCTTGTCCTTATAGGATTGGCTGGTTACAAGATGTTCATGCTCTAGAAGTAAGAGAATAGTGCTTTATTGATGTTTAGATTAGCAAGTATAAGGATCTTGTGCTATGTGATATTGTGAAGATGAATAGTTGTGATATATTACTCGGTAGACCTTGGCAATATGATTGTAGAGCTATGTATGATTGTGTCAGAAATATGTTTACTATCGAGAAGGATGACAAGAAGTTTTCCCTGATGCCTTTGTTGGATACAACGCTCGATAGGAGAAGCTTGAGTATTGGTAGCCAAGTTGAGTTGGTGGATCCTAAAGGTGTGGTTGATCAGTGTGAAGAACCAGTTTGGGTTTATATGTTGAATCTTAGAAGATGTTCTTCTCACATATGAACATCTTTTCGAACCCAGGGTGTCTGATGCAGGGGCATTCTAGGGTACTCGATAAATCTACATGGAGGTGTGTTGTTTGGCCAGTGTTACTCGGTTGCAGCCTTGACCAATGGTCTCAGTCATTGTAGGAAGCTCGGTCGCTAAAGGAACTCAGTAATCTCTGGCGCTTGGTGAAAGTGTTACTCAGTGATGCCTATGGTGCTCGGTCAACACTGGTGCTCGATGATGCTTGGCATGCTCAGTTATTTCACTGGTGCTTGGTAGTTCTAGTTTATTGACTGGAGTTCTGTGTGATTTGTTGGGCTGACACACACACACACACACACACACACACATATATATATAATTGATGTGAGCCATTATTTCTAGATGTGCTCCTTTATTATTTATCCAGTTCAATCATTTATTAACCAACATGGGCCCTATGTTACCATATGTGGCCTTTGTTCTTCTTATCAACCCCACAATCAGTTATACCTTTGAATCTGGACTCCCCTTTCTATGCGGGATCTATGATTATGATTTTTTGTTTGATTGGTGGGAAGAGGATGTCCAGGGTGTCCTCTTCCCTGATGGTTTGCCTGATATTCTTCTTAGGCACCTATCTTGTGAATTTAGCATGATTTTTAAATTTGTGTTGGCCTCCTTCAAATTTTGAGTTCTAAAATGTTGTGACGAGTTTTAAAGAAACATATCTCTCCTCATTTTAGTATCCATGATCAAGAATTCATAAGGAAATCAAGATTTCAAGAGCCCTGACACATCCAAGCATTTCCAAGAAAGATCTCAAGCATTCTAAGCTGGTATTTCCAAGACAATCTCATCCATGGATCAAGCTTCTTTCCATCATTAATGGCCAAGAAAAGGGGTCAACCATCAAGGAAGAAAATCATAGTGCAAGAATCCATCTATATATAGTCAAGCATATATATTTATTCAAGTCTTCATAATTCCCCTCCCTTTCAAGCATTGTGGAAAACTACAACATCCATTACACAAGGTTTTGTCTTTCATGATTTCCTTTTGGTTTTTCTATGAATTCAAAAATATTGCATCAGCATACTTGATCACACTCAAAGAAGCATTTTTATTTCCAAGGTATGATATACTTCATTTTTCAGATCTATCATCTGCTATAAGAGAGTCATTTACTTTATTTCGTTTCAAGGCTAATTCTAGATCAGGGTTTTATTGGGTAAAATTCATCTACGCAACATTTCCCCCATTTTTATGTGTGCAAGAATAGGTGGCAAATGCACCATTTTGGATCTAGAAAGTTTAATATCTGACATATAGTTTGCAACTGAGTTCAATCAAAAGTTGTAGGAACATGACACCTTTTTCACCCTATTCCCAGGAATAAGAAATACTAGGAAACTTCTTCCTTGCAAAACAATCTCAAACTAAAATTATAGGTCAGTGGTGCTATCTGGTTACCATTTTTTGTACCTGTAGGTGGTTGTTTGTTTTCTATTAGTCTATGTATTCTAAATCTTGTCATTTTTGCATATGTTGTCTTCTATCTTGCATCATCTAGTCACATTCCTTTAAATCAACACATGTTAATCATCCACAATGAAGGATCATTACACTTATTTAGTGTTGAAGTCCTCTTGAGCCCAGTAGGTCATCTTCCTTCTAATTATGCAATAGAAAAGGGAAAAAACCCCCTTGTTTAAATTTTTCCACTATATAACTATTAGTATTAGGGTTTATAGATCTCCAATTGCATTGTTTAATAGTTTCAATTTAATTGTTAATATTGGGTTTAAGGGTTTCAAGTTCACTATTTGATGGCTTCAATTCCATAGTTAACTTATTGGGTTTATGAGTTTCAATTTCATTGTTGAATGGTTTTAATTTCAATAATGATATTGGGTTTAAGGGTTTCAATTTTAGCGTTTAAGGGTTTTGATATCATTGCTACTAATGGGTTTAAGGGTTTCCATTTCACTTTTGAAGAGTTTTAATTTCATTGTCAATATTGAGTTTAAGGGTTTCAATTTCAATGTTGAAGGGTTTCGATTTAACGGTGTAAGGCATTCAATTTCATTGTTTAAGGGTTTCCAATTTCATTGTTAATATTAGGATTTATAGGTTTTAATTTTATTATTTAAGATTTTTAATTGAACTATTAATATTGAGCTTGGGGGTTTTGAGTTCATTGTTTGAGGGTTTCAGTTTTAATTTTAATATTGCGTTTATGGGTTTTAATTTCATTGTTTACGAATTTCAATATCAACATTAAATGGTTTAAATTCATTGTTGATATTGGATTTAAGGGTTTTAATTTCACAATTTAAGGGATTTAATTTTAGTGTTTGAGGGCTTCAATTTAACCTAAGTGTATCTACATCTCACTAACTATTAAAATACATGCAAAGGAAATTATTAGAACTCTAGGATTGGGGATACTAAGGATTAGGTATACTATAACACTAAAAGGCAACTTAGCTTCAAGAATTATAGTAAAGGGTGTGAGGTCAAATTAATTAGTGTAAGAAAATAAAAATATAATAAGGACAATTAAAATATGTGTATCTTTGTGAGTAGACCATAAAAAAGTGACAAGGAGACTAGGATGAAGATACTTTAACATGACCAATAGGGATTATTATTGCACAAATACATAAATAGTATGTACGAGGTAGGACCGATACTTGTAAGAACTAATACTAATCCACAATAACACTAGAAAACACCTTCTCAATCTTTTTGGTCAAACTCTTGAGGTAGTATGCATTGTGATAATACCTCTCCAAAAATTTTAATGGTCATTCTTTAGGTCATACTCTTCTCCATTTCAAGCATTTAAGTAACTTCCATTTTTTATCTTTGCATAATGTATATACACATACCTTAGGGACTAAAAATGAAGTATATATTGCTCCTTATTTTTCTTTTGAAGGGGACAGTTCATGATTTCTAGGTAACATATGTCATCCCTACATGGATAATTTTGAGCTAAAAAAAATGGATGCTTACTTAAAATTTTCCTCATTAATATCCACTACATGTGTAGTTGTAAAAAAATATTCCATGGATGTGATATTGTTGGGTTGTAAATATCTATTTGGTTATTATTGTCTATTTTCATTGATGTTAAACATTGTGGTTTGAAGGTATTTACTTCTAGAGGTATTCGTTGAAGGCATGATCAAGTATATCTGTTGGTCCAAATAAGTCTAGAATATGTAAGCTTGTGTGTTGGAGATTATAGTTCTATTGAAGAGTGGAACATAAGTATGTATTTTTGACATCATGTTATAATGATGTTTATCAGTACTTTAGTAGGTCTAGAAGTCAACAATTCAGTGACAGAGATATACAATTTAAGATGGCGGTTGTTTATTTGTACTTTCTAGATGTTTTCTTCTCTAAAAATAAAGGTTTAAGAAATATATATGTGATTTATATTGTATTTAGGTATTGGTCTTGGTTGTGGTGTTTTATGGTGATCCGAAAATAATGTTACCAAGTGAGGCAGTTATGATTGGCTTGTGTTCTAGTTCAGAAATATCTTATGATGGCTTTTGATGTGAAGTTTAGATGTGTTGGATTCTGACATGGACAACTAGAAAGTGATCTAGCATTTGATGTAGATATTAGATCTCACCATAGCATGTGGAGGTCCAAAGATAGCTAGCAACTGATATGGTTCTTTGGGTTGTGTGATGCTACACATTTGATATGACTATATAAGTTGTTCAAGTAATTATGGATCTAGTATTGGGCTATGTGTAATGTGTTCATGGCCTCCTCTCTCTCTTGGAGTGGATTATGTTTCATTTTTTTGGTCTAGGTGTTATATTTAATGTTTATCTCTTATCCATATGAGTTCATGTTATGTGTGACCTATGTTTTGGTTTAGATGCTCTTGGGCATGGACCTTATTGTATTTTATTATTGACATAAATAACTTGTTATTTTGTTTAACCTTGTTGTGATTTCAATGACATGTCTTGTATATAAGTATAGTGTGTTCTTTGACAAAAAGTAAGAGTGTACAGAGTGTGCAAGTGAAGATCTATGAGAAAAGTTTTGGAAGAGCAGAATTTAGTTTATGTGATAGCTATTTGAGACTATGGTAGAGAAATAAATGCAAAGATGGTGTTTCACAGAGGTTGACAAAGTTGTGCAAAATAAATACATTATTAATAGAATTTATATTTATCTATTACGAATATTTGTATGTACCTTGTCCCTTGGACAATGAGTCTTGGGTGCACAAGTTCTCTATATCTCTCTACTTCGGCAGTGAGCCTCTTCTACAAGTCTAAAGCCATGAACTCCTATATGTATTTGGTGTTGTATTGGCAATGAGCCTCTATTTTCAAGTCCATAGTAGTGACCTCCTACTATTCTTGTAATCAAAATATATACCAATGATTTATCTTTGTGAGAAAGTGCTCACTCCAAAAGTTTTCTCAATTTGGATTTTCCATGTATAAAAATCTTTGTGTTCATGTGTTATTATTTTAGTTCATTGTTCACCTAATAAGTTGTGTGGATCATAACATTGATGGTTAATTATATAAGTAATACGGTCAAGGATGGAGGGTCCAATTAGGGATTGTCTAAACTTGCAGCCAAACCACAACAGAATGGAATTACACAACAATAACACTATATCTAAAAGAGAACTGAAATATTTATTCATAAATTCACTAATTACATGCAATGTGTCAGGCCGTAAGGCCTTCCCGGTTATGGCCAAATACAAACAAGTAGTAAATTCTAAGAGATCAACAAGATCTAGTTTGATTCCATCTATTCCAGTCCTGAAACAATCATCAACTAATGAAAACCCTAAGGCAAATATGAACTTGTGCTCATAAGCCACCAAGCAATCTCCTTGTCTCCAAGCCTCAACCACTAGCTCTGCTATCACAAATTATTAGAAATCAATCTGATTTGTAAGATCTCGCAGGATCTTTTCCACAATTTCACTTCTATATGTCCCCCCAGACTTATGTCCTAAATAACTACCCCAACACTCTTTAAATACCAATAATCAGCCACAAGTCAGCTGGATGAACAAATTAACCCTTACAAATAAATATTAAATGCAATACAAGTCAGCTCTCAAATATCCTCACAATTATTAAATTCAACATGTCGGCCTCTAGATCCATATAGGAGAATTCAACAAAAGCTACCAACAATAAATGCACCAAGTCGGCCAAGAAAATCTTCAAGTGTTGGACTACAACTGATTTGGAATCTGATTGAAGAATCTGTGATTAAAGATCACTGAGGAGTTGATGATTAGATATGTAATATGATTAAATCAGTATTATGTTGTCATTGATGTCAACTAGTTTGACAACACTTATCTTGTAAGTTACTATACCGAGACATCTGAAGAAAGGTGAAAGAGATGAAGAATAGAGAAATCTACATGAGGAAAGATGTACATGACAGATGAGGATAAGGAACACATTGAGTAACTTGTTGATGAGTCTATGACTTGATGATATTGACTTTATTATGTTGCATTCATCTATGATGAAGTATAGAGCTGAAAGACACAAAGCAGTGTTGTCGGTAAATGAAGCATTTCTAGTATACACCAACGGAGTGTAGTGTATACGAATCATAATATTAATTGAGCAGTGTTCATTCATGCATTTCTTTGTTAACCGAGTAGAATAAAATGTATTAAATGATTAGTTTAGCTAATAAGATTGATGAGATGGCAAGAGTATAACATCGAGGTAACAGATAATGTTTGTTAAACATATCGACGGCTAACAAAATTCAGAGGAGATCTAATGGAAAAGATTGAAACATGTTATTGACACAAGTACCAAGAAAGTTTGAAATGACAAAATCTATGAATGAGGTTAAGCGGCAAAATCTGATGGTGGAGAAGAAAATGATTTACTCATCTATATAAGAGAAGATATTTTCTTTATGAAATAGGCTGAAAAGAAGAAGAAGCTACAGGAATATCGCATGAACAAGGTTTTCATGTATTCTGATCATACTGGTTAGTAAGAACCGAGCTGTAGAACAGTTACTGAGCTATAAAGAGCAATTACCGACGGACAGTAAGTTGATATAATATTGAATCTGAAGTGAATTATTGATCAGAAGGATTTGTATGGACTGAATATTGATCTGTAATCTGTAATTGAAGTTGTATTAAGTCAGATCATTTACTGTTACATATTTAACCATTGTATATAGTCAAATCTCTTAACCGAGTGGACTCTAAAAGTCTTATGATGTATCATTCATAGAATGAACATTGTTATCTTGTCAACCCCATAGTGAATGCTAGTTGGACGATAACTTCTAGTCTAAAATCCTCTAACAAGGTCACACCTGACAGTGTGTTTGTAACCTTTAATAGGGTTGGGTCTTAACCGACCTCACTTCAGAAGAGTGAACAATTTTGGGTTGCCGGTCCCAAGTGGTTTTTCCCTTTATAGGGTTTCCATGTTAAATATCTTGTGTTATGTGTTGATTGTGATATTTGTTTGTTAGCATTAGACTGGTAATCGGTAAAAGCATAGACATTGAGAGTTATTATTGTTTACCGACGAGCATAAATTGAAGAAATTGTTTTGAATTATACATTTTGAATTGGGGCACTGGATAACTAATTCACCCCCCCTCTCAGTTATTCTAACATCAAGAACACCAGTAGGTAAGACCGTTTACCGAGTAGTAGAGAAATAACTAAGCACTAGCAAACTGACCACGCCAAGCATCATCGAGCAATGCAGTTATCACCGAGTGCCAGGAGAACTAGCACCTTCAGTTACCGAGCACCTCAGTAAACACTGTAACTGAGCAACCATACTCCAAGACTGAGAAAATACTTCACCAACTAAGATCAAAACTACCAATCTGCCTTTCCTAAACAAACATATATTTGGGTGATACAAGATTGCCAAGAATCCTAGGATGCTCCTACATCAGATACCCCAGGTAAAGAAGATTTTCTCATAAGGAAATCAGTAATGTCTTAAGGGAATCAAAACAAGTATCCCATATCTATTCTTAACCCATATCTCCTCTTGTCCTTCATTCCGATTTGTCTTCACTTCATCCATTGTCCCTTGCAGCAAGTTTTCTTGCTTCCCACTTTTCTTATCTTTCATGTCTGCAACTGATAACCACCGACTCTGACCATCCCTTCCATTGTCAATCACATCAGTACCTCGATAGATCCCATCCTTGTTGGACTCCTCAATCAACTCGGTATCATCTGCATCTCTTTGTGTCATCAATGTCATTATTTGTTGTACAATTATGTAAGAAAGACCATATGTCTCTTAATATCAACAAACTCTTCAGATATCTCCTTCTCTTTCAAACTAGACTTTGTAGGAATAGGTTCATCAACCCTGTGTTGCTGAGGTTTGTCACGGTCACACAGACAACACCTAACAACTCCACATTCCTTATTCCCTGCCTCCTGTAAAGGTAACAGCTTATGCCTAGATCCTTCATGCCTAACCACATAGGTGTTTTCACGACCATCAAACAAAACATTTCTATCAAATTGCCAAGGCCTCCTAAGCAAAAAATGACAAGCATCCATAGGAAATACATCACACAATATTTCATCATGATAAGATCCAATCTGAAAATTAACCAAGCATTGTTCTTCAATCCTAACCTTAGACACATCTTGTATCCAACTAATCTGATAAGGATTAGGATGTTTCCTTCTTTCCAAATTCAACTTACTAACCATCTCTTCTGAAATAAAGTTCTTAGAACTGCCACCATCAACTATAACATTACACACCTTATTCTTGCACTTATATCTGGTTCTGAACAAATTTATTCTTTGCACTAGTTCCTGGACAAATGTAGCCAACTTCCTAGTGATAAGAAAATCACCTTTTTCTGCAACATTCTCAATGTCTTATTTGGTAGTTAGTGCAACTCTTTTCTTAGGACATTGAAAACTTCTATGACCCTCTTCACCACATTGATAACAAGTACCAGTGAACTCATTTTTTCCACCTGCCTCTCTATCTAGTATTGAAATTCTTAGTGACTTGACCACTGCTATATCCTACATCAGTCTTCTTAGGATTCTCTACCACATTACTTTTAGCAACTGTTTCACCAATCTTACCACCTTTATTCCTATTGTTTTGTCTTCCTTCAAACTTCTTGTTCAACTTCTCTTCAATCTTTAATGTCATCTAATAAGCATCTCCTATTGTTGTCATCCGAACAGTAAGTAACTCTTCTTGAATACTAGGTCTCAAACCATAAACATACCTCGCAACCTTCCCTTTATTAGCTTTAGAATGGCCAATCCTGATCAAGATTCTGTAAAACTCCTCAGTATACTCCTGCACTAATTTTTTGGTCTGCTTCAAGGCTTGCATCTTCTTAAACATGTCTAACTCATAATCCACCAGAATGAATTTCTTCTTCAACTTGTCAACCATTCGGCTCCATCTAGTGATCTTTTCCTTTCGTCTCCTACTTCTTTCCAACTAAACTTCCCTCCACCAAATATTTGCATGACCCTTCAGTTTAGTCTTTGCAAATCTAACTCTATCAGGAACTTCTATTTCTTCATACTCAAAGTATTCATCTATCTCATTAATCCAATCAATCAACTCTTATGGCCTAAGGCTTCTAGCAAATGTAGAAACTTCAATCTTAGGTCTTTTCCCAATTTTAGACATAGCCTTCAGGATTCTATTTTCTTCTAGATCCCTAGCTTCTTCTACAGCTTCTTAAAAATGATCTTCTTCCTCAGATTCATCATCACTATCTTCTTTCGATGTAGTCTTCTTTCTCAATTCCTCTTGTAGATCTTGCACTTATTTCTGTAAAGCTCTAAAATCATCAAGAGTGAATTCTCCAATAGGTTCTTCCTTAGAGATCTCACAAGCTCTCCTTGGAGGCAACTTTAATCCAAGGTCTTGGTGCAAACTACCTCTCCTTCGGTGATTTGTCCACACATTCAAGATCAACTTTGCTTTGATACCACTTGATGCAATCAAGGATGGAGGGTCCAATTAGGGACTATCCAAACTTGCAACCAAACCACAACATAATAGAATTACACAACAATAACACTAGATGTGAAAGAGAATTGAAATCTTTATTTATAAATTCACTGATTACATGTAATGTGTCGGGCTGTAAGGCCTTCCCGGTTATGGCCAAATACAAACAAGCAATAAATTCTGAGAGATCAATAAGATCCAGTCTGATTCTAGCTAGTCCAGTCCTAAAACAATCGGCAACTAATGAAAACCCTAAGGCAGATCTGAACTTGTGCTCACAAGCCATCAAGCAATCTCCTTATCTCCAAGCCTCAACCACTAGCTCTTCTATCACAAGTTATCAGAAATCAATTTAATCTGTAAGATCTTGCAGGATCTTTTCCACAATTTCACTTCTATCTGTCCCCCCAGACTTATGTCCTAACACTAGTACATTTGACATCATTTTTCGATCATTATTTTTGACCATTAATGAAAATGGTTTAGGTTGGTCGAGGTATAGAAGGAAAATTTTTATTTTTTTTAAATCATGCCCATGTTCGTCGAACTTTCGACCACTATAATGATGGTCGAATTTTTGATGAATATAAGCATATTACTTAAAAAGAACATTTCAATTCTCATTTTCACTTTTAATGGTTGCAACGAGAGCATGAATTAGGATTATCATTGCTAAGCTAAGGAGCAGAGCGGAGCTTATTCCTGAAGAGCGCACCTACACCCAAGGTTAATAGCTCATTTCATTACTATCTTCCATGGAGTTTGAGGTATGTTAATCTGTGTTTGCTATATTTCATTACCGTGCACTGTATTGTCATTTTCTTGTACTCATCTCTAGTAATGTTGCTTGATATCTTCGATGGATTTCGATCCTAAAGTTAACAGGTTCCCAACTCATTCCATTATAGCATTTATCATTTCGTTAGTTAGATATATGAAATGTACCCAATTTAGGGCTTCAGCGTTGAAGCATTAAATCGGTCTCCCCAAATTCTGAGCCTTCTAATTACTTGCATACATTACCTTAACTTGCTCCCCTTCCAATAGCATTGGATTCCCATGGAGGAGATACAGGTTAAGGGTTGAGTCCCATAACAAAGCCAATCGGAATACCTTCGAACACAGTCTGTCGGAGAATGGAACTCTGTGGAAAAAATGTAAATAATACTACACAATCAAACTTAAAAATGCATGAGTATGAATTTGGGGTGCGTTATCCAAAGTGTAAGTTTCTAACTAGTGGCAGACTGTGTCTTAACAAAACATTTAACCACACAATGAACAACAGTCACAACAAATACATAGTAGTCTAGCAAAACCCGCAAATGTAAATTATGGGTTTCTATAATAACAGGGACTGCATATAGTTCCAAAACACTAGTGCTCATTTAAGCAAACTGTTCCATAGAAATAATAGATTCCAAGTGGAGATGCATTAGGACCCTTATTGCCATTCACTAAGATGTAATAGAAGTTCCTTTTCATTCATTATTTTTTTGAATAAGATTGATACACACTGTGCTGAAAGTTAGATGCCTGGTATCAGTTGACATATTATAAGTTTTGAGTTTTCTTGCAACAGTCTAGGTTCTTTTCATAATATGACCATCCCATGAAAATCCAAGGGCCTTGGCTTCATGGGATGTGTTATTCTAACTTGTATAATAGCCTACTAACTCCTGAAATGCAGAAACAATGTAGCATTGATTGACTATTACGGAACAATGAGGGTTTTGTTACATCTCAGTTATGGAATGGTTATGTTAGGAAGGGAATGATGATAGTTGGTTATGAGGCTAAATCTTTTAACACTGAGGGAATGATGATAGTTGGTTGCATGGTTATGTTAGGAAGTTATGGGATGGTTATGTTCCCTGTTAGTTGGAATGGTTATGTTATGAATGGTCATAAAGAGTCTCTGTTACAAAATAGTGAGAACAAACTGATGTATGTTTTTACTAGTGTCTGTTACAAAAAAAGTAGACTGCTTCAATATAAGGTTGGCTTCTAGTATTTGTTGCAATACTAATTGCAATTGAATGATTTAGTAGTTTTAACATTCTTTTGTTGTGTAATGTTACTAAATTATTTGTAGCAAACAAGTGCATTGAGTTGTCAAATTTATCTTTTTTGTTTTCATAAGTTTTTTTCTTTTGCAAGTCATTAAGATCTCTCAATATTCGTGTGTTGGTTCTACATTATGTATGTTTTGTAACACTTGACAAAATTGTGATCTTGATAAATTTAGATGTTTTCATGGACTGTAATCTTGACGTTACATGCATTTACTTTTGGTCAGTTTTATTTAAGTTGTGTTACCATTTCACATCTTTTAATCGAAATCTAGGTTTTCTCAACAAATACTTTGCAATGGCATTTGAGTCAAAAATCACAATAATGAGTAATAAGGCATTTTAGTTTTAAGAAAATTAATAATTTTATTTAGTTGCACAGTGCAAATACTGTATAAATTTCTCACTTGAATAACATGTGAGTGATCCATGAACCATTTTCAGTCAATAACCTCAATGCTTTGAGGCTAATCCCTTTTTGGACTGTGGCTGAATCAGGTCTCATTCATAATTATGAATAAATAGAATTTATTAGCACCACATAAAAACAATGTCACAAGGCTTACATTAATGAATTGGAAAGTCTTAAAAGTATGATAGCTATTGCTAATATATACCAATGAGAATAAATGTTCACTGAGTTTGGGATTTCCAATATGTCAAAACTAAATTCATGTGTCTATAGAGAAATTAAATCCTTCTGCAATCATGAACAGAAATTGATGCCAGCTCTTCTAGCTTTCTTCAAAAGGCAATTAGATTGATGCAACACTTTGTTCAAAAATAGTATAAAATGCATTTTTTCGTCATTCAAAAATAGTAATTAGAGCTTTTCAAAATTTAACACTTCAGAAGGATAAGTTTTACTTTGTCTTCATCTAGAGGATGGGAATAGCGAACTTACTAATCCCATTCACACTGAAGTGAATACTTCTGTAAATAAAGGCATGAATTGGGAGCCTCCAAATTTCATGTTACCCCGGCCTAACAAGCATTATTGCTTTGAATTATTAGTAGTTTGTAAGTTAAGGAGTCCTAGTTTTAGACTTTAAGCTCCACAAAACTAATATGTAATCTTACTTCATCAAATCAAATAACAGAAACAATTCATGCACTAGAGCAAGTTTCTTGGCATTCAAATATTGCATACAGAAAATTTGTATTGATTCCACGAAATACGAACTTGGAATCTCTAAAGAAGCAGTTCTGTGTCAAGATTCTTAACACAATAGTACCAAGGTTTATACAATTCTTTTGGAAACTAAATGGAAACTAGGGAAGTATAGAAGAACCTGTTAAAATGCATAATTGTGGTTCCTAAGTATGCTCTTCAATAGAATATTAAAATGATATATGATTTTATCCATATCAGCATTCTTTTAATGTTATTGTTACACGTTCATTGGATTGCCTTCACTTGAATTAGATACAGACAAGTGAAAACAATTATTTACAGTTAAACTTTTACATGGATGTGCTTAGATACAATGCAACTAATTCAATCACTCATGTCTAAAACATTACCATCTCCTATTTCCATTTCTTTGTAGATTTCTCCTGCCATAGTAGCTGCTCTTCAATCCTCTCTTCCCTCGTAAGCTATTAGCACTATCAAAATTGTTGAATGCCATATGCAACCACTCAAGAATTTCTTCCTGCGTATAATATTCCTCTATGTTTGTGGCTGTGCTAGCATGGCCACTTCCTCTATGAGTACAAATGCTTCTATATACAACATTATTCCCCATACCATTCATGTGAAAACTTGGGTTGTGAGTGTTTGATAGGCAATTCAAACCCTGTGGAAAAGGAAAAAGATTCAGGGAGATTAACATATATGTTGCTGGATATCATCTCTTATCCTACGTTATACAAATAACAATGAGGTGTTAACAATTATACTTCTTTAAAATCCATGGAACTAAATGAAACATATTATGTTCCTTCACACAGGTTTTCTATCAAATAATTTGAGTCATGCTTGTAAGAATTTGCTTAAGGAAAAGAATAGAAACCAAGATCTAGAAGCTCAAGAGATAGCACAAACAAGAGAGACAAGATAATATGATCAAATGAAGAATTCAATAATGATCAAATGATGGATAATAGATTGATTACATACAATGTAGAAATGCCTCAATATATAGGCAATGCATGATAACTAGAAGTTATGCAAGAGATAAGCTATCAACTAGACATGGTGGAATCACATGTCCACCAAAGGTGGATCATCCTCCATTGTACATGAAAGTATGTGCAACATGAGAGGATGATAATGTGATAAGAGCACTAAAGGTGGATCTCACACACAAAGAGGTATGTGATGAAAACTATCACACCTAAAGTGGAGATTCTCCTAACCATGTGCTAAAATGAAATGCAAACTCCTAGGTGTCTCAAAGACAACTAACTATGCAAATGCATTATCCTAAGTAAACTTAAGTAAAGTGTAATTAGTAAATACTTAATTACACCAACAATGCTTACACTATAATATAAAAAATCAATGTTCTTGCTTAGGGAGTTCAAATTCTAATGGCTTGCATTAAAGAATAAAAAAGGGAACTGGCAAAAAAGAGAAAATCACTAGCTTGAATAGATCAATGTACTACAGAGTACAAATTCATTTCTCATTCACAATGTTTACACACTTCAATAGATCCATCAACAAAGTTGAAAATAAGTTACAAAATACAAAATTCAATCATTGTGAAAATGCATTCACCATCTTACAATAACAGATATACAACAGCATAAAAATGCTTAGAATGCTTAAATTTTAAATGCAAAAGAATACTAGAGCTTCAGAAATGCAGGCATTACCAAAACAATAAGAGTGTATACAAGAACATAATAATACTGGGAAGTCAAGTGAATCTTATTCTAAAAGCTACTCCTAGTCATGGTTAAGATTTTCAGTATAAAGTTATTTTTCCAAACAGTTTTTTGATTTCTCACATAAGCACACAAGAACTGTCATTTGTCTCAAAATCATTGGGTGGAAGATAGATACATGGTAAATAAAAGGTTTATTACATGACAATTGGTCTCAAAATCTTTGGGTGGAGGATAGATACATGGTTGAGGAACATAACCATCCCATAACTTCCTAACATAACCATTCCAACCAACTATCATCATTCCCTCAGTGTTACATCTCAGTGAACGACAATAAGGTTCCTAATGCATCTCCACTTGGAATCTATTGTTCCTAATGTACCTTGAAACATATGAATCATTCATGTTTGTGCATCCTCATTATCTGTCTCATATTCATGTGTAGTTGATTTAAACAATAGAGAAAGTTACCACCACACATCAAACATAAGGTGCATTTGATTGAAAGATTGGTCATTGTCCCTATAATGACTGTCCTAGAGTGACAACATTTTGATGAGTTAATTTGTTTGTGTAGAAGTATGAATGGATTGGCCAGATCAATGGATTGGAATAGTGTGATGACTGTCCCATATCCATTCCACATAAATATGAGACAGACAATGAGTATGCCTTGATATAATTGTTTGTGAGTTCCTTAAAAGAAATTGCCAAAAAATGGTACAAAAATATCCTAGACAGTAGTACTATTTCTTCATATTCATATTTCTTCTAAAGAGTGTGATGACTGTCCCAACTAGAGAATCACAACTTTATATTATAGGTTCTTCATGGCACCTTTCAACTTGTCCAATTATGCAAACTGCCTTGCCTGGGGCAGCTATATCTAGTTGTGAGATTTTCATATTAGCAGTTCATATTACACTATAAAGGTCTCAGTGCAATCCAAAACCAGTTCTCGTACCTTCAACAATACTAATGCCAATCATGCAATATAAGAATTTTCATCTACCTTCTTTGTATAGGTTTATACATTATTATGCTATTAAGTGATTGGATACCAAAGTTCTTGCTACTGTATTTTAGGAACATCATTGATGAGACATTCATTTCACAACCCACTCATAAATTTTAATTTTTAAAGGTAAGAATTGAGGAACGTAGAATTGTGTGAAATTTAATGTTGATTTGAGGCATATATTATTAATTTTTTTTGGTAAGTTAGTTCAAACATTAGGTTTTTGGTATTATACATGATGAGCAATGTGTGACTGTAAATGCACACACACAGGCATTGACATTTCAACAGCTAGCAATATGGAGAGTTAATTTTTACATGATAAAGAGACTTCATGACACATAATATTATAAATACCTATTATAAAGGTAGCTTTGTAGCATTTATAAATAGCTATTATAAAGGTAGCTTCATAGCGTTATATTGAAACCAACAAACATGTGACCATTCACTCTAGTGGAGATAATTGAGAACGTAAGACTATTATTCATATTTTTCTGATAAAGAATCATAGGTGTGCATGTATAGTTTTTTTAGATAGTAAAAATTGACATTCAAATAAAAAGATATATTGATTTGATGAGTACTTGGCAAGTTGATTTTTGACTTACACTTGGATTTGGATTTGGATTTGGTTTTGGTTAAAATAATTAGCCAGTAACTTGGCATTTAAAAAAAATACTGAACTAAAAATTTGATTTAAAGCTATTTTCTCTTTCTTTTCCATTGTATTCTTTATTTAAAGTGCTCAAAATGTTTGACAATACTACACATGAATATGAGACAGACAATGAGTATGCCATGATAAAATTGTTTGTGAATTCCTTAAAAGAAAGTGCCAAAGAATGGTACAAAAATATCCTAGACAGTAGTAGTATTTCTTCATATTCATATTTCTTCATATTTCTTCTAAATAGTGTGATGACTGTCCCAACTAGAGAATCACAACTTTATATTATAGGTTCTTCATAGCACATTTCAACTTGTCCAATTATGCAAACTGCCTTGCCTGGGGCAACTGTATCTAGTTGTGAGATTTTCATATCATATTTCTCTCAGTAAGAATAGTTGTGGCATAGGATCCTTCAACTGTTTGTGGACCCTTTGTCTATCTAGGAGATTTTTGTACCTTGAAACATATGAATCATTCCTGTTTGTGCATCCTCATTGTCTGTCTCATATTCATGTGTAGTTGATTTAAACAATAGATTCATCACTACAATGAGAAAGTTACCACCACACGTCAAACATAAGGTGCATTTGATTGAAAGTTAGGTCATTGTTTACAAGACAAAGGGTCCACAAATAGTTGAAGGATCCTATGCCACAACTATTCTTACTGAGAGAAATATGAGGGCTTCTAGCAAATATGTTAAGAGATCAGTTATGAAAATCTCACAAGTAGATAGATTACTGGTATTGGAAGTACTATGGACTTGTAGAGGCAATTTAACAGTTACGGAAACTAAGAAATGAGTTGTCATTATGGTAAGCCACAAGAATGGTCTTGGGAGTATTATTGGAGGTGCTTAACTTTGGAAAGTTACCATGTTAATGTCATTAAAAAAATATAAAAATTTAAGGCCTACGAGATTTATGACAATGTTCTATTTGAAATAGGGTGCTCAAGTTAACAATGAAATAGAAAAATCCATGCTTGTATTCATATGATTAGGAGAGCTTTCTTTGTGTTTTCATTACTTAAGAGCAGCCTATATATGGAGGTAAGGAGTCCTACAATGTTATTGAGTTTCCCTAGTTATTTACCTGATTTTATTTATTTAAATCTACTCTTTACAACTATTTTTCTATCTACACACCCTCTATTGCTATTGTAATTTGGTATGATAAATGTCCCTTTGCGTTGAGAAAATTATAGTTGAGAAAATGGTTGTTCAATAATGATTTGTATCTACAAGTTGCAAACAAATCATCCTTCTTCCACCAATGAGTCATTCCATTCAAGAAAGACCATGTCTGACGATATCAATGCACAAAAAAATAGGGAGACAATTGCTAGATTATGGTCTAACTTAAAAAGAAAAGGTGATTGAAAATGTTATCGTCCTTGTAAAATTTGTAAGGGCTTAAAGACTCGAAGATATCTAATCAAAATAGCTGAGGAACATTGTAGGCAACATGGTCACATTGAAGGGGGAAACAAATTTCGTCCATTGGTATGTATTTTAATAATTTATAAAATACATAAGACATGATTTGATGATGACATTATGGTCATGGTTAATATAAGGTCATCATTTTCATATAGGTCAACATCCCTGAGTTTCATGTTATGGACCATGACAATCCGAAGAATGTGGATTTCCAAATAAGGGAACATGGAGGTGTGAATATAGAAGTAGAAGGTAATGATACCATGGAAGAAGACCACGATGATGATGAAGATCACAATGATCAAGATGATCATGATGATCAAGATGATGATGATGATGATGTTGACACAGAGCTTGATGTACCTATACTTGAGAAGGCACATGAGCCCCTATATGAAGGCTCTGAAACAACTCTTCTTGCCGCTATATTGTTGTTGGTGAACTTGAAGGTTATGAATGGTTTATCCAATGTAGCAATGACACGTATGTTAAGGTATGTCATCTTTTTTCATTATTTTAGTCATAATTCCCTTACAATTAACATTGGGTGAATCGTGTAGCAATTAATATTCTTTAAATTAACAAATTATATTTTTGGTTGTAGGTTGATAGGTGAGTGTTTGTTACCACCATCAAATATTCTACCTCGCTCATACTGAGAATTATCTACCATTATGAAAGATATTGGAATGGAGTATCAAACAATACATGCATGTCCGAACAATCATATTATATATCATAAACATCATGAATTTGCAACAGAATGCCCTATTTGTCATATTAGTAGATATCAATCAGATTGAATAACAAAAAAGGTGTCTTGCAAGGTTCTTCGACATATTCCCATTATTCCACGTTTGCAATGATTATTCAGGTGCAATAGCTTGGCACAATTTATGGATTACCATGCATGCAATCGAAGTCAAGATGACATTATGTGAATGCCTGTGGATGGTTTGGCATTTAAGGAAATAGAGGAAAAATGGCCACACTTTAAAGAAGAACCTCGTAATCTTAAGCTTTCATTGGCAGCAGACGGTGTCAATCCTTTTGGAGAGATGAGATCTACTTACTCGGTGTGGCCTATTTTTGTTATCAACAATAACATACCTCCTTGGTTGTCCATAAAGAGAGCACATAATGTTGGCACTGATTGTTCCAGGTATTTTTTGATTTAATGGTCATCTAAATTAATTTATTATTAATAATCCATCAAAATGGTCATAATAATTATGTAATGTTTTTGTTCATTCAACTAGGTAAGTACCAAGTTAAAGATATCAATGTATATATTGAACCCCTTATCGACGAGTTGATGGTGTTATGGAATGGGGTTACTATGTATGACATCTGTAGACCAATAGGTCAAAGATAATTTCAATTTCATGCAATGCTTGTATGGACAATACATGATGCCCCTGGGCTAACACATTTTTGTGGTATGTTCTCTTCTTAATACCTCTTTTTTGGTATGTTATAGTGCCAACACAAAGTTAACACATTTAATCCAATTATACATGATCTTGTAGGTCTTCAGACAAAGGGAAAATTTGCATGTCCAGTTTGTGGTCCAAAGAAAAAATCTCATCATTCAAAAAGTTTAAGAAAGAAGGTGTTCGATGAGAATAGACACTTTCTCCACAGAAATCATAAGTACCAAATTACCGAAAAATATCTTTTCGATGGGAAAGAAGAGACTACATCAAAGCCACAGGGAATGACACCTCACCTATGGAAGTCGGCATACAATAAAATAAATCATCAAGGTAATGTCATTCCATTTGATGGTTTTTGTTTCAAATTTATATTTTGATATTGTGTTTTGTTTACTGATGATGTAATTGATGCTTGTGAAGGTCGTCAAGGCATCAATGACCAACTTCCAAAAGGACTAAAAAGTTATCCTACACAATTTACTAGGTTGTCGTACTATGAGCAACTCCCAATTGTGCATTTATTTGATCCTATGCATATTGGAAAGAATGTAACAGAGACATTATGGAAAATCTTAGATGGAAGGTGTGACAAAGACCAAATTGTCAAAATTTGTAGTGACATTGAAGAATCCAACCATGCAATGAAAAATGGCAATCGATCAAATAACAATGGAGACCAAATTGATACAAGTGCCCTTAGTTGGTTATTGTCAGAGCAGTAGAGCAATGCTATAAAATAAGTCATAAAAAAAATATGATTTCCCACAGGATTTGCTGCGAACATAAATGATCTCATATCAAAGAAAAGTGAATTTGTGTCAAGGATGAAAACACGCGATTGACATACATTTATTAAGGTAATTCATGTTATTTTGTATTCACTATATATTTGTATACTGCATGTAGTTTTCATTGCATTCTTTTATAAAATATTGACAAGATCATTTTACAAATATTGCAGTACGTTCTACCTCTATCTCTCCCACACCACTTCACCAATAGTGTCAAACAAGTTATATATGATCTTGGAAAATACATGAGGTGGTTGTCATCTAAAGAAATCAATAAAGAAGATACAAAATATTGGAAGAGAAAAATTCCTCTTCTTATGTGTGAAATGCAAAAGTGTCTACCTTCAACTTTTTTCAATGCACAAGAACACTACCTCATACATCAAGTTGAGGAGATTGAATTATGTGGACCTATACCAACTAGGTCAATGTGGATGGTTGAGAGACACTTGAAATTTTTTAAAGGCTTGGTTCGACAAAGAGCACATCCTGAGGGTTCTATGGTGGAGGGATATATGGTATACCAGACCATGGTGTACATTAGTGAATATCTTCCTAAGTTTGCAGCAAAGATCCATGTAGATCATATTTGGGATCCCAACTTCATTAACAAATTCAAAGTGGAGTACTTGATGGGAAAAGGTAGATTGAGGAAAGTGAGAGGTAAATCTAAGATGCTATTGTAGTTAATTAATTCTTATAAATCTTCAATATAAGTTATTTATAATTGGTGTATTTTTTTTGATACAGTTGGTCGAGAGTGGGAAGCAATACATTTGTATATTGCAAAAAATCTTGATTGGATGATGGTATGGATCGAACGATGTCAACAAAATGGTTGCTCATTAACATGGGAAGGTGTTGCTTCATTGGTTAGAGAAGATCATCGTAATGGAGATTCCAATGTTACGCCAATGGTAATTGATCTAGCACATGGTTTAAGAGGTGGAGAGGTACGTACAAATTTATTAATGATCATGACTCGACGTATGTTTCGTATCAACTCACGATGCAAATAATTTACACACGCTTGAAAAATTACAGGTCAAGCACCACAAAGCTATGTACTATCATGACCACAAATTTTGCATAAAAAAGTTGGATGACACAAAGAAAACTTGTGATTCTGAGATAACTGCAATTTTTGAGGTCACCAATATATCATCTAGAAATGACATACATCCTCAACAATCTCAAAATCAATACTATGGCATCTTGGATGATATAATTGAGTGTGACTTTAACTCCTTCAAAGTAGTTCTATTCGTCGTCAAATGGTGTAGGTTATGACTAAATCAAAATGATCCAGATAGAACTGTTATTCAACATGATAATGGATTTACAATGATTAATACAAGGTCGTTTGAGCCAGTTGGAGATGAGCCCTATGTTCTTCCAAGCCAATGTGAGCAAGTGTTTTACTCAAAGGTTCCACATAAACAGGGTTGGTCATTTGTTGTTAGACATGATCCAAGAGGAAGGCCGATAAAGTATAATGTTATGGAAGAGGAAGATATTGAAGATGATGAAGAAACAAATGATGAAGATCAAGATGATGGTGATGATGATGATGATGATGATGATGATGATGATGGTGATGATGGTGATGATGATGATGGTGATGGTGATGATGATGATGATGGTGATGGTGATGATGGCCATGATGATGATGGTGATGGTGATGATGACGATGATGATGGTGATGATGGCGATGATGACGATGATGATGACGATGATGATGACGACGACGATGATGACGATGATGATGAAGAAGAAGAAGAAGAAGATGATCAATGACATAATTAAAATGATCAATGTAATGATTGACATGATTTATTGCTTTCAATTGTAATGATTACATATTTATTGTGTTCAATTATAATGATTACAACATATGTGATTTATAATTACCAATGTTTATATTGTGTTTGATTATCACCCTTTTTGCAAACATGCAATTGACTACAGACATCATCACCCCTTTTGTTGATGATCTTGCATTCCATATATAAGGTAAATTTGTTCATGTTTACGATGTTGCATATTGTTCATGTTGTCTTCTAAGTTATTTGTAGCATACATATCATGTAATTTTTAGCTAACTTAAGATAAATGATTAACATATGCAGGAAATTTGACCCCTTTGGCGTGGATTGTGCACAGTGACATGGATCAACAGGTATAAATCAATAAATAGACATAATTTTCTTATATTCTTCTTGTTTAACACTGAGCACATATGTTATAAATAGACATATTATATAATCATATAATGTATATATAGACAAAGAAGAACCGTATAGAAATATAATTATATAGTCACTTTCAACTTAGTACATTTTATATCTCTCACATATAGACA
Source organism: Chamaecyparis obtusa (assembly GCA_027943335.1). Taxonomy (NCBI): domain Eukaryota; kingdom Viridiplantae; phylum Streptophyta; class Pinopsida; order Cupressales; family Cupressaceae; genus Chamaecyparis; species Chamaecyparis obtusa. Next base: position 1,314,947 of record BSBK01001190.1, read on the forward strand.
AAGAAGAACCGTACGTATGGGTCACGACTTGATTATTCTATATATATTATTTAAATATTATCAAAATTTCATTTGAAGCGGGGATGTGACAATATCTCATTTGATGGATTGCAGGACCCACCAAATAGGTACTTGTCAGATCTATCTACATAGAATGAGGGAAATGAGGGAATGGTAGATGAAAGTTCTACATGTAGTATGACTAAAATAGGGAGATCAACTAGAGGTCAAAAGATTAGAAAAAAATTTGATAAATGCATGAAATTTTTTCTTGCTAATGGGGGGTCATGTTCTTATGATGATGAGACCAAAGGCGACATCAAGGTGCCCTTTCGATACACACACATTGAGAAAGAATGGGTACCCAATGAGCTACCTCCAATTAACCCTGATTTTTGTGTTAATGAGAGGATATATCGCATTGCTCCATCCTCATTACATGGTTTGGGTGTATTTTCCATGGATGGAATAAAGGTATGTTACAACAAAGTTGTTGAATTGTTCAAGTACACCGGTCTGTGTTACAATTACAATGATTGGATGCAGATTGTTCAATATAAAAAAAGTATGCATAGGTATGCACTATCAGCTAATTATATACAATGGAAAGAAAATGATCAAAGTAAAAGATTTGCAATGTACATTGATGGGAGACCAAAAGCAACAGGTAATATTGCGGGTTTTATAAATAGTACGCGACCTTCCTCAACTAATCAGCAACCCAATTTCATATTTGAGGCGCATGAGGGGAATTAAGGTTTTGTATGTGTGATAAAATCAATAAGTGTAGGGGATGAACTGCTCATAGATTACCATTTAAATTGCATAGATATAAACAAAGTTACTATCTTGAGGGTGGTAAGTACTATATACCATTTTATTAATAAGTTTTTTTTTGCTAAGTCTATTGCTTTCAGTTCGCTGAAGTTTTTATGTTTAATCTTTGTCATAGGATGATATGGATCCAGCACATGATAGAGGCCACGAGGATGCTCCTCCCACCCATTCTTCAGCAAGGGTAAACCTTATTGAAATTGTACAAATTAGATAGTTGGAAAATGTTATATTATTACATTATTTTATTGACAGTTTTGGAGTTTTTATGATAGTTTTACTGATATTCCTGTCACAATTTGATGATCAAGATAGGGGAAAAGCACCTATAGTAAGTACAAAGGCAATAGCTACCCCTTTTGATGATGATATTGCAGAAAAGCCCAATGTAACAATTATGTTGAAGAAAAAAATAAAAAAATCAATTTAGAAATAATGAAAATTTTGGATGAAGCAAATATTCCAACTGAGGAGATGATGAAGAGGCTATCTGATTTGAGAGTGCAAGCACATCATTATGAAGTAAGTAGTAATGAATCTTTAGTTATAACAAAAGTTCAATAAAGGTTTATATTTTATACTCTTTTATGTTGTGAAGTAAAATATGTAATATGTGTTCTTGTTATAGGATTTTTTGGCAACTGATCCAGAACTTGGTCAAGGACAACATGGTGAGGCCGGTACTAGCAGAGCTTCAGCTGCCATTGGTAAAATAATCCTTTAGTTGACAAGTTATAAGGAATTTTTTATTTGCAACATTCAAAGACTTCTTAAGTTAACTCTTACTTTTATTATTTCAGGATGTCTTTGCTAACAATGTATTGTTCAGGTCATCAAGTGTAGGAGACTCCTCCTAGGAGGTCGACAGACGTCCATTCAAGATTGTTGAGTGCAATGTCGGCAACAAGGGACATGCAAACATCGATGCCTTCATGATCTATTCTAGCTAGTAAATCCTTGTTTTTCTATATTTGGTTTTGTGTTAATTATGAGTTGATAATTTGTACTTTAATCTTGGGTGCATCACATAGTGGATTATTTTTTTGGAGTAGGAGATACACCGGTGGCACCATCTGGTATGCCAGATACAGATCAGAGTACATGTATTGGTGATAATTCACCATCATTTCCTGGAGCTACCTGTGTTTCTAGCACGGGAGTTATGTAGATGTCATTGTTGATTGACAATGATGTATCGATGCCTTTAAAATGTCCTAAGCTTCCAGGTACTTTAAATAATTATTTTTTATATTGTAATATGCATTTACCTATTCATACCAAGCTTTGGATTGATTATCCCATGACATTTTTTGCAGGAAACGATTCATTTTATAAGAAGCTTTATGACCTCAGATTGCAAATATTCAGGTCCACCATACGTACAAGGTGGAACATCATAAGTGAACTAACTTTATCCCACTATTTTTTTTTCATATTATTAATTGGTACAACATTTTTCCTTTCATTCGGGTTTTTCTTTTACTAGCTATATCTAACAATTTTGTGTTTTTTCTTAAAAGGTGGAACTTGCAAGAAAAAAAATTAAAAGATCAGCTCATTAAAGATTTAGAGCATGAGTTTGGTAATAATATTTTTGATGAGAAGATGGTGTTAGAAAGAGCTTGCAAACATCTTAAGACTGTGAGGGACTCATATAGAAAGAGTCTCATCCAGAACCCAAAGTACGAGCGTCCTCCCTTTATTCCAGTGAGGGATTGGAATGAGTTCATTTTGGATGCAAAGGAGAAAGGGGATGCTCAAAGAGGAATTACACCAGCAAATGCAAGAAAATATGTAATAGTATTAACTACTAGTACATTAATGTAATAATGCACTAATTAATGATCTTTATATCTATATCATCTAACATATTTCAAACTTTTCATAGGTTGCAGGACACATCAAAGGCAACAAAGGCCAGGCTGGAAAAGATTGGGTAGCACAGACTTGGCTTTGGTGGATATTCAAAAATTAAAGCATGAATTGTAAGTAGCAGTAAATGAATTGCAGAGAAAAATTATTTATAAAATGCAAATAATTTTTTTAATTAATAAAAAAAAGTAGAGCTCTAATTTTAATTTAGAGGCCATGGAAGAACACAAAAAAATTGCCTTCAAGGAAGGCTATGAAGCCGTGGTTGAATGCCTATGGAAAGCTTCCACTGGCCCAACTGAAGAGTCTCCTGCATCATGTGCACAGGTAAATATGCCAAAAAATATATTAGAAATTGAATACTTGAGCAACAATCTATTTGATAATAATGTGCATGACATTGCAATGCAGCCTCTTAATCATGACACAGATCATACGCCACGTCATGAAGCCCCTGATGTGCATCGTACTGTCCATGGAGGTGCTCATTTGCTATTTAAAACTAATTATGTAATTATTAATACAATTTAACATCTTAAATTGAACTTGGTGTAACATTTTTGTGTATATTTTAGAGGATACAGAATCATGTCGTGTTGAATGAGTGCCGGAGGATGTTCAGACTGATCACCATGTAGATCATGTGGCACATTCAGGTAAAGAAAATCTATGTTTTGTTCTTTTAAATTAATTTTTTTATTTATAGTTCTTTTACTTAAATAAATACTCGTAATTCACTAATATAAAATGGTGTGAATTTAACTCATGAAGTAGTTGTTATTGCAGCGGACCCCCCTTTGGCGCAGCGGTCTCATGTTCCTGAACAGATGAGGAGGAGACATGCGTTGGAATTAGAAATAGTAGAGGAGGGGAATGACGAGGACATTGATCTTCCTCTTAGAAATTACATGATTAAAAAAAATAGCAAGAAACCCAAAAAGAAATGATTGTACTTAACATTTTTTGCTAATGAAAGAACGTTGTCTTAATGGATGTAATTTTGTACTAGTAATGTTGATGAATGATGTGTTAATGAATTCTTCATGAATGTTGTGTGTTAATGAATTATTCATGAATGTTGCGTGTTAATGAATTTTGTGTTAATGAATTATTCATGAATGTTGTGTGTTAATGAATTTTATGTGTTAATGAATGTTATCATGTGATTATAATGATTGAATGTTATATTTCAAAAATGGATGAATGAATGAATGTTATTAAATGTTAATGGGGAATTTAGAGTGATGTTAGGGGGGGGGGAGGGGCCAAATGAGCTTCCACCTTCACGTGGTTGGCCTTGTTTAGTAGAGAATATTAAACTAGTCTCGAAACCAAGTGAAGCTCAAACTTTAAAGATAAGCTTAGAGTTAATAGTGACAACCAATTAGCAAGTTGAAATGAAGTTCTTCATTACAGGTACCTTTTTAGTTTTTAAAGCACAATGTCATGTTTTAATATTGTGTAGTTTTTTTCTTAAGTCAAAGTACTCTTTTACTATAAGAACATAATTTATGACCATTTTAGTAACTATTCTAACATTGCTTTATGACAAATCCTATTTTGGAAAAGATGGCGATAAGTGGTGCTATCTATTCCTTGGGAGATTGGATTGCACAGGTCTGTATCTCAAAATCATTTGCATGTGGTAGAAATGCATACTTACAACCATTTCATTCTACATTTAAAAACATTGATGACACTCTAGACACAAAATAATGCTCATGTTGTTGACTTGACAGTCCTATGAAGGCAAACCAATTTTTGAATTTGAACTAACCCAGATGTTCAGATCTAGTCTCCTTGGATTTAGTCTTCATGGTTCTTTGTCTCATTATTACTATCATCCTAGTGAGGTAACACCTTTGCCTTCTTTCTTAGTCTCTTACAGTTCATACTTGTTTAATTTGAATAATTTTTGAGTTCCTTGCAAAAAGGGTATGACAAACAAATATGGTTATACAGGCTCTATTTCCTTTACTTGAACTTGATGTTATGATTTATCATTTGACATTTTATTATTTTGATGTTGAACTTGAAGCATATGATGATACGATGGTATGATCATGATGCTATGATTACAAGTTTATGGTGTTTTTTTTGTTTATATGATATTATGTGACATTCTAATCTGGATTCATTATTATAGCCTATATCCATTCATAATGTTTCTTCAAATCATCCCTTTTTTGTTGCATCTTTGCTATCAATTTATCTACCATCTTCTATTGAGATTATGGAGATAAGTAAGGTTCATGAACTTCTAGAGCTTACTTTCTCCATGTGGACCTTGTGTGAGTAGACATACAAAATTTGAAGAAGGATTTAGATGAGCAACTCCAATACCACTAGGATTTGATAGACAATAACGAGGTGCTTTGATGCTATTGACCTGAGGCCAAGTACTTGTGCTTGAAGGACAACACACTCAGACCAATTTAATAGAAAAGAATAAGCTATTGTTATCATATATAAATATCTGAGTATATGTTTGAATATGTATAACAATAAACACTTACATTGCTATCAATATATCTTTTTATTTGAATAATACCAAAAACCTAATGTATGAACTAACTTACCAAAAAAAATTAATAATATATGCCTCAAATCAACATTAAATTTCACACAATTCTACGTTCCTCAATTCTTACCTTTAAAAATTAAAATTTATGAGTGGGTTGTGAAATGAATGACTCATAAATGATGTTCCTAAATGATGTAGAGGGAAGGGTGGTGGTATTCAAAACACAATGAAAGTTGATAATTTCAGGGGTTTAGGCACTATCAATCAACCACAAATGCTACAGTGATCTAACTTGCTAAAGCCTTCTACAACACTCCTGAATGATGATTGTGATCTTATAGACTCCCTAATACTTGGATTCAGAGGCTTTTAGGACTCTATCTCAATTCCATACTCCTATTTCAAAAAGCTTTCTCAAATTGGACTCAAAAGTCTAACAGACTGACAACCAATCCTGCAGCAGACTTGGAACATGAATAAATCTACCTTTCTTGAAAACAATAGACAATGTGATGACATTTAGGGATACCCTTTTCTAAGTTCATTAACATATCAGAAGCTTTTACACTATTTTTTTGGACAAACACCCTTATTCAACACTGTTACCTTGATTCAATGCACCGAAATTCATTGGTTTAACAAAGGAAGTACTACACAACGGTCTCCTAACAGTCCCAAATCCTAGATAGTGCTTGTTTATGTCATAAATGGATCAAATCTAAAAGGGTTTAGCCTCAAGGGCTCTATAACACCAAAACCCACAATTTATGCCTTCAAACCCCTGTTATCTAGGGCTTCCTCAAGCTTCCGGTTCTACACACTCCTAAAATGAATTGAAGATGGATTCACCATCAAGTGAACATCATATAATGTTCTCAAACCCAAAATACATCCTTTGTTTCGTTAGATTTGCCACTGCTATACTTGGCATCCGTTACACTATTTTTCCACCATATTCCACACTGTGATCACACTTGTTCCACCCGATTCTGCATGTGCAAAATTAGAAGCATAATAATAGAAATTAACAAATGGTCATTCCATGAATTAGGCCTGTGTATTCATGGAATGACTCTAAACATTATTTCTAAACCTACTGCATAGAGAGTTCAGATAAAAGAACATTGTTCAAAACAACAGGCGCGATAACAAGTTCAATGCAATAATAAACACATTCCAAATGATGATATTGAATGAACAACCTTGTTAATTCACTTACACATCAAAACAAATCAAATTGAGATTCTCGGGAATGAATAGACTCACAAAAATAGAGGGTTTTATTGCTGTGTATTCACCAGTCTTTACACTAAAATCTGCTCTATGTCTCGTGACAGAGACTCCCTAAATAAGACTCCTTAACAAATAACAAAACTTCTTAAAACTACTTCAATCACCTTTCATCGGTTAGTTGAATGATTTGATCTTTAAAACAGTAACCAACTCAAACTTCCCGCTAAAGCCCTAAACTAGCTGTTGATTACTTAAATATTTGAAAATTCAAATAGCCAAATGACTTCATTTGAATATTTTAAACAATAATCCCTTTCTTAAAGACTTAATAACCTATTCTAGACTCTTACAAATAACTATTTCATGAGCAATGTTTTTCATCAAGGGTAATTTGAAGATACATCTTTAAATATGATTCCGTTGCTCCTGCTTTCCAACGATGGAACATCCTGAATAGTTCTAATAGTCTATAGATACACAAAAATGGAATATTGAATTTCATATATGTTCAAAACAAAACATGAACGTAGAAATAACATAAAAAATGTCATCTAGAAATTTCATATATGGACAAGAGAAATAAAAAAAATGGCTATCACATTCTCCTACAAGTTGATTATTGCCAGTAGAGTTTAGAAAGAAAAATATGTTGTAGTAAGTCTCCATTATGTCATAATCAATCATAATTCATTGCATGTATAAACTGAATCTTAAACATGTTGCTGGCAGTGTTAGTTTCAATTTTCATAGTTTGTTAGAGTTGGATTTTATTAGGTAGCTAATTAGTTTAAGTTAGCTATCAAGTTCAGATCCAGGTTTGAAGAAATTGTGCCCTTTAAAGACTACATGTAGCATGTAATCTTCTTCAATAAAATATATAGACAGTTTTATTTGTATGCATCTTGTCTTTGTACTACTATTATCTCTATAAATTTTAACATGATATCAAAGCCCACTCAGTTCTGACCTATCGTAAAGGAACTGAATCTCATAGGCTTTTATTATGTGCCCTGATACCCTCGTACCAAAAATTGAGAGAAGATGGCACCTTTTCATTAATATCAAAAAACTCATACCATAATTTAGGAGAGCAAAAGGAGATCATTTTTCTTGACAAGAAAAGAACTAAAGCATTTATATTAGTTTTCAAAGTGAAATTTACATTGTTAGAAGACTACAATCCTCAATCATCTCATGCCTTCTCTCTTTGGAAATCCCAACCAATGGGCTTTGGATTTTCACCTTGCTCTCATTCATGTTTTGTGGACATGCTAGTTCTATACACGTGAATGTGCTTTTGAAATCACATTGACAAGCTCAATAGAACTTGACCATAAATTAGACACATGTTTCACTGTACGTGTGTAGTGAGTGTATTTGTGCAGTATATAACAATGCACTACGTATTGGCAGGGAAACTACAGTAATGATGCTTAGAAAGGTCAAAGACTAATATGAACCTTCTTGAGGGATAATGCAACAATATTAAGAATGTCGTAATTGGTCACAAACCTTCCTCTATCCTCAAACACCCTCCATAGGAACCTACCTCCATCCTGATGCAGAGCTCAGCAATGGAAGGATAAATGAGCCCAAACACAATCTAAAATCTGATATCGACAGAATAATATTGTTGATTCAAACCATGGATAAATGGTAACAATTGAATCTGTGATCAATAATACCAATTGATGTCTCGGGTTCTACCTTTTCTTTTCCATTCTTGGTTATCCTATGACAGTGGACACATAGTTTCCTCATGGGTTCATCACCTTTTTACTACTATCAAGGTCGGGTTCAACATATGGAAAACTTGTACCACCTTTAGCATCATTCAAATACCAAACACCACCATCTAATGATCTTCAAATCCTTTAATCATTCCTCACTGTCAAATTGGTCATCACAGTCCATCTGACTACTGATTTACCACCTTGCACTGAATAACCATGACCTTGCATTATCTAGCAACAGTTAATAATTCATCAACTTACCGATGTCCACATTTGACACCAGACTGAACTCAGATGAAAAGAAATATAGACTATTGAAAATTTATGAAACTTTCCCTATCGGTTTCCACCATTCCCTTCACGATTGTCATAAAACAAAGATCTTCAAAAAATTGTTTGTTAATAACAAACGTAACCGATTCAAAAAACATTAAACTCTAATAAACCTGATACCAAGAATCTTATCAAACTTCAAATAAAACAATGAACTCTCAAAATGAGATTGTTATCAAAACATTCATACCGATCTTGAAACCGAATTGCATATAATACAGGTTTCAATACAACACCACTATAAAACATTATTAATTCATTCCTCATTATTCAAATCATTTGGCAATTTTGAAAATAGAAACTATAAACAAGAGGATGAAGGATCGAAGGATAGCCAATCATTTTCTTTATTATTCCTTCCTTCGTTACATATTTTCTTTCTCCTTTCACCGATTCTCAATCACCTACTCTACCACTACTCTATCGGTTTTTCAAAGTGTAAACATAAAGAACTTTCAAAACTGATTTCAACTGTAAACTAACTCTGTAATATAACTGACTCTCTAATGTACTGATTTCTCTAGCAGTTTTCATCACTGATTAGAGTAAGCCCTAATTACATGAGAGACACTAGAATAGTATCGTGGAGTTGACAACGAGGTTGTCAATTTCACAATTTTACAAACTCGTGATTTTACAAACCCTTTATTTATTATGTCTTAGACTACTAGGATTTAACCCTACTTGAGTCTCATGCTCAATTACATCATCAATACACAAAAATGGCTTACTAAGCCATGTTACAATATAAATCATCTTCATATAATCCAAAATCTTCAAAATATTGCTAGTAATAACAATGTAATGGAAATAATATTGATAGTTTCTTGGTGTTCTCAGGGAAAAACAATGTAATGGAAATAATAACAAGTAAAATCCCAAACAAATAAACTTTTTACATCCACACAAAGTAGAGATCACGCTCAGAACAACACACTGGTGTCTTGATTGTCCACGGGATAGTGAGTTACTAATTTGTAGAGAATTAAATTTTATTCATTCCAAAAACCTTTCACTTCGTGCCTTTTCATATTCAGTATAATCTCTCCCCTCTAATCATGTGGAATAACCTCTAAATAGACTCCATCTTCTCCCTCAAACCCGACAACAACCTCTTAACTATTTGTAACTGTCTGCAACAGTCAAAACTGACTGTTCACAACATGAAATACTTAGAGATTTGTTGTCAAGTTGATCAGTAGGAGTAAGGATTAAGAGCTCTCTTGCATTCAGATAGGAAACCAAGAACATCTATTTATATGATGTATAATTTTGGAAGTGAACTAGGGTATTTCTGCATGCTTCAACTGGCATTTTCTAGTTATTTATTCAGTTTCCATTCAATTGCTTTACGTGCATTTAGACATTTTGATATATATTGTCTTTTGTATACTTCAAAGCATATTGTGGGGTATTTATTAATAGGAGGGGCTTTTGAGATATGATCTGGGATCTATGTGAACATGAAATTTATTTCCATTATTTCAAGAATGGCTTGGTAATTACATATTTCTTGTTGGCCTCCAAATAAAAAGGTCTCACATTGTAGATGGGAAGTTGTTCATATCCATTTTTTTGCAATTGTGATGATATATTTTAACTATCCTTGTGTCAAAAATATTCAGTAGGAATACTATTATATATTTTTTAGCTATTTGATCCTGATTGTCATTTGTCTTAAAGATGTCAACTAGAAGTATGACCTGATATGTTGCTAAATGCTAAGTGATAATGAATTCTATGAGGTCACACTTATAAACCTAGTGACAAATATTTATTATTATATGAGGTCTTGCATATATTTTTCCATGGCAATCATCTAGATGTTAGAACTTTATAGGATAATATAAGATGATGAAAATAGTGATTCATCGTTTAATAGCATTTTTGACAAACTAAAGCTAACACTAGGAATTGCCCACAATGTCTTGGAACATTTTAGGTTAACATAAATATTTAATTTTGCTGGAAACAGGGCCAAATATGTTGGGCAATATCGGATTACAGACACTGAATCATTGGAAGCAGCTATGGAGGCAGCTGGGACAATCCAGTTTGCTATAGAAGCCAAACTTTCTCTTGAGCCACCAATACCAAGTCTTCGTCGTCATGGTGACAATGATCGTTGGCATGATGTTGGAGTTAGTGTTGCCAGTGGTAACTTTTTAGCAGCCAAGGTTGGTTGACAGGAATGATGAGGTTTAAGCTACTCATGTTATGGATGCATTGATTACAAAATAGGCAGAAAATACTAGTTGTATAGTTAACATGATGGTCTGCTTTTGAGTAATTTGGAGTATTAGAGTGCTTTCAAGTTACAACTTAAGCAGTTGTTTTTGTTTAGTTTCCTTTAATTAGGTCTGTGATATTACTCATTAGAATTCTTTGATGAATCTGAAGGATTTAATGTTTGGTCTGAGAGTGTAGCACTTCATTGGCTTTTAACATTAGCCCATGAATGTTTTGTATTGTCTTGAGACAGTGAAGAGGTGTTGTTAGTGGAATTGACTTTGTTGCTCTCACTCTACTATCCTATCTTATGTCGTATCCTATAGTTCTATGACTTAGTTGATCACAACTGAAATAGGACCTTGGTTGTCTCTACTTCTGGTATCTGTGTTTCCTCCTATTTCTAACTTACTATTTTTAGTTCATGGAGGCACCTTAAGGACTTATGTGCATATTCTAGTTTGTAAGTAAGGATTCTAGTTGTTTATCCACTTTATTTCACAATGTTGGTCCTCATGCAGATATGTCTTGCACTTCACCACAACGTGTGATGAATATTTTATATGATGCTTCTTTCCTTATGATCTGTGCATATCCTTTACCAATCTACTTGAGTAAAATTTCTTTTTTGATTGGTTAGTTCCTCTTGCATTGTGACCAGCTTAAATACCATGACTGATAGGTGTCTCTTCTAGTGAATTCAATTGGGATTTGCAGTAGTCCAAGTTTTTTGGGGTATGTCATACCCAAAGAGTTGGATGTGTTATCTTTCCCAATTTCAACACTTTGTCATTTCTTCTGAGGATTTAACTTGAATATCTATAATAGAAGAAGCCCTAATATTTTTATCTCTTAATCTCATCTCATTGGACTATAATTTATGCTATATTTTAGTTACCATAAATCCCACACATATTATGAATTCATGCTACATTTTACACTGCAATGCTAATTATAGACAACCAATATATTCAACTAAAACTAGGAAAATATTGAAATGGTGCACCACAATTATTTTTTAAACAACATTTTGGATTGGTCTCAATTTTGACCTTTCAACACTTATTTTTTGCCAGAATGCTATGCATTCAATGATCTTTTCCATGAACAACCGTGGATAGTTCGACGCTAAAAGTTTGAGTTAACATCTCAATTTTGACCTTCACACCAATTGACCCAGTCGAGGTGGTGGTTTTATTCTTCCACTTCCAAGGGATTGTTACAGTGGATAATTCGACCACTAGTCTAGTCGAAATTTCAACAATTAATCACCACGTAGACAATTCAATGAAAAAAGATCGATGATAGTTTTAGTCACCTATTCGACCAATTGTTGTAGACAATTTGACCTTTTCTCGTCGAAATTTAGGGCAAAATTTACTAGCGTAAACAACTACCCCAACACTCTTTAAATACCAATCATTAGCCACAAGTTGGCTGGATGAAACAATTAACTCTTACAAACAAATATTAAATGCAATACAAGTTGGCTGTCAAATATCCTCACAATTATTAAATTCAACATGTTGGCCTCCAGATCCACATAGGAGAATCCAACAAAAGCTACTAACAATAAATGCACCAATTCAGCCAAGCAAATCTTCAAGAACACTAGTTGGTAAGATTGTTTACCGAGCAGTAGAGAAATAACTGAGCACCAACGAATCGACCACGCCAAGCATCACCAAGCAATGCAGTTATCACCGAGCACCAGGAGAACCGATGCCTTCAGTTACCGAGCACCCCGGTAAACACTGTAACCGAGAAACCATACTCCAAAACCAAGCAAATACTTCACCAACTATGATCAAAACTACCAATTTGCCTTTCCTAAACAAACATATTTTTGGGTGATACATGATTGCCAAAAATCCTAGGATGCTCCTGCATCAATAAGTAAGAGTTTTGGTTTATGTTGATTTACCCACTAACATTTGATATGTGTTCAAGAATTGGTATTAGAGAAAAGTTCCTCTTGAAGAAGCTTAACTAATTAAGGTAGATCCAAGATGGTGCAAAACTTACACTTTCAGGCCCTAATATTTGATGCTACAATTTTTTCTTATTGGAAAGACAAGATAGAAGCATATTTGGAAAGGTGAAAGGTATAAAATTTAAGCTAAAGAGATATGGGATAAGTTGATTTTGGTATATGAAGAATATTCAAAGAAAAAATAGACAAGACTAATGAACATAAAATTGAAGTATGAGTTCTTAAGAAAGGCATAAGATGAGAGTCTTGAAAGCTATATATATATAGTCACAAATATTGTTGATGGAATCAGACTTGCTAGAAGACATCTTGAAGAAAGAGGTGTTATAATTAATATCTTATTAACCCTACTAAAGTAGTTCATACCAATGATATATTCAATTATGAAAATAAATGATCTAAGTTAGTATTAAATTGATCAACTTATTGGTTCAATTTCTGCATTTGACATTGTAGAAGTTGAAAGGGAAAAGAGAGAGATTGCATTTAAAGAAGGTGAAGAAGTTGAGCCAGTGAAAAGAAAGATGTTGGGTGAATCTGAAGCATTTAATTAAAGAAGATCTAGGCAAGGAACTAGTAAATACAAAGGTAAGTTACCTCTTAAGTTCTTTAATTATAGAAGAATAGGAAATTTTACTAATGATTGCAAGTATAAAGAATATTATAGTGAATCGGAAGATGATAATAGAAAAGACAATCAAAAGAAAGGTGATGTTGGAAAAGAAAAAATTCCAAAGGAAAGAGTAAGAATATTTATGCTCTATGGAGGAACACTTCTATGAAGTTGAAGATATTGGTGAAATTATTGAGGAATCTTTGTTCCGGGATATTTAATAAAAGAAAGAGGTAAAGAAAGAGGAGATTGCATTACATGCTAAAGTTGTTGTAGATGCATGGATTATGGATTCTAGATGTTCAAATCATATGACAGGTAAGAAGAAAAGATTTATTAAGTTGGAATAATATGATGGAGAAGCAATCCAATTTGGAAGAGAAGTAAGTGAACAAATCAAAGGTGTTGGAACAATTTCAATTGAGGGTGAGCATAAAAGTGATGATGTGTATTGTGTTGAAGGTTAGAAACATAATTTGTTAAGTGTTAGTCAAATGTGTAAGAAAGGTTATGAAGTTATTGTTACCAATTTTCTCTACATGGCTCAAATTGTCAAGTTGGTCTAGTTCTATTCATTTATCAAGTGAAAGGTTCATTTTATTATTTTTTCCTAACTCATTGCATCCATTTGAATTGCATATACATTTCAGTTATCATGCAATGTGTAGTTTTAAAATAATAAAGTTCAGTTTTCCATTAAAATACATCAAATAGAATCTAAGATATGTACAAATGAAAAAATTCTCTTTTCATTTTTTAGAATTACTTTACAATGTTCATTTCTTGTTGCAAAATAAGTAATGTACAATTGAAATGCATTAATTGCAAAATAGGTTGCAAGTACATTATCATTTGAAAGAGAGAAAAAATTAAAGACCTACACAAGTCATGGGAAAGCTCTTAAAATGATGCAATGAAAAGGATACAAGAAAAGAAGTCAAGATTTAGAGAAGGGGGAAAGATTCATCATTTCCTATGGAATGACAGATTGTACTTGAAATATGGGTTAGCTAGATGCAATCAGTTTTCCTTGTATCTTCAAGGTACTTACAAGGTAGTGAAAAATATATTAGAGAAATGAAGGGTCTTGATCCTATCTCTAAAAATCAACTAACTATACAAATGCATACTTTCAGTCACATCAATATGGATCAATTAGGAAAACAAGTGAAAACCAATCTGAATTACATGTTTTAACTAATGAGTTTGTGTTTTGTGCAGCTAAAGGAATGCATAGATATTAAAATACTAAAGGGACATATTTTCAAAGTGTGAAACCTTTTAGTTCTTTGTTTATCTACATTGTAGATTCATAGTGAACCTATAGAATATTCGAGGGCCATATCATTCTGGTATGAAACCTTGTGGTCTAACACGTTGAGTACAGATAAACGATCAACCATACAAGGACACAAATTCTAGATACACTTACAACCAATGATATGATATATTAGAGAGGCTACAAAAATCAAGAAAATTAAAATAAAGATGCAGCTGATTCAAAATTAGAGAAGTAGAAATGGTACAAAATGAGCAAACCTAGAGGTGTGTACATTTAAGTACAAACCTTCATGAAACATTAAATCAACATGATTTCAACTTGAAATCATTAGACCTATCCTAATTAAGCAATTCAAAATGAAAGAGTCAAGAGCATTTCATGGATCTCTAACTACAAGGATTTAAATATTTCTCTCAGCTGCAATAGATCCTTAAGTGACAACCTATAGTATGAGAATAGGCAAATATTGATGCAATTATGATCTAGGATAAAGGATTGATGAAAATGAGACTAGATTGATGAAAATTAAACTATCCTACATATACATATACATATACATATACATACATATATACAGACACACACATACATGTCATTCTTTAAAACCAAGAAGTGATTAAGGTGTCTATCCTAGATGTGTTTATTACCTTTGTAACCTAAATTGAAGTAACTTTTAATTTCAATTGTCATAATTCTATACAAACATACTTTACAACTCAAATAAAAATGGTGAGGGGAGATGAACCAATATGTTCTTAAAGTCCTAAATGTTCCAACAAAATTCATACCAAATATACATGTAGACGTATACACAACACTACCAAAAATATTTATATCAAATACAATGAGGGCATGCAATTATTTCAAACCTGTCTACTAATGAATTAGATTGCACTGAAACATTCAATTTGAATGGGCTATGCAACATAATTAACAGGTATAAAGTGTTAGGAATGGGAACACTGAGAGGGGGGGGGGGTGTGAATTAGTGTTCACTGTATTTTAACTTTTCACTTTAATGTTTATGTTGAACTTAAATGCTTAAGTACTGAAATAAACATTCACATAAACATGAAACATGAAATCAACACATAACACCAATATGATTACGGGGAAACCCAAATAGGTAAAAACCCTGGTGGGAATTGATACCCACTAATATTCTACACTAGTGTTTTGTGATCCTTGTTAGAAGATCCTTTACCCTGTTAGGAGTAGCTTTACAATGCTTTAAGTACAATAGACCTTGTTAAGGGTCAGACCCTCTTAGGAGTCTTTTACAATGATCCCTATTAAGGGAGTGGACTCACTATCCTAGAGCTCACTACTCAAATGATGAAGGCTACAACCTTCTGATATCAGATACACACTGTATCTGTCGGGTGAACTGTCATTGTGACACTGCTTGTCAGATCAGTTCCTTTGATGCGCTGATGCTTTAACCTCTAGAAAAGATCTAATACATCTTCTAGTGTCTTTGCACACTTCTACTCTACTTATTATAACTCTCTATCAACTTCCATACATATTACAATGGGTGCATCTTATATTTATACGCTCATACAAAATAAACAACTAGGTCGGCCTTATAACTAATTACAAACAATGCTTCCAAATGAATTGGCTTAAGTGTGCTTACAAACAAACAAGTATATATTTTGGCAACCTAAATAAAATGGGCACATAGCCTTTACAATGTTACATTATGACTACAAACCAAAATACTAACTATCGGCTCCATGCTCTGTTCTCTACTGGCACATACTGGCTATGCAACTTCAACTGACTGTAACTTTCACATCTTTGCATATCTACTTATGCTCTCATAGAATAAGCATAAGTATAGTCTAAAAAACTTAACTTCTATGGTGTATACCATAATTCATCTGTACACAGGTGCGTTGATGCTCTGAGCTGCAGGAACTTTGTACACTGTCCAGTCTTCAACACTTAACCGAATACTGATCTTTACGTCAAGTGCGCTGACTCCAAACTGCTATATGACTTTGTTGCCATAATGAAAACACTATATCTAGTCATATACCTTAGTATAGACAACTTTCCAACAATCTCCCCCTTTTTCATTGATGGCAACAAAGGAATATAGCCAAGTTGCTAACTGTCCCTTAACACAAAAACTTTTGTCTTCTATACATTATTTATACACAATCTTATATCTCCCTATACATATATATACTCCATATTCTATACACAACTCCCCCTTTGACATTAATGAAAAAAGTGTACCAAAAAATTGTATCTGTACATACTTACTTAGGGAAAACATCTGGATATGCTATCTTGAGATTCTGGATCTCCTTCCAAATAGTTATCAATGAGTTAACTATCTAGAGATGGGCGCATAAAGCATATTGAAGCTTCTCCATCTTCTTCAAATCTATGCTCAGACCTTGATCATAGGTTATCATGGTGGCATCAATCTCCTTTATGTTCTGATTGAGAATGTCTAGTGAGGGCGCAAGAGCATTCCTCAGCTGAGTCTATCTAGACCTTATCTTTTCCATTTCTTTTTCTTCCTTCTCAATTTTGTCCATCTGACCTTGGTAGATATTGTTGCACATGTTGACATTAGTGGATGTGTCTGTCATTGAACTCTTCACCTACTCTATCATAGCTTCTGCTTCTTTTATTTTCTTGAAATGGGCATCAGTAAGCTTATCCTAATCCATGCAGTCTACAATGAATTTCCTTCCTTGAACAACAAATTCTTTTAAAGATGCTTGTCCTATCTTGAGTGAATTCAGATCTAGAGAAAAGTTTCTCATCAACTCATTTAGTCTCTTCTCTAGGCACTTCTCTTCTGCAACCTTGGATGCAGATTCTTCAAGGCTTGAAAAATTGCTTTTGAACTGTGAGATGACTATACTCACATCATCAACCAAGTGTACTTTTAGCACTTTCTTATCCTCTGGCAATAGATTGTTCAAGATGTTTACTGATTCTACCAAGAGAGGATTTCTCATGAATTTTTTCTCCTTTGCTTTCTCCATAGCTAAGACGTTGAAATTAATCAGGTCTTCCTCTTTCCATGAGTCCAAATTGGATGTGTCAGGTGTCAAACTTGACAACAATGCTGAGGAGGGAGTGATGGGAGTGTTATCCATCACTTCTTGTTTCACTGAGACCAATTCAACAGAAGATTCATTTTTATGTTTACTTTCTTTTTCCTCTTCTCCTTCTTTCTTTTCTTCTTCTTTCTCATCTGATATGTCTTCAATAAGCACTTCTTCTTGATGAGTGGGAGGTGAGTTGTTGCATAAGATTTCAGCTTCTTATGTGCTCACAAAAGCTTCCTCAAATTTGTCTAACTCTATGCCAGTGGCCGCCATGGCTATCTCCACATTATCAATGATAAAGGTGTTTTCCTTAAGTGACTCTGACATGGGCATAGATTTATCTACCTTTTTTGTGCTTCCACTGCAGGTGTTGAATCCTACGGACCTGTAGATTGTACATTGATGGTCTCTTCTACTTTGTCTTGCTTACTAGGTGCTTGAGAGATAGGCACAAACTTAGGTTTCATGTGCTGCTCTAAGAGAACCTTCTCAAAAGCCTTCTCTATTTCCTGAGAAATCAGCTCATAGTCTTTGTTCATGAGGTGAAGTGTCCTCATCTTTGTTCTTAAGTATGGCTTCACCATATTTAGTAACAATGACCTTTCTTCAATAGAACATACTGGAAGAGTGGAATCAAGAATTTGTTCCCTTATTCTGAGATCTTCTTCAGTGGCTTATCTTTTTAAGGTATCCATTATTTCCCATACCTTATCTAGAATTTTTGTTTTCAATTCAAGAACTATCTTCTTGAACTTTATCATGTGTTTGATAATCATACCATGTATTTCTGATTTGTCAATTTCACTATATGTTTCATAAAACTTTCCCACATGATCAATTCTACCCTCATCAACAATTCTTTCACTCAAAGCTTTAAGAATTGGTTTGAATCCTATCTTAGGAGGTGCTTGACTGGTTTTCTTTCTCCTTAATGCTCACGAGGATGGATGTCTAGTGATGACTTCTTTCTTTCTCTTGATTATTGGTTTATACTTTGGAGGAGCAGTAGGATCATTGGTTTCTTTGGGTGCAAAAGGAGTGTCATTAGTCTTATCCTTATGACTGTCATCTTTTTCAATTTTTATCTTCTTTATCTTAGGATCTTCTTGTCCTTCTTTTGCTATTGCACTTTTCATTTCCAAAGCAATCTTCTCTTCCCTTGCCTTGTCAAGGTCTGCTTGGTATACACCAAGATTTCCAAAGCAATCTTCTCTTCCCTTGCCTTGTCAAGATCTTTGATGTGATTTTAGAGGCTTTCCTCTTAGTTGTTGTGTTGTTCAATTTAGCATCAACTTCCCTTGTCTTTTCCTCATAAGTTCCCCACCTAGGATCATTGGGATCTTTGGGGGCTGACAGTAGTACTTGTGCATATGCTTCAAGGACTTGTTCCTCTACCTCATAGCCAAGTGGATGAATCCACTTAGTCCTTGGTTCAACTACTTCCATACAAGTTGTGTCTATCTCCACCATAAAAAAAATTGTATCCTTATACTTTTCCACAATGTTCTCTAGAATTTTGTATCTCATCTGCACCTTAACACTAAAGGTCTTCAATTCCAATGTTACATAGTCTCTCAATGTACTTTTAGTGGATGCTTTGTTGGATATCTGAGGCATGGTTGGAATGGACTTGTCCAAATACATATCTGAAACTTTTCCAACTATATGAAGGTACATATAGATGATTAATGATCCAAACCTGAACATCTTTGTCTTGTCATGCTTGATAGCTTCGAAGTTATCTATCAACTATGCGCACAAGATCTCACACAATTTGAACTCTCCATCTTCCTTCACAAGTCTGATGGCTGCTAGAATAGTGCCCATAGACACACTATTCACCCTTTGGTGTGATGAAACCTGTAACCAGTATCATTGACATCAATTTGATGTCTGCTTGTTCAATAGGCTCTATTGTCATGTCGCGCCTATCACTCCTAGACTTACAAGTCCACTCAACTATTTTCTTGACATCCTTGCCCACAAGAAGGACGACATCTATCCTAGAAAGGCCTGTCATCTCATGAATCAAGTCATTGGTGATTCTAACTGGTACATCACCAATCCAAAACAAATCATCATGAATTCTGCTCAATAAGATCTTTATCCATTCTATCTCATAGAATTTATATGCCATAGCATACTCAATAATAGGATGATCATTCTATTTAGCATATTCATCCATGAATGTTTTGTCAGGTTTCAACATGGTATCCATGTGTGCCCTAAGTCTATGTAATCCCTAATGTCTTCCACATGCATGACGCCCATAGGCATGCGGGAGAAAGCTCCCTCTAAATCATCTACGGTTGATTTAAAAGGGTGCCTCTTGAAAACATATCTTTTCTTCTCAGTGACATCATAAACAATGGGAGTGGCCATGACTTACTTAATAAACACTTTCCAACTGATCTCTGAGATAATTTGATGACTTCTGAATCGGCGCAACGAGCTAGGCTTTCTACAACTGACCAAATGCATTGCAAACACTGATAGTTCAATCTCCAAATCTTCACAACAACTTCCAAGGCTCTTTCTGCTCTCTATCGATCTAAATTTGAATGCAATGAGCAATCAAATAACTTTATGTTTACTTAAAAGTGAAAATTTTGCCATTAATGCAAGTCATGTAAACTAGGTTGTCACTTCAAAATTTGCAACTCAAGTTCTGCTAACATTCAGCATGTGCGCTCTTGCACGAAGGTTCCTATATACTCCAAAAGCTTAAGTCCAAAGGTGCACACTTTGAGGATGAGTATACCAGCCACACAGGGGTCTAGAGCTAAATTAGCTCCCCCTATGACCCTAAGGTCCATTTATCTAGTTGTAGAGGGTGCGTCCATTACGGATGCATCCAATACATTCTCATCAGTCATGTCCTTTTTCTCTAACCAAATCATGCTCACATCATCTGAGGCTTTGACAAAATTAACTTCTCCTACGGGATCCAAAACTGGTTCTTCGGCCTTTTTAGGGCTTCCCTGACCTTGTATCCTTGATCTACAAAACCTTGAGATATGTCCAACCTTGTTACAAGAGTGACAAATGTCTGGAGGTCTTATATTCCTTAGTGCATTGACATGAGTCACCATTCTGCATTGTTTTGTTGTGTGACCATTATAGTTACATATCTGGCATGTAATATTCTGAGAACTTACATTTGTCTGATTCTAATTTCTTTGATCTTGCTGAATCCTGTTCTTCTTACTAGTCTTACAATTCATAGCTCTATGACCAAACTTGTTGCATGAATAACAGTAACCATCAAAAGGTCTTACCTCTGTATAGTTCCTCACAATGTGTCCATGCTTGTTACATGCAAAACAAGTGTGGTCTACTTGCTTGCGCTCATTCTTAGGTGGTCCACTATTATCTTTGGTTTGATCTTCAGTCTTTTCAGCATCAGTAGAGTCCTTTTGTGAATCCTTTCTTGCTCGCATATTTTCAATCTAATTTTGTGCTTCATTGCATCCAATACAGCTAGTGTCTCCTTTGGCTCTTCTTACATACAACTGAGATTCTACCAAATCAGCACTGGTGTGTGACTTGTCAATATGATCCTTTGCCTTTTTTAATTCAGATTCCAAGCTTTCTTTCATATTCCTTAGCTCCAAGACTTCCAAGTTAGCTTCCCTTAAATCTTCATTGAGTTGAAGATTCTCCTTGACTTGTTCATTATAGACATCTTGATTGTTCATCAGTTTGTCGTCAAATTCTTCAAGCTGATTTAATAAGGATGCATTTTCTTCACTCAACTTCTTGACCTTTTCTTCAAGATCACTGTTAGAGCATCCTTTCAAATTCTTTCTTATTTTTTTGATAACTAATTGAGTATCGCTAAATTTTTATTTTAGTTCTTCAATTTCTCTTTTTGAATTGTCTAGGTCTTCAAGAGCGGCTTCAAGATTTTTCTTCAAATGTTTCATTTCTACTTTCTCCATGATCTCCTCAAGTGGTTAAACTTCTTTGCTGAGGACCAAAGCTCTGATACCAATTTTTAGGAATGGGAACACTGAGAGGGGGGGGTGAATCAATGTTCACTATATTTTAGCTTTTCACTTTAATCTTTATGTTGAACTTAAATGCTTAAGTACTGAAATAAAAATTCACATAAAAATGAAACATGAAATCAACACATGACACCAATATGATTACGAGGAAACCGAAATAAGTAAAAACCTCGGTGGGAATTGATACCCACTAATATTCTACACTAGTGTTTTGTGATCCTTGTTAGAAGATCTTTACCCTGTTAGGAGTAGCTTTACAATGCTTTAAGTACAGTAGACCTTGTTAAGGGTCGGACCCTATTAGGAGTATTTTACAATGATCCCTGTTAGGGGAGTGGACTCACTATCCTAGAGCTCATTACTCAAATGATGAAAGCTACAACCTTCTAATATCAGATACACACTATATCTGTCAGGTGAATTGTCACTGTGACACTGCTTGTCAAATCAGTTCCTTTGATGCGCTGATGCTTTGACCTCTTGCAAAGCTCTAATACATCTTCTAGTGTCTTCGCACACTTTTTCTCTACTTATTATAACTCTCTATCAACTTCCATACCAAATACAATGGGTGCATCTTATATTTATACGCTCATACAAAATAAACAACTAGGTCGGCCTTATAACTAATTACAAACAATGCTTCCAAATGAATTGGCTTAAGCGTGCTTACAAACAAACAAGTATATATGTTAGCAACCTAAATACAATGGGCACATAGCCTTTACAATGTTACATTATGACCGCAAACTAAAATACTAACTGTCGGCTCCATGCTCCGTTATCTGCTGGCACATATTGGCTATACAACTTCAACTGACTGTAACTTTCACATCTTTACATATCTACTTATGCACTCATAGACTAATCATACGTATAGTTTAATAAACTTAACTTCTAGGGGGCATACCATAATTGATCTGTACACACGTGCGCTGATGCTCTAAGCTGCAGGAACTCTGTACACTGTCCAATCTTTAACACTTAACCGAATTTTGATCTTTACATCAAGTGCGCTGACTCCAAACTGCTATATGTCTTTGTTGCCATAATGACAACATTATATCTAGTCATATACCTCAGTATAGAAAACTTGCCAACAAAGTCATATAGCAGTTTGGAATATTCAGAAACCTCAAGTCAATACTTGTTAAATGTAAATGGGAGGAAGTAAATGGAGCTATATACCTTAACTTTCATGTCTTAACAATAGTGTAACTTTTATCTGTGTTGAGCATGTTTTGGGTTCACAACTTAACTTGCAGAGACCTCGACCAAAGAAATTGCGTTCTAAAATGAGTCAAATAGTCCATAATAGGTGGAAGAGAAAGGAATGAAAGTTGAATCGATTGACTAGGAGTTAGAAGTATACAATGAAATTTTTCTCAATAAATGCAAGAATTTATGTGGAAGTAAGGAGAAGGGATGCATAGTTAGTTCCATTGCAATGGATAGTGGAGGATTACACAAATCCACTTTTTCATTGCACTATTATCAATTAGGACTTGCAGTCTTACGATACCATTTTAGTGGTAATTTTTATGCACTTCCCCATTGAAGGTCATTGAAACACTTTTTCAACATAGTTTAACATTGAAATAGATTCCAACAAAAAGAAAGAGTGTAAGGTGTTGCTTAGAAATAAATGGGAAGAAGATGGTGTATTGGGTGCTCATGTGATGGAATTCCACTCAACCACTTTGTCCAATTGAAATGATATGCTACACAGCTTGAGGGTGTGGGTCAAAGTACATTTTCTTCAATGCACCAAAATGGGAAAAAAATGACACATAGGTCAAATTATTCTCTGACATGTGGTAAATGGACTTCAAAATTATGAAAACTCATGTTCTTCCATTGACATTTAGTGCAAGTATTTATTGATATCTTGGTTGAGTCATCCTATTACATGTTGTAGATTGCATCGACATATAAGTGAGACCAAATGAACATACTTGGAAACAAAAAACATGTCACATCCATCTATTCTTAACACATATTTGCAATTCTTATCTCCCACTCTAAATCCAAAAGTAGAAACAAATTAGGTATGTTTGTTTAGAATGTCCATAGTTTTGTTCACTAATGCATCCATCCCAAAGTAAACTAAACCAAAGAGGAAAATAAGTTTTCGATAATGTGAGTGATGCCCTTGAGGCTATGATGGAAACCATGTTCTTGTCCCCTAATCTTGGTTGAGTTATAGTCACTTTACTTAGTCTTGGGCTACAATATCAAGTGCCACTAGCATATGATGAGACCCTTGCAAATATAATTCATAGGATCAAAAAATATAAAGTATGGTGAAGTAGGTGGGAAATTCAAATCTATTGAAAAGTTTTGGATGTTTATGTTGATTATATCCCATATTACGCCATGCCCTTTATTCAAGGGAGGGGATAGCATGGATGGACTGTTTAACATCCTATTTCTTTAGAAATCCATTTCTTTCTCATAAATGGCCATTTCCTTTGGTTCATGTTACTTCATTTCCTTCTCTCTCTTTTGTATGTCCTCCTCATCCTCCTCTTTTTATTTGTACCTTTCCTTTTTCTTATGCATGATCTCCTTTTCTTCTCTCTCTAGCTCCTTATTTTTTCCCAATATACATGTTTCCTTATTCTCTTTGGTTCACTCTTTTTTTCTTTGATGTCCTCAAGTTCTTTCTTCCTTGATTCTTGCTCAATTATCAAATTCATGTAATCACCAGATGTTAACAACTAGGATTGGCAGATCAAGTGGATTCGATTATCAACCTCTCTATTGTATTTATGGTTGACAATGTGAGTGAGAAACTTTAAGAATTTAATCATTACCATTTCTAGTTGAGATCTGGATGTGTCACTTACTTATGATAGTAAGCTATCCTCTTCATCCTTCCCAACTTCTAATGTTTCTTATTTCAAATTTGCATCGATACCACTATCTAATATGGAACAATCAACATAGTAATACACCACTTCTGGCAGGATAGTAATGGGTGGTGAAGGGAAAGTGAAAGTTCCTTGTTCCCATTTCCATTGCAAGTTAAACCATAGATTCATTGCCCCTTCCACCAACCACAACAATGGTATTCATTCGGATGGAAGAGAAAGACTATCATTCACATTCTCAACTAGGATTTCCACCATGTTATGAGGTGGATGATCACAATCCACTTGTACATTAGAATCATATTAACATATTTAAGCAATGTTTACTTCAACATCTTTTGTTGAAATATCAACTCCTGATAGGATAATAATGCTTTGCACCATCAAAGCATCTTTTCTATCATTAATTTATAATGTGTTGTGGGGTTGCATGTCCTCAAGGAAAACATCATGACTGAGGGGAAATATCTCAGTTCTTCTAAAGTCTTCTATAATGTTAGAAATAGTCAATTCCTTTCTCAAAGATTTACTACCTATTTCTGCTAGTTCTTCCCTTTTTATTTCTACATTTGAAAAGCTTTCCAACCATGATGCTCATTCTAATTTGAATTATGTTCTCAATGGAGAAAAAAAACTCACATCTAGGGGATGTAGTTTCTAAGAGGTGTGAGTTGACAATATTTGTAGATCAAAGCCTAGCATTCTTTCCTCCAAGATGGTTGTGTCTGCAACATGGATTCCATGGCCATCAAATATTGAATTAAGTGCTTATTGGTGGGTGAAACACCCCTTGGAATAGAGCACGCTAGGTGGTGTAACCAATTAAGGAAGATTTCCTTGGAAATCCACACATGTTTTTGGGCTAACATGCAAGCACCCAATTCAAATTTGGAGGTGTAATTATTTAAGTTATTATTTCCTTTGAAAAAGTAGAAGCTTGAAATGATTTTCCTAGAAGCATTAACACAAAAAATAATGGTAATCCATTCACAACTCTTGGGAGCTATGGAAGAGATGTTCCAACTTCCTATTCTAGCAAGTACCCTCATGGCCCCATTTTTGCCCACCTAGACACTAGTTTCATCACAATTCCATATGTGAGTAGGACCATATGGATTTGCAACATATTCTTTTGACAATGTCTCATATAAATTAGATACAACTACTGGTTTGAGATTCATTGCATTGTCTTTGTTGAGGCTTTCAACTATTTGCAATGTCAGATCTAGATGTTAGGCCTTAAAACCCATCCACCAAGACTTCCTAGGCATGCATCCTTGAAAGGGGAAAGTTTAATCTCACATATCTAAGCCACAACTACCTTCAAGTTGATAATATCTATTCCATGACCAAATCCGACCATCTCTTGACACCATTCAACAATCTGGTCTTCTTCTTCAGCAATGAGTATTGTTGGGGGACCTTTCTAGGAGGTGGTTATGAGACCACCAAACCATTTGGAGAGTGTGGCTATTGGGATGCTCCATTTCTTTGATTCAATCCTTATTAACATGTTGTTTTCCTCGACATATTTGAGTGCCCCTTCCATGTCAGTTGTAGACCACAAATTTTGTTGCATTGTAACTTTTGGTGCTCTTATAGGTGTACTATCCTCCACTACTAGTGGGATAGGTTGTGGATTTCTCAAAACAAGAGGTGGGGTTTGAGGTTCTTTACATAACCTAACTCCTCTTTTATGAGCAACCACCTTGTTGATGCTCTTTTACTTGCACAACAAGTATTCATCCAATCTCTCTTCCTCATCTATAGACAATAAGAATAATAGGTATGTTAGTAGTGAAAGCATTTATAATTTAATTTTAAATAGCTAGTTAAGACAATGAAGATTTAGATTATTAATTTGGTATGTGACCTGAGAATTGAAGTACATTAGAAAATGGGTATCTATGAAAAGGAACCAACTAACTATATCATTTAGTAGAGTGATGTTTGTTGATCAATATTAACAATGATGCTTGACGAGAAACTATTTTTCATTTTTAGATTCAATGATAATATAGTGTAAGATGGTAGTGATGCTTGCACATAAGAAGTATGGTTCCCTTTAGAAAACATAATATTTTTTGACAGTTATTCATGGATGTTTGTTTAGTTTCTTGGATAGTTATATAGTAGGGATGTAAAACAATAACAATTATAGAAACCTAACAATTAGTCTGGTAGGGATTCATGGTCGAATCCTTCTAGGTCAACTAGACGTGGTGGTGTAGTTTGACTTGGTTCTCTCCAAATAATTTTTTGAGTGTACACTCGGAAAAGAATATTAGGAGAGAAATAAGTTGGTTTACAATGAGGTAGAATGTATAGCTTGGTAAAAAATCCAATATGGGATATGTTCATTCAAGACTTTTTGAACCCTCTATTTCCATGAAGACTTTATGATCTTTATCAAACTTGTGGATCATATTTTTCTAAGAAATATCTATTTAGATAGTTGGTTTGTCATGATTCAAGAATGACCTTGAATAATTTTGAATAGAAACAAGATCTTCTCAAAAATACAAGATCATCACAAGGATATGGACCACAAAGAATTGTCCAATAATATGAGCATGGTTTGCAAGCCATTCTTGTAGTGCTCAAATTCATGGAAACAAGATCTCCACTAGTCGTTATGTGGGGGGACTTGGTCTATGGGGTGAGGGGGAAGATTCTCAGAGATATGTTAAGATTTTATCATCTACATCATTTGGAGAGTAGCTAAAAAGAAGACCTTGGCTATTTAGTGTGTGATGGGCCATCAAGTATTTTTCCTTGTCATTTTCATAATTTTTTACATGAATATGATAGTGTTGATTTGTTTTATTAATATTGATGCTCAATTGTGTCCATGTTTGTTTTCTGTATTAGATCATTGTCACTTTTCCACAATCATTTACATCATGCTTTAGTTTATAGATCTAAAATGTGACCTAAAAGTTGAAGTATGGTAGAATATGGGTAAGTATGAAATGGAACAAACAAAACCATGTGATTTACTAGAGTGATACCTAATAATCAATATTTATAGGGAGACTCTCCTAAGAACTAGTCCTTAGTCCTTCACCAAGTCTCTTCCAAGACTTATTAGGGTTTCTTTCTCACTTAGAACCCTACAATCATAGGAGGCTTCAATTTTCTATCCTCCTCTGATAGGATCATACTAGATTCCAAACTCTTATGTTAGGACTAACCTAGTTTCCTAACTCAATAAATCCTCAATCCCTTGATCAGGGTCTCACAAGGCATCCCTTTTATCCTAAGAACTCCTCTCAATTTCCTCTATTAGATTAAAACTACTCTCACTCTCTAGGTGACCTATCAATGTTCAAATCCACCTTCCCTTCTCATGCTCACTTCCACCTAACCAAGTGTAATCAACCTCCTAAGAAAATTTAGAATCTTGTAGGGGTGTGGAGGTAATAAAAATCATCACTTTTTAAAGTTATTGACACATTTTGTTAAGATATTTTCATCTCTTCCTTACTGATCTCACCAATTTTCTTATCTTGGCCTTGTAGCCCTTGAGCCCCAAATTAGGTCTCCTAGTCTAGTTTTTTGGCTTTCTTGCAGAATCTCCTTCAAGAACCTTCCAAAATAATTTTGGATTCTTGAATCTAATATGAAACACTCAAATATTTTTTGTTTCTTGGGTCTCTATGCCTCTGTACAGTACCCTATCCAAAGTATGAGGGTTTGATGAGGGTTTTAAGGGATCCTAGGTGCTCATTGTTCTATGAATAGATATGGTTGCTAAATGGATTGGATAAATCTCTATTTATTCACCAGGGATCTTTCTAACCTCAATGCACATCTCCAAATCCTTGGATTCACAACTCAGGACCACCCCTACAAGTAAACTCAATAACAACCTCTATGTTCCTAGTCGGGCATTGACTGAGCTCGCCTAGGGCAAGGTCTCAAAATAAGTACAATTGATCTTATGAACTCCTACTTGGCTATGTAAAATTTAAATTGACTCTTCATCCATGTACCAAAAGGATGTGATGAATACATGGTGGCATTTTATGGGGGAGCCATTTTTCCACTAATTGCTATGTACAGGCTAGTGAACAGGCTAAAACAAATAAATTACACCAGAGCCACCAAAACTGATACAAATGCACAAATATTTATAGAAATGAAGTAAAATGATTATTCCTAACAAATTTATTCAATACAACAAAAAAAATAATCCTTTATACCCTACTGGTGTAATAAAATAATGGAACTGTGGCTTAACTATCTGAGACAATGATTGATTACTATATCAAAAAGTTGTAAAACTGGTCCAACCTCAGGATTTTAGCTCTAGGAGGTTTAAATACTCCTTTTCCATGTGCATAGGTGGTTAGGACCTAAAATAAGACCTAATTCTAGTCTTCGGTCTCCTTAAGAAAAAATTTGTCATGCAACTTTGCAAAGTTGCAAAAGTTGTCATGACAAATTTTTAACAACTTTTGCATTATTGCTTTCCTTCCTTCCTAAAACACTCTAAACCACCTAGAGGGTTATAAAAAAATTCCTATGCCTAATTGTTAAATAACTAAGAGGGGGGGCTGAATCAATTAAGTCCATTTATTCTACAGTCCCAAATTCCTCCTTGATGTATAAAACCAACTTTAACAAATAAACATAAACAGCTTGGTAAAAACTTGTATGTAACTTTCTGATTCATTAAATGATTGTCAGATAAAAAATCTAGTATATAATGATCAAACCAATAATTGTAATGAGTAAAGTAAAATAAAAAAACATCACATGCATACACATTTAACACTTGATTTTTAATGTGGAAACCCTATTAGGGGAAAAGCCACCTGGGACCGGTACCCAAAATATTTTCACTCTTCTGAAGTGAGATTGATTAAGATCGAACCCTATTAAAGGTTACAAAACGCATTGTAAGGTGTGACCTTGTTAGAGAATTTATCATTAAAATTTCTCTGTGAGCATACATTCACTTGGGTTAACAAGAAAATAATTAACATTCATTGAATGTCATAGAAAAATAGAAAAGACTGTTAAGTCTCACTCGGTTAAGAGGTTTTGTCTGTAGCAATGGAAAGAAACAATATATGACCTGATTCAAATACAACTTCCTTTTCTCATTTTTAGATCTATACTTAGCTCAATATAACTCTCGTCATCATAATCTCTTCAATCTGCTTCTTTCTCTAACTTTGTTCTACTCAATTATCTCCTTTTTGACACTCGTTGTTGTCTACAAAATCACTTAGTTCTTACTTTAACCTGTCTAACCAACTTTGCATGTATGCAGTATTTTTCTTACGTGATATCTTCTCTTTGGATTTCTTGTCTCCTTATATAGACATGATAAACCATTTTATTTTCAGCCCTATATTTTGCCTCTTAATCTCCATCATTGATTTTGCCTCTTTAACCTTCCTTGGAACTTGTACCTTAAAACATTTTCAATCTTCATCATCTGATCAACCTTGAATTTTTTCAATCATAGATCTTCATAAAAAACTTTATCTTTATCCTCAGAATCATCTAGATTCATCCACCTCATCATCTCATGTTTGCAATCACATGTTCCCATTTATTTCTCTCACTCAGTCAATACCATGATATGTCAGTTTCTTTCTACTCGGTGTACACTGCATCTTCTCGGTGTATACTAAGTTCTTCATATATTGACCAAATTAACTTGTACAATCTTGATCTTCAATACTTAATAGAATCATGTAATACAATAAAATCAATATCATACTATCATAGACTCATCAATAAGTTACCCAATAAATACCTCATTCATAACTTACTCATACATCTCATCTTCATGTTAATATATCATTTCCTTCACCAATATTACATACTTCAGATGTTTGCAACTATCATGATAAGTACAATCAAAACTAGTTGACATCAATGGCAATATAATAACTGATTTAATGTCTCACATATACCGTAGAAGCTCGGTGATCAACTTCACATTCTCCCATTTTGTTCTCCAAGAAGTCAATTAGTTGTAGTCTAACAATCTATCCCTTTGCCATCGATGGCAACACAATATGAAATATGTCATAGAATACCAAACATCTTAAGTGTCTACAACTTGGTCTTTATGTTGTGACTCGGTAATCTTGTTGGAATAATAAGAAGAAAAATGCAAATATTAACAAATAGGAGAGAACACAATAACACAGAATTTAACGTGGTTCACCCAATCCCTAGGCTACGTCCACCAACAACGAGTCCAATATCTTTATTATTATCCAGTGATTAAAATCTGAAACCTACAACTTAATACCGCCACAGGAAGCTACAAAATCTCTCATACATGAATCTCGAACCCTAAGCCCTTTTTACAAGTATTTTTTACATAACAAAATTAGGGAAAAAATACTCCAACTAATAGAAAATTGATGGTGTTGCCCCTTGACCCCATAGATAAGTCAGGGAGGAAACTGCACCGAAAGAGCCTGAGTCTGATTAGGCTCCACATACATAAAAAATCTCTCACTTAGCTTATGCTTTTAATATGTTTAATCACTACACATCATTTGTCTCTCCCTTTCGATTAGCTTCATTCCTAATTGATATTTCATGCACATTTCTCTCTCTCTCCCTTTGACAACAATTTCCAAAAATAAGTTCTTTAGTAGCCAAATCAATATCTATGTTGTTCCTTTGAAGATTCATGTACCTTGCATGTACTTATAATCTTGGTTTCAACTTGTCTTTCACTTTCTTCACAACATTAGGAATCCCAAAGCGTGAACATCTTGCATCAAAATAAGTAGATCTTCTAATAAGAATAGGTTGATGCAACCCCATATCACCTTAGTG
This sequence comes from Chamaecyparis obtusa, assembly GCA_027943335.1. Lineage (NCBI taxonomy): Eukaryota > Viridiplantae > Streptophyta > Pinopsida > Cupressales > Cupressaceae > Chamaecyparis > Chamaecyparis obtusa. The sequence goes on from BSBK01001190.1 coordinate 1,346,369, forward strand.
ATTGTTAGACAGAGGATGAACCCCTACACTAGTACATTTGAGCTCTTTTTCTAATGACATACCATCAGAATTACGACTGTATACCATCGATAAAGTGACACCACCTGACGTTGCAGTTTTGCAGTCAAAAAAATGATGGCTTTGATTGGCGTCGTAATTACGATGACAATGGACGTTGCAAGAAGGGGGTGCCAACAAGGCGAACCTATCATCAAACCTATTTGTGGCTATCACAATTGGGATGCCTATCTATCACAAAAAAATACAAATGACGGTGACCTATCAGAAACTTCTGACAGGTGGGTATGTGCAAGATCATGAGGGGCCAAACTATGCCCTTAAGTGGCAATGAAAAATTAGCAAATCAGGGTTAGTCAACTTGACGTGAAAATTTCAACTAGCTATGAGCCTAATATCAAAAATTTGTAAGAATAGAATCTATAGAAAATTGAATGTAATTTCTAAACTACTAGGCTTTTTTTGAGTAAAAGTTAGTATGATTGGTGAAAGGTATAGATTTCAATGCAGCAGGACAAAAATTTTAGGAAAAAAATAAGAAGTAGGTGTATGTCTGACCACCTTAATCATAATCAAATGATAATATTTTATTATAAGATTTTATATATAAGTAGTAGACTCATGCTCGGATGTGACGCATATTTTTTTGTAATTTTACTCCAAAAAAATAATTAATTATAAATTTTTTGCTACAACATTTTCAGAATAAAAAAACTTCCGTGTCTGACCACCTTAACTCATTCAAAACTTTACAAAATTCAATTTTTATTTTTTTTCCTTATAGTAGGCGAAGCATAGAATGTGACGTATTTTTTAGATTTCAAAAATGTTATACCGTCTGAAAGTTATAGTCATTTTTCAATCAGTATATAAATCAACACTTTAGAGGTAGCTCAATTAGAAAATAACTAATAATTACTTACCGAATTCAAAATTTGACAACAATTATATCGATAGAAAGTTGATAATCTCCTTAAGATACCCTTTTCATTTTATCAAATTCGGGTGAAAAAAAAGTTGTCATCTACATTGGCAAAGTTTTGAACTGACATCGCCACTTTTTGGCCCCTCGTGATCTTGCACATACCCAGGTTGTTGTTGTTTGTAGTTTGTTTGCCAACTAAGATGTTGTTAATGCGACGGATATCTATCAAAAATTTATGATAGATATTCATCGTTTGCAGTTTTTAATGACAGCAATGTTGTACATGCGATGGAGACCCGTAAAAAATTTATGACGTATATCCGTCATTTATAGTTTTTTACCGACAACAATGTTGTACATGCGATGATTGGATGTTGGATTATTTTGACAGATAACCATCACTATTTTATGGTCATTGCAGTTGCGACGACAATCAATTTTTAAATATATATATATATATATATATATATATATATATATATATATATATATATTTGTCGATCGAGTTGGTATCGATTCAGAATGGTGTTCTTGCAGATCTGGTTCCTGCTCGTGATTTGGTTATGGATCATTCGGAGATGACTTTGCAATAGATTCGATAGAAACTCATGGATTATTGAGTTGAGTCTAAAGACTTGGATTTGGAATGGATCCTATCGAATCGAGATTTCTGACAGCGACTGCTCTAGCACAAGAAGCTAGTGCGGCGATCAGAGATGCATTCTTCTTGATGTGTTCGTGGGATATATGCGAACCTGATTGCATTCGTATTTGATTCGAGCAACTTCTTGACTTCTTTGGTCTGAATTGGATGTGCTTTGTTCCTATGGAGTGTTGCAGTGACTTGACTTGGAGTTTGAGTAGACTGTGCATTGATCAGCTTGAAGACAGAATTGAGCTACTCTTTGTGTTGTTGTTGAGATCAGGTTGTGATGGATCGCTGGGATCATCTACCATTTTTTCCATAGTTTTGAATGAGTTAGATGTGATGTCGAGAGAGTGACATGCAAAATTTTCACATTGGAGATTCGTAGATCACTATGGTGTCCATGATGACTTGGGAGAAATCTTCTTCTTGGTGAACCGAGCTGAGAGACTTAGATTATAGAAAGTGGGTCATTTGATGTGACTTATGAGACATTGGATGCCTCTTCACAGTGGGTTTGTGGTGCGGTCTATGGTGTTTCTTTACGACTGGGTTCTTGGTAGAGATCTGTTAATTTGGTAGCCATTGAGATGGATCGATATACATTTGTTGTACGTGGATTGAGATCTTAAATTATTGAGCTTCTCTTTGTTTCAAGAATAGTTTAACATTCTCTACTTAACAGGGCCAACCATGTGAAGGTGGAAGCTCATCTGACCCCTCCTAGGAGCCTCTCATGACCCTTTATGACATTTTAAAACCTCTAAGATGTATTCTTAGGGATCGTAAAGGGTTGTAAAGGGTCATAAGGGGACCTGGGACACAACAACTAAGAAACATAAATGTAGGCATCATGGTGACAATTTTTTGGAAACACAACATAATTGAGTGGTATACCCAGATGATGCAACGCAACCACTACTCCTCCAATTCCAAGTCGACACTACTGTAAACAAAACCCATATGATAAAAAATAAATTTAGAGAGCATAGGAGGAGAGCGATAATGACTAAAATAATATAGGGACCGTATATTATTTTGGTCATTATGGCCCTCCTTCACTCTCTAAATTTATTTTTTATATATGGGTTTGTTTACTACAGTGTAAACTTGGAACCAAAGGAGTGATATATAGTTCTGTTGCATCATCTAGGTATACCATTCAATTATGTTGTGTCTCTAAAAAATTGTGACCATGATACCTACATTTATGTTTCTCGACTATTGTGATATCTACATTTATGTTTCTCATTTGTCATGTTTATGTGCATGTTCTTTATATGTATCTACTAGAAATTCAAAAAAAAAATCAGTATCTACAATAGCCCTTTGTTAACCACATTTACGCATATGATCCCAACAAGTTAGTGCACAAACTACACAAAGAAGGCATCGTAGAAATATGATTCCTGCTTTCACCATTGAAGCAATCTTGCCAGCACTAGCTGCCTCTCGAGCCTTGCACAAGTTGCACTCATTTCCTACATCAGGTATAGATGTAGATGGGATAGATGTAAATGTGGTTTGATCGACCCATCGAAAGTATTGACAGCCACTATTTCCCTGCAGTACCAAATGTACATCAGTTCTTCATAAAATGATTATTTGTCACATTATTTTTAAACATAAAATATAATTATGTATCTAGACCTTTTTCCTATTTGGGCAAACCCAAAATTGACGCCCAAGATTACTTGTTGTGTGTGACATATTCAACATGCATGGGCCAACACCACATTGACACATAGGCACATTGACCGAAGTCATCGATGCTATTTCGACAAATATTGCATTATCACAAATAATGCATTGTCATTAAATTTTGTTCATTCATACTAATTATAATTACAATAAAAAGAAACACACTAATGTAGACTTGCACATTTTTTGGCTAAGTCAAAGTCTCTAGTTTAAATCACTAGACACTCAAAACAAAATGACAAACCAAAGACAACCATGCAATAAAAAGAAATTACTAAGCAATTCATAATTAGCTCACTCCATTATAGGGAACAAAGAGAATCCCCTGTGATTTAACATCATCGATGTGCAAGGAAATAGAAAATTAGCAGAAGAAACTCTCATAAGTTAGTATTTAGATTAAATGCATTGATATAAAAAATTACCCCAGAAAATACAAAAGAGCAAAGATATATAAGTAGGACATATAAAACAAGGTAAATAAGAGTAGTACATATAAAACAATCATTAGAACATGCCAAACATCTAGCATAATTGTACATTTCATTCATGTCACTGATATTCTTCTTCATCCATCTCATCATCAAGATTGTCATCCTCTTCTTCGTCATCACCATCAGCATCATCATCATCTTCATCATCATCCTCATCAGTAGCAACATCATCATCATCAGTAGTAGCATCATCATCATTAGTAGCATCATCATCATCATCTTCTTCTTCATATTCTTCTTCGACTAGCTCTCGATCGTGATCATCATCTACATCTGTACACACTAAATAGTGCACTTCTCTAAGTCATTACTTCCAAGGGAATCCATGAATGGGAAACCTTGAGAAAGTGACCTAGACCTCCCTAGGCATGGAGTTACAAGGATGTTGACGGTGCTCTCAGCTAGAGCTATTGAAGCATGCAACCTTGCTAGTAAACCACACAATGGGAGATTCAAAGAGACAAGGGCAAGAATGCCAATATCCTCAAGAATCAATGAAAATGCAATGCAATGCAAGCTATGCTAAGAATGAAGATGCAAGCTAAGCTATGAAAGGAAAGTATTACAAACCCTTGCTAATTAAGCTATGTGAGCTAAGCTAAAGCATAAAGTAAACTAAGCTAGATGCCATGAAAGCTATGATGCAAGAAAGAAACTAGAATGCAAGAAATGATCTCCAAAAGCTCCAAAGTCTCCAAGAAATCCTGCAGCATAAGATTAACATAAAATGTTGGGATCTAAGAATGAGAAAAGAGCTCTCCCTTTAAAGGAATTGAAAAGGAATGGACCATGGAGATTAAGAGGCAAAAGATTTAATCAAGGGTGGAGCTTGAAAGAGGAGCAATCCATGTGCACAAATATCCTCCAATGAGAAAATAAGAGTTGACTTTTGTGTCCATATGAGATAAAAAGTGCTTTTCTTCTTTTTATAAAATAGGAATAATGTTTTATTTGTGCAACTTAGGATAAGAGGAAAAGTGGGGGCTTTTATTTAATAAAAGGGGAGGAAATTCTTTTTAAATAAATAAAGACTTTAGGATAAAATGGTTAGCCCATAGAAAATAATCAAATAAATGATAGAGATAGGACTTGATCAAGGAAATTGATATAAAATGTTGATTTTTTAAAATATTGATTTAGGGATTTGATAAATTGTTGAATGGGGGCCCAAAGTCTAGGCGACCATTTTAAGGTGCATACATTTGCCTCTCTTTGACTAATGTGAGATTGATTTTGGATCACACACAGTCAAAGAATGGAATTGAAATGTGAGATCGATTTGGGATCACAAAACAATCCAGACATGTGTTTGACGGATGGGAACATATTAGGACAAAGATAAGCATAAGCTGACAAGGATAAGCTAAAAGACAAGACCAACACCTGTATAGCTAGGTGATAATCAAGTCTCAAATAAGAGATAAGAATCTCAAGCAAAGCTGATTGATAAGCTAAATCAAGGATTAAAGCTAATAGGTACTGCCCCCTCAGAATCGAAATCGAAATCAGGTAGAGGAGAAACAGTAAATTGATAAACTTGATCAAGTCACTAGAAATCATAATCAAAGGTGAAGGATGATAGGATAACCATCAAGCGGTGAAGATATGCCCCAGTTTGACTAGGTTTGACTGAGAAAAATATAGGACAAAAATGAAGTCAAACATCAGAGAGATGAATCGAATGAAAATTAATGAAAGACTACGAGTTTGAAAGAGATGGGGATGAAGAAATAAAGATGCCCCAACAAAGATTGAAGGATCAGGCCTCAAATGGTCAGCCAACTACGCAAAAGAGGGTGAAAGTTTTGAAATGCAATTTTGACTACCAAGATGAACTTAGATTTCAATTTCAATCCCAAAAATGGATCCAGGATGTCGAAATTAGCTAGGGGTGCAATTTTCATGCAATTCTGAGGTGTTTTGAAAATTAGGTCAAAAAGTCAAAATGCTATAAAAGGGGGTAAAAAGGTCATTTTCAAAATCATTTGTCTTTTAGTGATTTGAGAATCTTGAGAGCTTAGAGAGAGAAAATGGCCCAGCAAGCAGTGATCCCGGTCCACAAACATTGATTTGAGTGCGCCCAGTTGCATAACCGGCCTCCACAGTATGGTGCCCCACTATGTTTTCAGAAAAACTCACCCTTTTGAGTCATTTAATGAGCATTTATGTCATTTAAAACATGTTTTTAATGTTTTTAAAATTTTAAAATTTTTACTTGTATGAAAATTCGTATGATACTTAGAAAGTATCACACTCTTTGGTAATATCCATCGTGCGATAGTTCGTGGGTCAAAATTGTATCACACGGGTATGTAATCCAATATCGCACAATACCAGGCAAAATATCATGCGATCCTATGCGAACTATCACACTCAAAGATATTAGCACACTACTACTGAGGAAAGTATTGCACGATACTTAGTCAAAAAATAGTATCGCATAGTATAGAAAAATTGACATGTTTTAATCTTTTTGAGCAAAATGACATGGGTCCTGACAATGTTTGCTTTTGTATTGATTTTTGATATCCATCATGATATGTTCTGACATCTAGTTTGGGTTAAATGGCTTGCAAGAGAACTTTCCTATGCTACTCATTAGAGCACCTCGAGTGACTGGGCTATGATGCGTCCAGGATCTTGATGATCCGGGGTGAGCAGACCTGAGGGAGATGGGCTTTGGTTACCTAATGCAGATGCCCCACATTCAGGTTGATCATGGATTACTGACAGCATTGGTTGAGAGGTGGCACAGTGAGCATAACACCTTTCACTTGCCCATTGGAGAGGCTACTATTATCTTGGAGGATGTCTATCGGATCCTGCGAGTTCCGAGCCATGGAGATCCTGTGAGTATAATCATGTTTATAGATAGTCGCAAATGTAAAGTTTCCATATGATAGAAACTAACATGATTGTTTGTTGGCATAGGTATACTATGATCAGGATCCAACTGAGGGGTGGCAGATTATGTAGGACATGTTCCAAGATGTCACATTTTTGGATAGACACCTCAGCCAAGATCGGCTAATGGAGGAGTTCGGTAGGGACTTCCTGGTGCCATGTATAGTATGTTCCATAATGGCACAGGCTCTCATTACAGATAGGAGCTAGAGAGGGTTCCCATTGGGTTGGGGTTGGTTAGTGGTGGATCTGATAGTGCACCCACGATGGATGGCATGGGGCCCAGCCATCCTTGCAAACATGTACCATGAGCTCCATGAGATCGTCTACCGGGAGAGCAGGACATGGGCATGCGGAGCTATCCTGGCATAGGTATGGGCGTGGGAGCACATCGTCATTGTGAGTCAACATGTGCAGCTGAGGGAGTGGAGATGCCCCTATATCTATAGGTACATAGGGTTCCTATCACAACCACATAGTGGGGATGTGACATATTACAGGAAGGTACTAGATGAGCTCACCTCATTTCAGTGGAGGCCATACAGGGCTTGTGAGTAGTGGGGTGATCGGGAGGAGGAGCTAGGTTACATGCTATACAATTGGCCACTGGTAGGTCAACATTCTGACATAGTAGAGCATTTTGTGATCACACGGGTCTAGAGATAGTTTGGGCGACAACAGAGAGTGCCCACTAAGACCACTACTTATGCTCGGGTTAGGGACAAGGAGGGATAGGGTTGGTTGCCAATGTTGGACTACTAGCAGGAAGTACAGGACACTGCAGCTATTTGCAAGGAGCCATGGGACCATCTCCTAGATATGGAAGATGCAGGGGCAGATGTGGCATATAGGGCAGAGCTACAGAGGTGGCCCTTCCCTAGGTTTACTATACCTGATGCACAACCGGCATCACAGGGGATGATGGAGATGACAGGGATGGAGGGGATGGAGGAGGGAGAGGGAGAGCTAGGGAGACATGACAGAGCTCTCATTCAAGTGGTTGGAAATGGTCATGGGGATAGGGTTATGCTGATGAGGGGGATGACACGGTGAGGCCATCTCACTGACAGGTGGATGCTAGGCAGGATCAGCCTGCAAGGGGAGAGGATCTGAGAGCGAGGATCCAGGTCCTAGAGATAGAGATACAACAGCTATGGATCACTATAGCCATCAGAGACCAACAACTGACTCATCTAAGAGCTGAGATAGAGCGGCGGGAGAGGGTGGCATAGGCCGATGCAATAGAGATCTGGCGAGAGGTAGCACGAGCTGCTTATTATCATGGACTCTACATACAGGTTGTACCTAAGAGTCAGAGAGCACCACCCTACTCTACGATAGTTGGGAGATCTGATATGGTACCAAACAGAGAGGTAGCACCACCTCCACCACCACCAACTCCTCATGATGGTGCTAGTGAGTCCTAGGTCTAGGTTTAGGATAGATGTATAGAGACATATCCTGGGACATTATCCAAATTTTTGGATCCCACATTGTATTTGTATCGTGACATTTATATATATGAGATTTACTGGATTTGTGATATATCTTGTGTACTTGTCCCACTTGTGATGGATGTTTTAATTTTTATATTGTCTTGTCATATTGCTCAAAATGTGTGATATATATGCTCATGTATAATCTCTCTCATAGATGTATGTTTAGTTCTCATGTTTATGATATAGACTCATGTTTTTGAAAATGAGTTTTTTAGGATACATATATGATGATAAGATTAGCCCCTTGTGATGACAGGAACAGGATGTGATGTGAAATAAAAGGAGCAAAAGACATGATTGAGAAAAGGAAAGGTAAGTGCAGTTGACCGATAGGTCCACAAAAGATGAAAGGAGAGCTCTCTCCATATGAAAAATGCAAAACTAAACTAACATGAACTTAAAAATGCAAGCTACTATGAAAAGTGGTTTACTTGCAAGGTCACAAAGCTTTTAGACTCTAATATTCATCATCGAGTGTTATTGGCAGCGTCGCAAGATCATACAATACACACTAGTATGAATATGTGAATCTGAATATGATCTATATCAAATAGAATGTGGGAATCCCACCTAGGCACCAAAGACATGTAGGTCAAGATGACTAGTGTAGTGAGGTTTCCTAAGTTTAATATGGCAAGACTATACTCACATTGAGACACAAGGAAAGTCAAGATGACTATAAGTATGCACTTGTGAAAATAGTCAAGGATAATACCTTGTAGATCCCATTGTCAAGTGGAACAAGCATAAATGCTAATGACAGTTAGGACCAACAAAATATTCCCGCAAGTAGAAAAAGCAATAAAACATGTCCTCATGCCCCTAGTCTTCTAGCTCAGCATCATTGAAAACTATTAGGGAGAAAACACTCATCAAAGAAATCATCATAGACAGCACACAAAGAAATAAAGTCAAACAAGTTTCAGCGAGTCAAGTGTTTAAGTGCGTGTGTGTAGGTCATAGAATCAAACTTTGAGTATCACATCTACCAATGAGAAATATCATATCATGCTAGACTGCGAGTAAGATATCTGATAAGTGTTTGAAAAACACTTGACGCTAGTGCAGTGTTGAAAAACACAGTTGGGGTGGTGTTGAAAAACACCATTTGCAAGATGTCCTAAAGACCAATGCATCCTAGAGACCAAAACCAACATAGTTATGCCCCCTAGACAAAGACAAAGACCAATTCCAAACCAAGGCATCAAGGTCAAGGCATGATGGAGAAAGTCTAAGTGTCGAGGATGCATGCTAAGAAACAAGGGTGCAAAGGCCTCAAGTAGCGTCTGCTTCTAGGTTTTCGTCACTTGGATATTTTTTGATTTTTCAATTTTTTTGTATTTTTGCTACCAAGGCGCCTGTTTCTAGGTTTTCACGTAGGCACTTTTTTTATTTTTTTGAATTTTTGCATTTTTAAAATTTTTTTGTATTTTTTTAGGACTTTATATGCTTTTTAGGATTTTTTCAACATCATATATGAATTTTTTTGGAATTTTTTCAAGATCAATAAATATGTACAAAGGATGCCCCGAGACAGAATAGGCATCATGGATAGAACTTCTTTAGGTGCAAGACATTGATAGGATTAGGGAGTTGCTCTCCCTCTGGTTCAGATAGTAAATAAGCACCTGTACCAAAAGCAGTAGTAATGATGTATGGTCCAAGCCAATTAGGTTCAAATTTCCTTTTTTTCTCTCTATGTTGTTGGTTCTTAGGGTTTTCTCATAGGACAAGATCCCCCACTTGAAATTCTCTAGGGCAAACCTTCTTGTTGAATGCTTTGGACATACACTTTTGGTAAACTCTCATGTGATCAAAAGATGCTTTACGCTTTTCATCTAGAAGTTCTAGTTCTTGTAGCCTCATGGTACAGTAGTCTTCATCTATCACTAGACTTTTAAGGGAAACTCTAAGAGAAGGAATCTCCACCTCTAAAGGTAACACTGCTTTAGCACCATAAGTGAGGGTAAAAGGAGTAGCCCCTGTTGGAGTATGAATACTTGTTCTATAGGCCCACAAGGCTAGATTTATTTGTAGATGTCAATCTCTACCATTCTTGTGAACTTTTCTATGGAGGATTTTGAGAATGGTCTTGTTTGAGGCCTCTGCTTGTCCATTTCCTTGCGGGAAGTAAATGGAGGACCAATGATGTTTTATCTTGAATTTCTTGCAGAGATGTTTAAGGTCCTTGTTTTTAAACTGACCTCCATTGTCACTGATTATTTCAGAAGGCACTCCATACCGACAGATGATGTGGTTTAAAATAAATAGAGAAACTATCTTGCCTGAGGCAACAGAAAGTGGGACAGCTTCTACCCATTTGGTAAAGTAATCAGTAGCAGTGATAATGAATTTGTGTCTACCTGATGAGTTGGGATGAATCTTCCCAATAAGGTCAAAGGCCCAGTGCTGAAATGGCCAATGAGAAATAGAAGGAATAAGCTCCCTGCCTGGAGCATGTATCAGGTTACCATGTTTCAGACACTTTTCGCATGATTTAGCAAAAGCTACTGCATCTGTCTGCATGGTAGGCCAATAGTACCCCTCCCTAAGAAACCTTCAGGCCATGGAAAGACCATTATAATGTCCTCCACAAATGCCCTCATGAATGTCAACTAACGCTTGGTTGGACTCATCCTTTTCCACGCACCTAAGAAGTGTCCCATCTAAACCCCTCCTATATAGATCACCAGAGATAAGGGTGTGGCAAGAGGCATTTTGGGTTAGGTTTCTTCGTTTAGAGCGGTTGAAGGTTTCAGGAATAGTACCATCATGGAGGTATGAGTAAATGGCACCATAGCGGGATGACTCATGACCAATAAGGGTACAAACAACTTGGCTTTCTTGGGAGTCATAGATAGGGTAGCGTAGCTCTTCCACCAGGAATTCAAATCTGGACTCATGTTGTTCTAGCTAAAGAAGTGAAGCCAATGTAGCCATAGCATTAGCTTCTTTATTCTCTACTCTAGGGATTTGTTGAAATGTAACAAAGGTGAAATATTGTCGCAATGAATCAACCATCTTCTTGTAGGGTACCAGTTTTTCATCTTTGGTTTGGTATTCTTCATTAACTTGGTTGACTATTAATTGCAAATCCCCAAAAATATGTAGCTCTGCAATTCTCCATTCTATAGCCATTTTTAGTCCATTTGTCCAGGCCTCATACTCAGCAATGTTATTTGCACATGGGAACAATAGTTTGTAAGACTTAGGAATTGTGTACCCATGAGGAGAAACAAACAACACTCCAACACCTAAACCATTTTGCATAAAAGAGCCATCAAAGAACATCTTCCATGTTCTTGCAGTCATGTACATTATGTGCTCATCTAAAAATTCAACTTGAATTGGTGCTTTGTCTTGAATTGGAAAATCAGCCAATTGGTCTGCAATGGCTTGTCCTTTTATAGCCTTACGCTCAACATACTCTATGTCAAATTCTGATAAAATCATCATCCACTTAGCAAGTCTACCTGTGAGGGCAGCCTTACCGAGTAAATACTTGAGAGGATCAATTTTTTCAATGAGTCGTATTGTGTGCGCAAGCATGTAATGTCACAACTTTTGGGAAGCAAACACCACTGCAAGGCATGATTTTTCAATACTAGTGTAATTAACCTCATATGACACAAGAGTACGATTGATGTAGTATATAGCTCCTACATTTTTTAATCCAAATGGCATGAAATTCTAGCAATAGGTTCCCCACACGCAAGTGAATGCAGTCTTTTCTTGGTCTTTAGGAGCTATTTTGATTTGATTATACCCATAAAAACCGTTCATCAAAGAATAGATCTCATAACCTGTGGTCATGTCCACTATCATGTCTATGTTTGGAAGTGGAAAATCATCCTTTGGGCATGCTTCATTAAGACCTCTAAAATCTATGCAAATGCAAATGGACTTGTCATATTTTGAAACTAGTACAATATTGGATATCCATTTGGCATAATCAATGTCTCTTATAAATCCTACACTGAGGAGTTTTTCTAGTTCAGCTTTGACAAGAAGAGCTATGTGAGGATGGATTTTCCTCAACTTCTATTTTACTGGTTTTATACCTGGAGCTATCGACAAGTGATGCATAATGAGATTAGTGTCCAACCCTGGCATGTCTGAGTAAGTCCAAGAAAAATTAATCTTCTTGCTCTGTAGGAACTTGGTATATGCTTCTTTTTCCTGTGTTGATAGAGACTGAGCTAAATGCACTATTTGTGGAGCCTCTTGTGTATTCAAATTAATTGGCTGTGTAGGCTCAACAAGCACTGAAGATCTATCCTAAAATTAGCTTGGGAGATGATCAAGTACCTCATCCTTAGGTGCCTCAGAGAGGTTTTCACCTTCGGATACGTCCTTTATTTTTACTTTTTTAGGTTCTAACACCACCACACAGTGGTTTTTTCCATTAGAACTCTTTTTTTTTTTTCTTTTCTTTTCATTTTCTGACTAAGGTACTTGATATCTGGTTATGTCATGCTTGTAGTTGGTTCACTGGTGGAAGAGACTACAGGTTCAAGAGCATTTAGGTAACATGCTATCTCATAGTCATTTTGGAAAGTTAGGAGCTAAGGCTCTTGATAGCGCTAAGACCAATCAATTAGGTGAGGATTGGCAAGGGATAGGTGAATGATGGGTTCAATATTGTGTATACAGATGGTGTCATCTATGGTGATTGCAGAGTCAAGGTCTATCAAGTATCCCTCTAAGGTACCCAAATCAAGACTTATCCTACCAAACGAAGCATCGTCCACTAAAGCGACTCATGGATTCCAATCCTCTAATCCTACACTAGACTCGTTAGCTAAGTTGGGTTGGGAACCATATGTATGGACAACATCAATGTCCATGTCAACTATGGAACAATCAGAGAGAGATTCCCACTCATACTCATGTGAGTCCGTATTTGAATCCCAACTGGGATGTTTACACCAAGCATATTTTCTAGGCCTTGAGGTAGAGGCTTTGATGTCACCAAGGGTAACACCTTCTTGAATTCCATTTGTGTATTGATGTTCTTGAATAGAATCCTCAACATGATCCTCAACAGTGGATACTTCTTGTTCTAGGTTTGAAACTGTTGGATTGGTAACTGGAGTATCTAAATCTCCCCAAAGGAGATTGGTGGAAGGGACCCAATCTTCACACCTATCTTGTTGATTTTGCAAATTGGGTATGTAGCTTGATTCATCATCACTATCCATCGTAGCAAGGATAGGAGTAGTTTTCTTTTTCTGACTTTCAAAACCTAGGCCAACCGCTATCTTAGACCTGTAGCCAAAAAGAGCATGGTCAAGTGGTTTGGCTCTAGAATCTAATCTGTGACTGAGAGGACCATGACCTGGATAGCCCATACTCTTGAAAAGAGTGTACCCTCTTCCATAGACCTTAGGAGAGGGAGAAAAGTTCTCATTATGCATGTATTTGATATCCCATACTCTTGACAAGAGTGTACCCTCTTCCATAGACCTTAGGAGAGGGAGAGGAAGAGAAGTTCTCATTATACACACTAAATAGTGCACTTCTCTAAGTCATTACTTCCAAAGGAATCCATGAATGGGAAACTTTGAGAAAGTGACCTAGAGCTCCCTAGGCATGGAGTCACAAGGATGTTGATGGTGCTCTCAACTAGAGCTATTGAAGCATGCAACCTTGCTAGTAAACCACACAATGGGAGATTCAAAGAGACAAGGTCAAGAATGCCAATATCCTCAAGAATCAATGAAAATGCAATGCAATGCAAGCTATGCTAAGAATGAATATGCAAGCTAAGCTATGAAAGAAAAGTATTACAAACCCTTGCTAATTAAGCTATGTGAGCTAAGCTAAAGCATAAAAGAAACTAAGCTAGATGCCATGAAAGCTATGATGCAAGAAAGAAACTAGAATGCAAGAAATGATCTCCAAAAGCTCCAAAGTCTCCAAGAAATCCTGCAGCATAAGATTAGCATAAAAAATTGGGATCTAAGAATGAGAAAAGAACTCTTCTTTTAAAAGAATTGAAAAGGAATGGACCATGGAGATTAAGAGGTAAAAGATTTAATCAAGGGTGGAGCTTGAAAGAGGAGCAATCCATGTCCACAAATATTCTCCAATGAGAAAATAAGAGTTGACTTTTGTGTCCATATTGAGACAAAAAGTGCTTTTCTTCTTTTTATAAAATAGGAATAATGTTTTATTTGTGCAACTTGGGATAAGAGGAAAAGTGGGGGCTTTTATTTAATAAAAGGGGAGGAAATTCTTTTTAAATAAATAAAGACTTTAGGATAAAATAGTTAGCCCATAGAAAATAATCAAATAAATGATAGAGATAGGACTTGATCAAGGAAATTGATATAAAATGTTGATTTTTGAAAATATTGATTCAGGGATTTGATAAATTGTTGAATGGGGGCCCAAAGTCTAGGTGACCATTTTAGGGTGCATACAACATCGTCTTCCACTTCTTCATCTTCCTTGGTATCTTCTTCCATTGCATTATACCTTATTGACATTCCTCTTGGATCATGTCTAACAAAAAATGACCAACCCGGTTTATGTAGAACCTCTGAGTAAAATACCTTCTCACATTGGCTTGGAAGAACATAGGGCTCTTCTCCAATTGGCTCAAACAACCTTTTATTAATCATTGGAAATCTATTGTCATGTTCAATAATAGTTATATCAGGATCAATATTGAGTCGTAATCTATACCATTTCACAATGAAGAGAACTAATTTGAAGGAATTAAAGTCATAGTCAAGTATATCAACCAAAATACCATAGTATTGATTTTGTGACTCGAGGATGTAATTCATTTCTAGATTAAATATTAGTCACCTGGAACACTGCACTTATCCTAGAATCACAAGTTCTCTTTGTGTCATCCAATTTTTTGATGTGAAATTTATAACCATTGCAAAACATAGCCTTGTGGTGTTTCACCTGCAATAATGTCAAACATGTATAAATTATTGCATCATGAACTAAAAACATACAGTTGATTAATTAACAAATTTATAAGTACCTGGTGATCTCTTAAACCATATGCTAAATCTATTTCCTTTTGTGTAACATTGGGATCTCCATTACGATGAGCTTGTATAACCAATGAAGACACGGATTCCCATGTTAATCTATGACCATCATGCTGACATTGTTCAATCCATACCGTCATCCAATCTTGCTTGTTTGCAATAAACAAATGTATTGCATCCCACTCTTTAGCAGCTGTACAAAAGTAAATAGATGACTTACAATAGATTTATTTTGAAGATTAAGAATTAATTAACTACAATAACATCTCATAATTTATTACCTTTCAGTTTCTTAAATCTACCGTTGCCCACCAAGTACTCCCCTTCAAATTTTTTAATTGAGTCGAGATCCCAAATGCAATCTATATGGGTCTTTGCTGCAAGATTAGGAAGATATTGAGTAACTTACACTATCATCTGGTATACCATATATCCCTCAACCATAGAACCCTCGGGACGAGCTCTTTGTCATACCCAACCCTTCAAAAATTTCAAGTGTCTCTCAACCATCCACATTGACCTAGCATGTATAGGTCCACACAATTCAATCTCCTCAACTTGGTGTATGAGGTAGTGTTCTTGTGTATTGAAAAAAGCTGGAGGTAAACACTTTTGCATTTCACACATTAATAAAAAAAAAAATTTCTTCCAATATTTTATATCTTCTTTATGGATTTCTTTAGATGACAACCACCTACAAAGGATTCAAGACATAAATATATAAATATGAGACTTTACAATATATTACTTGTTTGATATTATTGTTTGATATATTGAACAAATATCACTGCAAGTACCTCATATATTTTCCAAGATCATATATCACTTGTTTGATATTATTGTCGAAGTTCTCTGGGAGAGATAGGGGTAGCAAATACTGCAACAATTATCAACTGATCATTTCATACAATGAAAATTGAATGAAATTACACAAATATATTGTAAATACAAAAGACTATGACTTACCTTGATGAAGGTATGTCAATCATGCATTTTCATCCCCGACCCAAAATAATTTTTCTTTGATATGAGATTGCTTATATCCGCAGCAAATCCTATAGGAAATCAAATT
Source organism: Chamaecyparis obtusa (assembly GCA_027943335.1). Lineage (NCBI taxonomy): Eukaryota > Viridiplantae > Streptophyta > Pinopsida > Cupressales > Cupressaceae > Chamaecyparis > Chamaecyparis obtusa. Next base: position 1,362,641 of record BSBK01001190.1, read on the forward strand.
TTTCGGATCACTTCTTTTATGACATTACTTTGTTGCTCTGTTAATAACCAAGGAAGAGCACTTGCATTAATCCGATCTCCATTGCTATTTGATTCAATGATATTTTTCATTGCATGATTGGAATCATGAGTGTCACTACAAATTTTTCCAAGTTTTTCTTTGTCACGCCTTCCGTCCAATATTTTCTACAGTGTCTCTGTTACATTTTTTCCAATATGCATAGTATCAAATAAATGCACAATTTGTAGATGCTCATAGTAGGGCAGCCTACTAAATTCTCTGGGATAACATTTTAGTCACTTTGAAAGCTAGTCGGTGATGCCTTCATGACCTTCAAGATCATCAACTACATAATTAGCCAAAAAAATACAATCAAAATATATAATTTTCAAACATCGACCATTACATGGAACGATATTACCTTGAATTCTATTATATTCCAACTGTCATAGGTGAGGTGTCATTCTTCAGGGCTTTGATGTAGTCTCTTCTTTCCCATTGAAAAGATGTCTTTTTGCACTTTGATACTTATGATTTCTGGAGAGGAACTGCCTATACTTATCAAACACCTATTTTCTTAAACTTTTGGAATGATGGGATTTCATCTTTGGACCACACATTAGACATGCTAATTTTCCCTTTGTTTGAAGACCTACAAGATAATGATACAATTGGATTAAATATGTATATTTTTATAATTTAAATTATCACGTACAACTAAAATTCACCATAACATACCATAGAAATGTGTCAACCCTAGAGCATCATGAATTGTCCACACAAGCATTGAAATTATCTTTGTTCAATTGGTTGGGAGATGTCATACATAGTGAAACCATTTCATAACACCAACAACTCATCAATAAGAGGTGCAATATATACATTCATATCTTTCACTTGGTACTTACCTAGTTGAATTAACAACATTAGATAATTATTATGGTCATTTCACTCCAAGACTTATAATTACGTGTAGATAACTATAAAATAATAAGATACCTAGAACAATCATTGCCAACATAATGTGCTCCCTCTTTATTGACATCCATGGAGGAAGGTTATTATTTATAACAAAAATAGGCCACACTGAGTAAACGAATTTCATATCTCCATGCGGATTGACACCGTCTGATGCTAGAGAAAGCTTGAGATTTCAAGGTTCCTCTTTAAAGTGTGGCCACTTTTCCTCTATGTCCATAAATGATGAACCATCTGCAGGCATTTGAATAATGTCAGTTCGACTCCTACTGTGTGCATGGTAATCCATAAATTATGCCAATATATTGCACCTGAATAATCATTTCAGATGTGGAATAATGGGGATGTGATGAAGAACCTTGCGAGACACCTTTTTTGTCATTTGATCATCTTGATATCTACTCGTATGTCATTTAGGGCATTCTGTTGAAATTTCATGTTCTTTATAATAAATAATATGATCTTCAAGACAAACATCTATTGTTTGATACTCCATTCCAATATGTTTCATAGTGGCACATAATTCTCGATACAAGTGAGGGAGAACATTTGATGGTGGTGACAGAAAGTCAACTATCAATCTGCAACAAATAATATAAGTCAATACTATAAACAATCTTAATGGTACATGTTTCACCTTTTATAGACTATAATGACATATATGACAAACCTTAGCATACATGACATTGCTATGTTGGATAAACCATTCATAACCTTCAAATTCACCAACAACAATACAACATAGAGAAGAGTAGATTGGGAGCCTTCGTAAAGGGTCATGTCTGCCTTCTCAAGTAGAGGTATATCATGGATGTCATCAATGTCATCCTCATCATAATCATTATCATTAGCACCAACAACACCAATAACACTAGTACCAAATGTGTCAACGATTAATGCATTCATACCATCATCTTCAAATGTGTTTTCTGGCACATGATCATCATCCTCCATGGGATCATAATCTTCAACTTCAATACTCACACCTCCATGTTCCTTTATAATCACACTAGGGAGATCGAACTATATAAAAATTATGATAATCAAACCCCCCTTCAATGTGATAATCAAACCTCCTTCCATGGTTCATATGTATATTAATTCTGAAAACAATATAACAAACAACTTACCACTAGATTATAATCAAACCCCCCTTCAATGTGACCATTCTCCCTACAATGTCTCTTTTCTATTTTGATTTTGATTCTTCTTGTCTTTAAGCCATTACAACTCTTGCATGGACAATATCATTTGTCATTGCCTTCTCTTTGAAAGTTAGACAACAGTCTAGTGATTGTCTCCCTATTTTGATCGAATTCTCTTGTATTATCTGACATGATCCTTAATGTGTATATCTGCAAAACAAATTGGAGATGCCTCCTTTCATTAGCTTCATGTCACATTCTCATAGCTTCTCATTTTCTGACAGATTTTGCCAAAATCTTTGTAGGAAACCAAGTAAGGGGTATTCTTGAGTTCAAACACATTGAGCTGCTACAACTGAATTATAAATCATGAATTCACTATAAATCAAGGGGCATTATAAATCCTTAATTTTCTATAAAATTAATGTATTGCTCTAGATTTCATATGGACATTTTGTCAAATGGTTGGCATGTATGTTTATTCAAATGGAGTTATATCATTTGGAATGAATATATGATAGGTTGATATCAAATTCTATGTCCCTATTTGATCTAATATCATCAATATAACAAATAGAGCACCGACCAATCAAATAGGGACATGAGGTGCTCAAACAGTGAGCTCATAAAACAATATATTTAGTCTTAATAAAATCTTATAAAACAACATATATTGTGTAAAGTGTTTGATCTCTCTTTATTTGTTTTGTTGTTTCGATATTCACTATGTGGTACTCCCCGTTTATGATCATTTCATGGGGAAATGTCTTGGTGGCTTGTGGGTTGCAAGCTAGGGCATCATGCATTATTTATGAGGTCACTATTTGAGCACCGACCAATCAAATAGGGATATGAGGTACTCAAACAGTGAGCTCATAAACAATGCATGATGCCCTAGTTGTAGGTAGTTATCTCTTCTATAATGATGGAGGAGTGAAAGGTAATGATCAATGAGGTTGCTATTATTAGATCATACATTAATACACTTACTATTTTGAATTTGAGTTTGGGCATTATGCAATGTTATTGATGTCATTGCATGCATGTTGCTGTTGTGCACCATATATTGTTTTATACACTACTTATTTCATTAAGACCGTGAGCTTGGCATTTGTAATGTATTTTCTGTTATTGGATCAATGCTACCATGTTGTTGAGGTTGTAGATGCATTGAATCACCACTGCCATTCTTTTGATAGCAGCAATATAACAAACAAAGCACCCTCCAATCAAATAGGGACATAAGTAAGATATTTAATGCATTATTACTTCATTATGATGATAAAAATTTCATTAGCTCAAAGCACATAGAAATTCAAAATAGTAGGATATCTTAATCTTTTTGAGCTCAAATTCAAAACAATAAGTGCACTATTTTATTACGGATGTCCATATTTGATCTAATAGCATCAATATAACAAAGATAGATCAATGAGGTTGTTGCTATTAGATCATACATTAATACACTTACTGTTTTGAATTTGAGCTCGGACATCCTGCAATGTTATTGTTGTCATTGCATGTTTGTTTTTGTTGTGCACCATATATTATTTTATACACTATTTATTTCATTGAGACTGTGAGCTATTGTAGTTGACTATATTCTTTTAGGATCTGATCTATTGTAGTTGTTTCTTTTTTCTTTGAATCATTATTTACAATTACTTTTGATGCAATATTTGTGTGAAGAACAAGAACAAAATAGTGAATGAGTGTATTTGACAAAGATAAACATGACACATTTTTTTGGGATGATTGGGTTGGCCTGGTACCATTTACATGGCCTGGCTAGATATTAAATAGTGAGCTCATGAACAATGCCAGTATTGAACAATACTGAGCTCATGAACAATGTATGATGCCCTAGCTTGCAGACCATGAGCCATCAAGATATTTCCTTGTGAAATGATCATAAATGGGGAGTACCACATAGTGAATATAAATAGAAAAACAAATAAAGAGAGATCAAACACTTCACACAATACCTTGAAGGTAATAGAAATGATGCCCTAGCTCTCAAACCTCGTGGGTCATCAAGCATTCCAAATGAAAAGATGTAAACAATGTCAGTATTCAATAGTGAGCTCATAAACAATGTATGATGCCCTAGCTTGTAGCTTGCGAGCCACCAAGACATTTTCTCATGAAATGATCATAAATAGGGAGTACCACATAGTGAATATTAACAAAAAAACAAATAAAGAGAGATCAAACACTTCACACAATGCCTTGAAGGTAATAGCAACAATGCCCTAGCTCTCAAAGCTTGCAGGTCATCGAACATTCCAAATGCTAAGATGTAAACAATGCCACTATTAACATTCATATTGTGCCATTAAATCAACAAATGCCATCAAAATGAAATTGAGGTGCTCAAACAGTGATCTCATAAACAATGCCCTCTTCGCACCACACAAAAGTGCAGTGCCATCTTCGTGGCAGCTCTTCAAATTCACAAAAATTACAAATGACACTTTCTTTTTCAAAATTACAAAATTCCAAAAATTTCATTGGCTCAAAGCACATAAAAATTCAAAATAGTAGGATATCTTAATCTTTATGAGCTCAAATTCAAATTCAAAAGATAAGAGGATGAACATAAATAATAAGGGTGCCAGATATTGCCTAAAGTGATGAATTTTTTACCCGGGTATGAATCTAGGGTGCCCCTATGTGATCCAGAACTTGCAAAGAAAAGAGAGATGGGGGTTGGATAAAAAAATATATAAGTAATGAATGGTAGCCTATTACTGATCTTCATCTACAATTATGCATGTGCATAGACAATCCATACACTTCTGAAAGAAAAACCAAGCTCACAGTCTCAATGAAATAAACAGTGCATAAAACAATATATGGTGCACAACAGTAGCAAACATACAATGACAACAATAACATTGCATGATGCCTGAGCTCAAATTCAAAATAGTAAGTGTATTAATGTATGATCTAATAGCAGCAACCTCATTGATCATTACTTTTCACTCCTTCATCATTATAGAAGAGATAACTACCTACAACTATATTTCATAATTCCTCATTTGAAGTATATATATATCAAGTATAATTATGAGTTTACATCATATATTTAGTCTTAATTAAATATTATAAAACAACATAAAACTAACCCAAAATACTTTGTCTTAATAAAATCTTAATAAAATAATATATTTAGTCTTAATAAAATAATACACTTACTATTTTGAATTTGAGCTCAGGCATCATGCATTGTTTATGAGCTCACTGTTTGATTACCATCCAATCAAATAGGGACATGAGGTGTTCAAATAGTGAGCTCATAAACAATCCATGATGCCCTAGCTTGCATCCCGCAAGCCATCAAGACATTTCCTCATGAAATGATCATAAACGAGTACCACATAGTGAGTATCAATAACAAAACAAATAAAAAGAGATCAAACACTTCACACAATGCCTTGAAGGTAATAGAAATAATTCCCTAGCTCTCAAAGCTCGAGGGTCATCAAGAATTCCAAATGAAAAGATGTAAACAATGCCAGTATTAAACAGTGAGCTCATGAACAATGTATGATGCCCTAGCTTGCAGCCCACGAGCCATCAAGATATTTCCTCATGAAATGATCATAAACGGGGAGTACCACATAGTGAATATCAACACCAAAACAAATAAAGAGAGATCAAACACTTCACACAATATATGTCATTTTATAAGATTTTATTAAGACTAAATATATTGTTTTATGAGCTCACTGTTTGAGCACCTCACATCCCTATTTGATTGGTCGGTGCTTTGTTTGTTATATTGATGCTATTAGATCAAATAGGGGCATAAAGAATTTCAACAGACTGTAAGCCTCTCTCCCTTGCTGGGAAATTTTAGATTTGCTCCAAAGTGTTGGCTGTTACTCATGTCTACTACTCTTCTTGTTGGGCTCCTTCTAAAGCCTCGTATCTCAAGCTGGAGTGCCTCCTCAGAGACTTTCTTTGGGCCTCTGGAGCTGACATCCATGGGTTCCATGGGGTTGCATGGGAATATTTTTTCCTTCCTCATGATTCTTGTGGCCTTGGCCTTATCTCCACCCATAAGAAAGGTCATGCTCTCTATGATAAGTGGATTATTCAGGCTCTTACTAGTGATGAGGCCTGGAAGATTCTTGTCAGGCACTGCATCTCTTCAGGATGCCCTATTCACAGGCCAGCTTGGAAGGGAATTGGTCTTCAGACCTTGCTCATTATGAAAGAACCTATTCAAATTTAGGGTACTTTCATCATCAAGAGTATTTGGAAAGCCTAGGAAGCTATTAAGCCTTGGCTTCGATGGGATGGTGATGCCTTTCACAATGGGCTTTCTTTTAATCAACAGAAGCTCTGGTGGTCCCCATTGTTCTTTATTCAAGGCATCCCTCTGGCCAAGATCCAAGGGGCCAATGCTCTGCATTTTTTCAAACGTGGCATTCAAACTCCCAAGGACCTCTTTTCTAGGGCCACTATGATTCTCTGCTCCTAGGAGGATATGCAAGTATAGTATCATTTGGCTCGCATAGATCATCAAACTTTTGATCTGCTTGTTTCTGCAATTCCTGATAATTTGATTCACAAGCTTGGCATTCAGGTTGTTCAGCCCAGGTGGAAGGATTGGAAATGGTACCCTGCCACTCCTTTTAGCAACTACAAGCCAAGACTGGGCTACAAATGGTTGTCTCCCCATCTTCCGATGGTGGACACTCTTAACCAGAGATGGCATCTTCATTCTTCCACTTCTCACTAGAGCTCTCACTTTCAGACCATCTGGGTTGCCATTACGGAGCCCAAGATGGCTCTCTTTGCTTGGTGTTTACTTTTCCAAGGTCTTCCTGTGGGACCTAGGCTCAAACATCTGGGTGTTCATGACCCTCGATGCCCTTTTTATGGTCACCCTGAGACATTTTTACACATTTTTTGTTTATGTAGGAGAGCTCAATAGTACTGGCAGTAGATTAATGATTTTTTCAAACCTTTTAGGCTTGAGCCTTTCTCCTGGCATACGATTGTCTTAGGAGATTCTCCTAGACTTCCTTCCAAGTTTACCCCGATTTGGCATACTTTTAGGATGGAGATTTTGTTCACTTTGTGGAAAGATAGGAATGCTATTATTTTTTCTCACAGCTTTCTTGATACAAATGTTTCTCTATATAACAAGGCTTGCATATGTAATAATGTCATGATGCAGATTCAGGTTCAAGCTAATAAAGTGGCTCTAGAGGTGGCTCACCTACAGGAGCTACTTAATCACTGGGGTAATGCCCCTTGCACTATTGCCAGGGTTCCTTTGAATTTTGTGTTTGCTGAAGGTACTCCCCCCAGAGGGTGCCATCATGGGTGCAACTCTTCAGCTCGCTGCTCCTGTACCCTGCGGTCTCAGGCTCCCTGCCACCACTCTCCTAGAGGTGGTGATGATGGCTGGTGGTGCTGCTCAACTTCTTTGCATCGCCATGCTTCTGGGTGGTCTCCAGCTCTGGCTCAGTCCACCCCTCTTGATGCTCCTAGCACTTGTCGTGGCTTTGATTGGTATCCTACCACTTCCTCCAAGTTTCTCTGCGTAGTGTTGGCCATTTCTCCACCCATGGTGGAAGAGAAAGATAAGAAAGAAGCTGAAGAAGATGGTTGGTCACTCCTTGACCCTTCTATTAACTCCAATGATGTTTGGGCTTTGAATGATAAAGATCCTCCTCCTTTTGGCACTGCTCTTGCTGCTTAATGGCTTTGTGCCTATTTTTTTATGAATAGTTGTTAGCTATTTCTGGCCTTGCCATGTGAACTCTGCGGGGTGATTTTTATGTCCCCCGACCCCTTTTTTGTGAATATGTAACTTTAATATTTTATGTCATCAAAAAAAAAATAGGGACATCAGTAATAAAATAATACATTTACTATTTTGAATTTGAGCTCAGAAAGATTAAGATATCCCTATTTTATTACTGATGTCCCTATTTACATCTTTTCATCAAATGACCCAAAAACATCAAGAATGGTCCTATATGGTCACTAATAGCCAACTTTCACAAGAATATGAATGAATGCAAACATACATAAGTGGATGAACATAAATAATGAAGGTACCAAACATTTCTTGAAGTAATGAAGTGTTGACCCAGGGTTCAATCTAGTATGCTCTTGTATGATCCAAAACCTACAAGGAAGGAAAAAATGGGGTTAGATCCAAAGGATCTAAGCAATGCTTGGCACCCTATTACTGATCTTCATCTATAATTATGTATGTGCATAGTCAAGCCATACACTTCTAAAATGAACTATGCTACATAACATGTGCACTTAGGACACATATGCATACAGTGAGTAAATCAAGACCAAAATGGAGCAAAAAGTATGATGTCAAATGTTAATATGATTTAGAAAAATATAGAGGGGGGGTGAATCAGTTGTTCTCAAGTCCAGATGTATAAAAAACAAACTTTGAACTCTTCAACAAATCAGATCTAATAACCAACACCTACTCAGTCATTACTGATTGCATAACAGAAACATATAACAGTGTAGTCCACTTATCTAATAGCATCTAACTTGTAAAACACAAAAATGTTCAAACCAAAACATTCACACAAGTATCAACACCAGGATTTATAGTGGAAACCCAATTTGGGAAAAACCACTTTGTAACATGTTACTATTATGTTCACTTTTCTGAAGTGAGCTTGGTGAAAAGCCAACCCTATCAAAGGTTACAAACACACTATTAGGTGTGACCCGATTAAAGGATTTAAACCACTCTGTTAAAAGTGTGCCTTGTTAGAGGACTTACATACACTCCATTAGAATGCAACCTTGTTCAAAGGATTTATACCTGTGACTGTTAGGTCAACCTTTGTTAAAAGGATTTTGACTATTACAATGGTTAGAAAGTAGCAGTAGTATTGATCTGAAAAACATACAACTCACTTTGCAAATATTAGATCCAATTCCGTACACATATGCTGGCTTATTGACTGTGAACCTTTTCCATCTCCATCACTGATCTACTCAGAACTCTCTTCAAGAAATCACACCACTTCTCCTTCATCCTTCTCTACTTAGATAGTCAATAACAATTCCAGCATCCACTTCTTCTCTGTCTCTCTTTTTCCAACCTCTAGCTTAGGTTCCCTTAATACTTCCTCTATTAGGTCAATACATCTTTTGCCACTTAATCTCCTTCGTAGATCTTAGGGTTAGGTCAAATTCATTGAATCTATCCTACATTATGTTCTTCAGCTATCCTTCTAGAAATATCTTGAATCTCTTAATAGATTTACAATAAAATGAATTATAGTGCATTAAATGCTTTCATACAATCAATAAATAAAGTCAACACATTTTACATAATCCAAGATTTCAACGATGACGGTTGGAAATCTGAATTCTTCCTCAAATGCAAAATATTGACTCTCGGTCAATGCTATGTTCAACTTCTCGGTCTTCACTAAAAAGCTCAGTCACCACATAAACCGTTTCCTCAACTAACACTGTCTTCCTCGGCAATTAACCGGTCTTCAGTCAACATTGAATTTACTCATCATATACTAGCTCAGTCAACACTAACAACACTTGAATTACACTAGATTTCTTCACTTTTTCTCAGTTAAGCCTACCAGTTTAGTCTTCATTCTTACTTAGATAAACAATACATTGTCTTATCATTGTGCCACATAATCAAGTACTCATTGAAGTATCAAGATAACTCAACCTTTCCTTAGGTGCTATTGTTACCAACCTTTCCTATCCCCTTAGAAACACTCAAATAGATATAGTACTTTCTCAAATAGCAATACTCTTTCTAGTTAAGGTTTGACATCAATGATGATACAACAATTGCTTCAATTGCAGTTTCCAACAATCTCCATCTTTGGCATTGATGGAAACACCATATGAATATCACATGAATTACCAACCAATCCAAAAAACTTATCTGTCCACCAGAAATATTTATAATATCCTTAGCTTCATTCTGATATATAATCAATTAGCCATGCTTGACCGTCCACTAAATTTCTCCCTTTGTCTTGATCTTCTCATTTTGTGTATTCATCTGTGATCATCTCCCTCTTTGACAAAAATGCCAAAGCAACAACAAAAAAACATACATCCTATAGATGTAGATATCATCTTTTCAGTTCAGTAACAATATTTCTCCCTCTATCATCTTTCCTTATGACTAATTCTTGACTTTGATGTGCTTTTCACAACTCTAGGCTGCTCCTAAAGTGTGACCTTTCTCTGCATCAATTTGTTAGATCTTCTTTGCAACACATTTGATGCAGTGCTCCTAGCTTGACTAGGTAGCCTCAGTTAGGGGAAGGACCCCTAATTGACTTCTCAAGTATTCATGAACTTCTTTAGGTAAAGCCTTAGTGAATATGTCTGCTAATTGTTCCTTTGTATTCACATATTCCATGCGGACCTCTTTATCTTGTACCAGTTCTCTCAAGTAATGATACTTGATGGAAATGTGTTTGGTCTTTGTGTGCATCACTAGATTCTTAGAGATGTTGATAACACTTGTGTTGTCACAGAAAATGACAACTGGTTCAGTGATTTCTTCTTTCATGCTTACGAACAATTGCTTTATCCATATCAAATTTGAACAGTTCACACCTACATCCACATACTCAACTTCAGCAGTAGATTGGGAAATGCGATTATGTTTCTTGCTTGTCCAAGAAACTAATCTCTATCCAAGAAAGAAAGCTCCACCACTAGTACTCTTTCTATCATCTACATTTCCTACCCAATCAGCATCTGTATACACTCTCAGTTCAAACTTGTCATGCTTCTTGTGGTACAATCCATAGTCAGCAGTTCCCTTCAAATATCTCATGATTCTTTTCACCGCCATGTGAGTTTCCTTAGGATTGGCAGAGAATCTTTCCACAATCCTAATAGCTAATGCAATATATGGTCTGTTATGTACAACATATTGTAGCTTTCCGATCATAGATCTATACAAAGTTTGGTTAACTTCTACAACATCATCATTTTTGGACAACTTCTGTCCAGTAGCCATGGGAGTACTTACTGGCCTTGAATCTTCCATACCAAAGGTTTTCAGTATCTCATGAGCATATTTAGACTAGGTGATGAAAATTCCTTTCTCCATCTGATATACTTGCGAACCAACAAAAAATTTGATCTCCCGAAACATACTCATTTCAAATTCAGTTTGCATTTCATTTGAAAATTTCTTACACAAGGCATCTTGTCCACCAAATATAATATCATCTACAAAGATCTTAGCTAACAAGATTCTTTTACCTTCTTCATCTTTCATGTACAAATTTCTTGTGTCATTTGTCCTTGAGAATCCAATTTGTATTAGGTAGTTGTGCAATCTTTCATACCATGCTCTAGGAGCTTGCTTTAGTCCATACAGTGCTTTATTCAGTTTGCAAACCATGTGTCTTCTGTTTGGATCAACAAATCCTTTTGGTTGTTCAATATACACTTCTTCTTCCAATATACCATTTAAAATGCAAACTTAACATCCATTTGGTATACCTTGAAATCTTTATAGGTAGCATATGCAAGCAGAGTTCTTACTCCTTCCAATCTTTCTATAGGGGAAAATGTCTCCCCATAATCTATTCCTTCTTCTTGTGCGTAGCCTTTGCATATTAGTCTAGCTTTGTTTCTTGTTATTTGACCATGCTTGTTCAGCTTATTACAAAATACCCACTTTGTCTCAATGACATTCTTATTTTTGGTCTCGGCACCAGTGTCCAGGTATCATTCTTCTCTATCTGGTCTATCTCTTCATTCATTGCTTCTATCTAGTCTTCCTTTTCTAACGCCTCCTTTGTTGTCTTAGGCTCAGATTCACATAGTAAACATGTTGGATCTCTTGCCTTGCTTCTGGTCTGAATTCCAGTATATTTATCTCCAATAATTTGTTCAGGCTTGTGATGTCTCCTTACATATTGTGCTAGAACAGGTTCTGCTCTCCTTTCATTTTGCTCATCAAGCTCACCAACAAGATTGTCAGATTGACCTTCTAAATGCTCAGCAACCTCTTCCTGATACTCGACAGCTTCTTCATGTCACTCGACACGTTCTTCTTCTCTCTCAGCATTGTTTTCCTAATGCTCGGCATTACTTACCTGAGACTTAGCATCAGGTGCAGGTTTGTCACTTGCCTCTTCTTCCTCTATATACACAAAAGATCTGTAATCTTCTAGTTCTCTATTACTGTCAGCTTCATTTTTCTCTGCATACTCATCAACTTTTTTTTATTTGTACTCAGTTAAGAGTATAAATAGTTGTACTTACAACTTCTTTCCAATACTTCTGTGCAACATTCTTTTCAATAATTAATGTCCTTGCACAGTCCAAGATAGATTTGTTCCTTCTCTCTACTATACCGTTTTGTGGAGGAGTTCTAGGTGCAGACATCTATCTTTTGATCCCTCTATCATTGTAAAATAGATTAAATTTATTTGATGTAAATTCTCCACCTCGGTTAGATCTTAGACACTTCAGGTTCTTACCTGTCTCTTTTTCAACCTTAGCCACATACCACTTAAAATTTTGAAAAGCATCAAATTTTTCTTTTAAAAAAATTACATGCATCATTCTGGTATAATCATCAACAAACAGGATAAAATATCTAGCACCCCAATAGCTTTGTACACCCATCGGTCCACAAAGGTTAGTATGAACCAAATCTAAGATATTCTTAGAAGTAAAATTTTTTCTCTTGAAACTAGACTTTGTCATCTTACCCAACTGACATTCTTTGCACATTACATTCTCAGGTTTCTTCAACCTAGGTAGACCTCTCACTTTCTTTTTCTTACTAATCTCTACTAGATTATCAAAGTTAACATGACATAGCCGCTTATGACATAACCAAATATCATCAAGTTGTGCAATCATACATGTTTCTTCAGATAGGTCTAGATAGAATAAATTACCTCTTGTTTGTTCTCCACTTCCAATCAGTTCACCAGTGGCATCAAATATTTTGGCCTTCCTGTGATGAAATTCCACTCTGTAGCCAGTGCTATTAAGTTGTGCAACACTTAGTAGATTATAGTTAAGACCCTCGACCCAATAAGCATTTTCACAAGTAATCTTATCAGTCAGCTTAATCATTCCTTTTCCTCTAACAAAACATGGTGCATCATTACCAAATTTCACACTTCTACCTTTATAATGATCTAAGGTATCAAAATTAATCTTATCTTTAGTCATATGATGTGAACAACCACTATCAATAATCCATTTATAATTTTTGGTCACATAAGATATCAATGCAATTTTCTCATCCTCATCAAATTCATCTTTCATTGCAACATAGACAACCTCAATTTCAAAATCATCACTATCAGTGTCAGTCTCTTCTTCGGCAATGTAGCAGGATTTCTTACCTTTTCCTTTGTAGTCCTTATATCTTCAGTAACCTCTATCTCCTCTTTTGTCTTTATGCTTTCTATCTCTTTCTTTATCCTTATTATCCTTGTCAGGACATCTAGCAACTATATGACCAACTTTATTACATGAAAAACATATAATAGGGAGTTTACCTTTGTACCTTCATTTTCCCCTTTTCAGTCTTCTAGCCATAAGAGCTTCTAAATCCTCAAGTTCTTCATTAGATGTGTCACTGTCACTTTCACTTTCACTTTCACTTATGCATCTTTATTTTTCCTTCTTTGACTTACTCAGAACCATTTGTGACTTAAAAGCATATTCAATATTACCAACACTGAAGCTATCATAGTTAGAAATTTCAAAAGTAGTAAGCTTACCAACCAAACTTTCCAAAGTAAGAGCATTAGTAGAGTTACATCTAGATTCCTGAATTGTAGAAATTTTGATTGCATAGATAGGATGCAGAGTTCTCAATACTTTTCCTATTACAGTTTCATCCTCAATAGTTCCATTTGCTCCTCTAATAGCATTTACAACTTTTATTCTACCAAAATATTGTGCAATATTCTCACCTTCTTGCATTCTCATTTCATCAAATTTACCTCTTAGGATTTCAGCTTTTGCTCTCAACACATTTATGTCACTGCCATAAATGTTTACAAGGGTGTCCCACATTTTCTTTGATGTACTGTAGTCTTTGATGTCTTCAAATTCTAGATAATTTAGGGCAGACGCAATCTCCAACATTTCTTGGTTGTGCTCTTGTTTAGCTTTCATTTCCTTGATAGTTAGAGGTGCAACAGGTGTGGCATAGTCATGCTTAATGTAATACTTTGCAGAATCACCAATACCGGCTAGATGCAGCTTCATCAAGATTTGCCATGCAGGGAAGTTCTCCTTATTCATCTTTGGTACCTCCTTCTTATACATCTTGATCATTTGTTTCAAGTACCTTCAAACTTGTTCTCTATAAGCACCAACAGCTCTGATACCAATTGTTAATATGATTTAGAACAATAAAGAGGGGGGGTGAATCAGTTGTTCTCATGTCTAGATGTATAAAAAACAAACTTTAAACTCTTCAACAAATCAGATCTAATAACCAACACCTACTCGATCATTACTGATTGCATAATAGAAACATATAATAGTGCAGTCCACTTATCTAATAGCATCTAACTTGTAAAACACATAAATGTTCAAACCAAAACATTCACACAAATATCAACACCAAGATTTATAGTGGAAACCCAATTTGGGAAAAACCACTTTGTAACATGTTACTATTATGTTCACTCTTCTGAAGTGAGCTCGGTGAAAAGCCAACCCTGTCAAAGGTTACAAACACACTATCAGGTGTGACCTGGTTAAAGGATTTAAACCACTCTGTTAAAAGTGCCCCTTGTTATAGGACTTACATACACTCCATTAGAATGCAACCTTGTTCAAAGGATTTATACCTATGACTGTTAGGTCAACCTCTGTTAAAAGGATTTTGACTATTACAATGGTTAGAAAGTAGCAGTAGTATTGATCTAAAAAATATACAACTCACTTTTCAAATATCAGATCCAATTCCATACACATATGCTGGCTTACTAACTATGAACCTTTTCCATCTACCACACTGATCTACTCGAAACTCTCTTCAAGCAATCACACCACTTCTCCTTCAGCCTTCTCTGCTTAGATAGTCAATAACACTTCCAACATCCACTTCTTCTCTGTCTCTCTTTTTCCAACCTCTAGCTTAGGTTCCCTTAATACTTCCTCTATTAGGTCAATACATCTTTTTCCGCTTAATCTCCTTCGTAGATCTTAGGGTTAGGTCAGATTCATTGAATCCATCCTACATTATGTTCTTCGGCTATCCTTCTAGAAATATTTCAAATCTCTTAATAGATTTACAATAAAATATTTTACAGTGCATTAAATGCTTTCATACAATCAATAAATAAAGTCAACGCATTTTACATAATCCAAAATTTCAACGATGTCGGCTGGAAATTTGAATTCTTCCTCAAATGCAAAATACTGACGCTCGGTCAATACTGTGTTCAACTTCTCTGTCTTCACTAGAAATCTCGGTCACCACATAAATTGTTTCCTTGAATAACACTGTCTTCCTTGGCAATTAACTGGTGTTCGGTCAACACTGAATTTACTTGGCACATACTAGCTCGGTCCACACTAACAACACTCGGCTGACACTAGATTTCTTCACTTTTGTTCAGTTAAGCCTACTAGTTTAGTCTTCATTCTTACTTAGATAAATAATACATTATCTTATCATTATGCCACATAATCAAGTACTCATTGAAGTATCAATATAACTCAACTTTTACTTAGGTGCTATTGTTACCAACCTTTCCTATCCCCTTAGAAACACTCAAATAGATATAGTACTTTCTTAAATAGCAACAGTCTTTCTAGTTAAGGTTTGACATCAATGACAATACAACAATTTTTTCAATTACAGTTTCCAACAGTCAAATGTGTTATCAAGAAACACCTCATGGGCTGTGAGTCAACATGGTATATATGTTGTTTATACAAGTTCAGTAAAAGGACATCTACAACCTCAACAACATGGCAATATTAATCCAATAACAGGAAATACATTACAAATGCCAAGCTCACAGTCTCAATGAAATAAACAGTGTATAAAATAATATATGATGCCCGAGATCAAATTCAAAATAGTAAGTGTATTAATATATGTATGATCTAATAGCAATAACCTCATTGATCATTACCTTTGACTTCTCCATTACTATAGAAGAGATAACCACCTACAACTATATTTCATAATTCCTCCTTTGAAGTCATATGTTAGTTTAAAATGGAGAAAGTATAAAAACTCACCAATTTAATCCCAAAATTTAATAACATTGCATTCTTGTTGCTATTATGGTGCACAACAATAGCAAGCATGTAATGACAACAATAACATTTCATGATGCCTAAGCTCAAATTCAAAATAGTAAGTGTATTATTTTATTACTGATGTCCCTATTTTATTACTGATAAATTTTGGGGTAAAACCTTGCAAGTCTTGTATTTCTCTTATAAATTTCCAAAGACCTTGAAGTCCACCACATCCCTCTGCATCACTTTATGATCCTAATGTACAAAACAAAGGGCAGTTTGTGAGGGCGCAAGTTATGATGGTGATGAATTCACTAAGTTTGTATTATTCTCTTGCAACTTGTGCAATTCATTATGATGTTGGGGTATGGTGTGGTAAGCACAAGTATGGGTGTGTGTTAATGTGATTCAAAAGCTATTATGAAAGATTGTTTTATTATTGAGATAAGGATATCTTAATTCTACAAGAATAAATGTTTTGAGAAATATTTGAATTTAATTTTGACAATAACATGAGGAGTGATATATTTCAAGCTACAGTGAGACTTCATACCACACACTGTCCATAGATTACGTTCACTGCGTTATTTACGCTTGTCTTGGAGGGAAAACTCTTGAAAACGTGCAAAAGAGATTGCATTCAACCATGTTGTTTACATGACACATGTAGCTTACCTCCAACCTAAATCAACGTTGCGTACAAATCTATGGATAGTGTGTGGTATGACTCCTCACTGAAGCTTGAAAATGATAAGCATTATGATGTTGAGGTATGGTGTGGTAAGCACAAGTATAGTTTCTTGTAAGCTGCTATTGCTATAGTTTTTTTTTTTCAATAGTTGCAGAATCCAGCTTCTCCTATACTTACACATATGTATACAATTTGGGGTTGGATTTAATGTCATGTAAATTTGAGTGAAATGGTAATAATATTTAAGGGCAACAAGTATGGAATTTTAAACAAGTATGCATATACATTATATAACAAGAGGAGTGATATATTTTAATGGAAACACTTAATGAGAAGGATGCCTATATAATAGGAGGAGTGATATATTTTAATGGCAGTCAACATAGAAATTGCAGTGAAACTCTGTAATTTATTATTGTAAGTGGACATAGAAATTGCAGTGTAAGTAGTAGGATGATTGTAAGTGGACATAAAAATTGCAGTGAAACTCTGTAATTTATGATGGCTTAGTGTTGTATATCCATAGTCAATGTCTATTTAAACTTTAGGATGATACTTATATGATGGCTTAAGTAAATCATTCTTACCTTGAGACTAGTACACCATGGGCTTAGATGATGGTTGTTATAATAGCAAATGTGTGTCTATGGAATACTTTTATATTTTGTATTAAATGATGATACATATGTGTTTCTTCCTTTTACAACAGTTTATATTTTGATACTTATATCTTAAATTTTCAAATGACCAATGAGTGATAATTTTAAAAGTGTATCATAATTAAAGGTATGTGAATTCATATTGTACTTAATCTGAATGCCACTATGTAATGTTTTTACTTACGATATTTCGAGACCCCTCTCCATTTTAAACTAACCTATGACTTCAAAGGAGGAATTATGAAATATAGTTGTAGGTAGTTATCTCTTCTATAATGATGGAAGAGTCAAAGGTAATGATGAATGAGGTTACTGCTATTAGATCATGCATTAATACACTTACTGTTTTGACAGCAATAACATTGCATGATGTCAGAGCTCAAATTTAAAGCAATATGTGTATTATTTTATTACTGATGTCCCTATTTGATCTAATAGCATCAATATAACAAACAGAGCACCGGCTAATCAAATAGGGACATGAGGTGCTCAAATAGTGAGGTCATAAACAATGAATGATGCCCTAGCTTGCAGCGCGCGAGCCATCAATACATTTCCTCATGAAATGATCATAAACGGGGAGTACCACATAGTGAATATCAACAACAAAATAAATAAAGAGAGATCAAACACTTCACACAATGCCTTGAAGGTAATAACAATGATGACCTAGCTCTCAAAGCTCATGGGTCATTGAGCATTCCAAATGCAAAGATGTAAACAATGCCAGTATTAACATTCATATTTTTCCATTAAATCAACAAATGTCATCAAAATGAAATTGAGTTAATTAGAAGACAAAACTTGAATGCCTACCTCAAGTCATGGCTATCATATAAAGATCAAATGCTAAGGAACTATGTTATAAAATTTCATGCCAAATTTCAAGGCATAAAATTTTATAATTGTACATATATTTTCTTCGACTCCCCCACATTGTAAACTCAATGCTAAGGAGAAAAAAGTATGATGTCAAAAAGTATAAAATTTTATGCCTTGAAATTTTATAGCATAATTCCTTAGCAGTTGCCATATGAAGAGCAGTGCAAGGTGGCAACTTTCCCATTTTACCACAGTTAGGGCCCTCTTTTACCATGCTTTATGAGCTTTATGGTTTTTTTTAAGTGAAGACAAAGATTATTTTAATTTGTTATCTTTAAATTTTATTCATTTTATGATTTTAAAAATTGAAATAAAAAATATAAACTTTTAAGAAACTTGTACATCTTTTCATCAAATGACCCAAAAACATCAAGAATCATCATATATGGTCGATAATAACCAACTTTCAGAAGAATATGAATGAATGAAAACATACATAAGTGGATGAACATAAATAATGAAGGTACCAAACATTACTTGATGTAATGAAGTGTTGACCTGGGGTTCAATCCAGTATGCTCTTGTATGATCCAAAACCTGCAAGGAAGGAAAAGATGGGGTTAGTTGCAAAGGATCTATGAAATGTCTGGCACCCTATTACTGATCCTCATCTACAATTATCCATGTGCATAGTCAAGCCATACACTTCTAAAATGAACTATGCTACAGAACATGGGTGTGTGTTAATGTGATTCAAAAGCTATAATGCAAGATTGTTTTATTATTGAGATAAGGATATCTTAATTCTACAAGAATAAATGTTTTGATAAATATTTGAATTTAATTTTGACAATAACATGAGGAGTGATATATTTCAAGCTTCAGCGAGAATTCATACCATGCAGTGTTCGTAGATTACGTTCAATGCGTTATTTACGCTTGTATTGGTGGGAAAACTCTTGAAAATGTGCAAAAGAGATTGCATTCAACCATGTTGTTTACATGACACATGTAGTTTACCTCTAGCCTAAATCATCGTTGTGTATAAATTTGCAAACAATGCAGGGTATGAAGCCTCGCTGAAGCTTGAAAATGATAAGCATTATGATGCTGACGTATGGTGTGGTAAGCACAAGTATAGTTTCTTGTAAGCTGCTATT
Organism: Chamaecyparis obtusa; assembly: GCA_027943335.1. Classification (NCBI taxonomy): domain Eukaryota; kingdom Viridiplantae; phylum Streptophyta; class Pinopsida; order Cupressales; family Cupressaceae; genus Chamaecyparis; species Chamaecyparis obtusa. The sequence continues at coordinate 1,382,346 of BSBK01001190.1, forward strand.
GGTATAGTTTTTTTTTTTCAATAGTTGTAGAATCTAGCTTCTCCTATACTTACACATATGTATACATTTTGGGGTTGGATTTAATGTCATGTAAATTTGAGTGAAATGGTAATAATATTTAAGAGCAACAAGTATGGCATTTTAAACAAGTATGCATATACATTATATAACAGGAGGAGTGATATATTTTAATGGAAACACTTAATGAGAAGGATGTCTATATAACAGGAGGAGTGATATATTTTAATGGCAGTCGACATAGAAATTGCAGTGAAACTCTATAATTTATTATTGTAAGTGGACATAGAAATTGCAGTATAAGTAGTAGGATGATTGTAAGTGGACATAGAAATTACAGTGAAACTCTGTAATTTATTATGGCTCAGTGTTGCATATCCATAGTCAATGTCTATTTAAACTTTAGGATGATACTTATATGATGGCTTAAGTAAATTATTCTTACCTTGAGACTAGTACACCATGGGATTAAATGATGGTTGTTATAATAGCAACTGTGTGTTTATGGGATACTTTTATATTTTGTATTAAATGATGATACATATGTGTTTCTTCCTTTTACAATAGTTTATATTCTGATTCTTATATCTTGAATTGTCAAATGACCAATGAGTGATAATTTCAAAAGTGTATCATAATTAAAGGTATGTGAATTCATATTGTACTTAATCTGAATGTCGCTGTGTAATATTTTTACTTAATATATCCCTATTTTATTACTGATGTCCCTATTTACATCTTTTCATCAAATGACCCAAAAATATCAAGAATGGTCCTATATGGTCACTAATAGCCAACTTTCAGAAGAATATGAATGAATGCAAACATACATAAGTGGATGAACATAAATAATGAAGGTACCAGACATTGCCTGAAGTAATGAAGTGTTGACCCGGGGTTCAATCCAGTATGCTCTTGTATGATCCAAAACCTGTAAGGAAGGAAAAGATGGGGTTAGATCCAAAGGATCTAAGCAATGCCTGGCATTCTATTATTGATCCTCATCTAAAATTATGCATGTGCATAGTCAAGCCATGCACAGACTCAACAACATGGTAGCATTGATCTGATAACAGAAAATACATTACAAATGCCAAGCTCACGGTCTCAATAAAATAAACAGTGTATAAAACAATATATGGTGCACAACAACAGCAAGCATGCAATGACAACAATAACATTGCATGATTCCTGAGCTCACATTCAAAACAGTAAGTGTATTAATGTATGTTTTCATGATGTCAGATATTAAACAGTGAGCTCATGAACAATGTCAGTATTAAACAATGAGCTCATGAACAATGTATGATGCCCTAGCTTGTAGCCCACGAGCCATCAAGACATTTCCTCATGAAATGATCATAAACAGGGAGTACCACATAGTGAATATCAATATCAAAACAAATAAAGAGAGATAAAACACTTCACACAATGCCTTGAAGGTAATAGAAACAATGCCCTAGCTCTCAAAGCTCGCAGGTCATCAAGCATTCCAAATGAAAAGATGTAAACAATGCTAGTATTAAACAGTGAGCTCATAAACAATGTATGATGCCCTAGCTTGCAGCTCGTGAGCCATCAAGACATTTCCTCATGAAATGATCATAAACGGGGAGTACCACATAGTGAATATCAACAACAAAACAAATAAAGAGAGATCAAACACTTCACACAATGCCTTGAAGGTAATAGCAATAATGCCCTAGCTCTCAAAACTCACGGGTCATCAAGCATTCCAAATGAAAAGATGTAAACAATGTTAGTATGAAACAGTGAGCTCATAAACAATGTATGATGCCCTAGCTTGAAGCCTGCGAGCCACCAAGACATTTCCTCATGAAATGATCATAAACAGGGAGTACCACATAGTGGATATCAACAGAAAAACAAATAAAGAGAGATCAAACACTCCACACAATTCCTTGAAGGTAATAGAAATGATTCCCTAGCTCTCAAAGCTCATGGGTCATCGAGCATTCCAAATGCTAAGATGTAAACAATGCCACTATTAACATTCATATTGTGCCATTAAACCAACAAATGCCATCAAAATGAAATTGAGTTAATGAGAAGACAAAGCTCGAATGCCTACCTCAAGTGCTAGTGCCCTCTTCCCACATGGCACCGGCCTCTTCGTGCACGCCAAACTTGAATGCCCTCTTCGCGCCACGCAAAAGTGTAGTGTCATCTTCATGGCTGCTCTTCGAATTCACAAAAATTACAAATGACACTTTCTTTTTCTTTCTTTTTTTTGTTTATAACCAAATGGGTGTCACAATTACGACACCATCGTCGCTATTATGACATTGTTGGGGGCACTTGCAAAAAAAACACAAAAAACAAACACAAATTGTAGTGGCGTCGTAAATTGGCATCGAAATTTGACCCCAAATGTTATAGTGCTAGTATACTTCTTAAGTATTCAAATGTATCATTTGGTAATAGTTTTGTGAATATATCAACAAGTTGCTCTTGTGAATTCACATATTCCAATGTGACTTGTTTCTCTTGAAATTTCTCCCTCAGGTAATGATATTTAATAGATATATGCTTTGTCTTTGTATGCATCACTAGATTCTTTGAAATGTTTATAGCACTTGTGTTGTCAGAATAGATTATCACCGGATCAGTGACTTCCTCATTCATACCTTCCAACAATTGCTTTATCCAGACTATATTAGAATAATTAGCAACAAAAACTACATATTCAACTTCAGTAGTGGACAGGGAAATACATCCTTGTTTCTTGCTTATCCATGTTACTAATCTTCCACTAGTAGTTCTTTTTCTATCATCAATATTTCTAGCCCAATTAGCATCTGTATAGACTTTAAGCTCAAAATTTCCTTCTTTCTTATACCACAATCCATAGTTCTTAGTGTTTTTTAGATATCTCTTGATTCTTTTCATAGCACTCATGTGTGTCTCTTTAGGATTAGTAGAAAATTTAGCTAGAATGCCAGCATCGTGTGCAATATCTGGTCTATTATGCACAACATATATCAATTTTCTAATCATAGATCTATATAAGGTTTGATTTATCTATGTTGACTTGTCATCTTGCATCCGGTTACCATAGGTGTACCAACTGGTTTTGAGTCTTCTATACCGATTATCTTCAAGATTTCTTTAATGTATTTAGACTGTGTAATGTATATGCCTTCCTTCAGTTTTTGTTTTTGCAAACCAAGAAAAAATTTAATCTCTCCAAATATTGACATTTCAAACTCCTTTCTCATTTCATTAGCAAAAGATTTACATAAACTATCATGACCTCCAAATATGATATCATCAACAAAAATTTCAACAATAAATTTTTTATCATCAGATTCTCCTTTCAAATATAGATTGTTGTTATCACTTGTTCTAACAAAGCCAATTTTTATCAAATAAGAGTGCAATCTTTCATACCATGCTCTCGGTGCTTGCTTCAGTCCATAAAGTGCCTTGTGCAGTTTACATACCATGTTCTTCTGATTTTGATCTACAAAACCTTCAAGTTGTTCAATGTATACCTCTTCTTCAAGTATCCCATTCAGAAATGCATATTTCACATCCATTTGATATACCTTAAATCATTTATAAGAATCATATGCAAGTAGAACTCTCACTCCTTCTAGTCTAGCAATAGGTGCAAAAGTTTCTCCATAATCAATTCCTTCTTGTGCATAACCTTTGCAAACTAATCTTGCTTTGTTCCTTGTAACATCTCCATTCTCATTCAACTTGTTTCTGAAAATCCATTTGGTTCCAATCAAATTCTTATCTTTAGGCCTTGGTACTAATGTCCACGTCTTGTTTTTCTGTATTTTCTTAATCTCTCCATTCATTTCTTTAATCTAATCATCATTTTCCAATGCATCCTTAACAATTCTAGGTTCAAATTCATAAACCAAACATGTATTGTTTCTTAACTTACTTCTTGTCATCATTCTTGCTCCTTTGTCTCCAATTATCTGATCATGTGGATGGTGTCTTCTCACATATTTTTCTATTACAGGCTCAATTCTCTGTTCTTCAATGTTTTCTCCACTCGGTGCATGATCATTATTCTCCTCGATAATTGTTTGTTGTTGCTCGGTCTATAAGTATTTTTTCTCAATAGCAACGTTTTGTAGCTCGGTGACACCAGGCTTTTGTTTGGGTAAGATGTATGGATCTTAATTTTCTATATAAACAAATATTTTGTAGTCTTCTCATTCCTTCTTTCTTTCTTTATCATTCTTTTATGTAAACTCATCAACTGTCACATTTGCACTTTCAATCATCTTGTTAGTAGTTTTTTTCAAACATTTATATGCCTTACTTCTAGTAGAGTAACCTAGAAATATGCCTTCATCACCTTTAGAATTAAAATTTTCATTTCTATCATCTTTCAGAATGTAACATCTACTTCTAAATATTCTAAAATAGCTCACATTAGGTGTATAACCATACCATATCTCATAAGGTGTCTTGTTTGATTCTTTCTTCAGTTGTACTCAGTTCTGTGTAAAAACAACAGTGTTGATAGCTTCTCTCCAATAAATTTGTGCAACATCTTTTTCAATTAGCAATGTTTTATCGCAATCAACAATTGATGTGTTTCTTCTTTCAACAATCTCATTCTACTAAGGTGTCCTCGGTGCTGATACTTGTCTCTTTATTCCATGCTCATTACAAAAGTTAGTAAATTCATCAGAAATGAATTCACCACCTCTATCTGACCTCAAGCATTTCAATTGCTTACCAGTTTCTTTCTCTACTTTTGCTTTGTACCATTTAAACATTCAAAAAGCTTCTGATTTTTCTTTTAAGAACATGACAATCATCATTTTATAGAAATCATCAACAAATAAGATAAAATATCTATCTCCATAATAGCTCTGAGTTCTCATTGGACCACATAAGCCAGTATGAACTAAATCCAAAATAGCATTAGATGAGTAATTTTTTATTTTGAAACTAGACTTTGACATTTTACCCATTCGACAATGTTTGCACATCACATGGTTAGGCTTAGACATACTCGGTAAACCTCTAACTTTTCTTTTCTTACTAATATTAACCATGTTGTCAAATTCACATGGCATAACCTCTTGTGTCAAAACCAAACATTATCTTTCTTATCCATCAAACATGGAGGTTCAACATTATCCAAATAGAATAGGTTACCTCTTGATTGTTCACCAGTACCGATCAGTTTTCTAGTATCATCATAGATCTTTACTTTTCTATTCTCAAATGCAACTTGGTGACTTGCAATATTCAACTGTGAAACACTCAACATATTAGAGTTAAGTCCTTTCACCCACTAAGCATTTTCACATCTGATCTTGTTGTTAAGCAATATAGATCCTTTACCTTTTACTTGACAAGGTGTATTATTTCCCATTTTTACAAATCCTCCATTATAGTGTTCAAGATATTCAAACTTATTATCATTTCCAGTCATATGATGTGTACAACCACTGTCAATAATCTAAGCATCATTCTTTCTTACTTTAGAAATAAGTGCCTTTTCTACATACCTTTCTTCTTCTTCAAAATCTTCCTTCAATGCAAAAAATAACACTTTTATATCTTCATTAGTTTCAGTCTCAGTATCATCATCATCTTCAACTAGGTAGCATGCATTTTTTCCTTTATCTTTGTAGTATCAGTTGTCTCTATTTCCTTGTTGTCGGTTACCTTTGTGATCTCGATAATTTCTTCTATCATACTTATTTTCATTTGATTTTTCACTTTTCCTCTCATCATCTTTCATGTCAGGACATCTTGCAACAATATGGCCAATCTCTTTACATTTGAAACATACCAAGGGTAGTTTACCTCTATATTTCCCTTTGCCTTTCAGGTAGCCTTCTAGCCATTAATGCTTCAAGTTCTTCAAGCTCATCTTCTTCAGGTTCACTATCATTTCCATGTTTGTTACTTGATCTTTCAGTATTCAAAGATGACACAAATATAGATTCTACCTTAGGTACAATATTTTTATCATAGTTGTTAAGCTCAAATGCAGTCAATCTATTGACCAAACTGTCAAGGGAAACATCATTACCAGGAACTTCTCTCATTTCATGTATTGCAGAGACTCTAATAGCATAGGCAGGAAACAATGTTATGATAATTTTACTTACCACAATGTCTTCAATAATTCCAACTGCTCCTCGGATACCATTCACCATCTCCTTGACTGGGTTGTTGTACTTAGTAATGTTTTCACCTTCTTTCATCTTCATATCATCAAAATTTCCTCTTAAGCTTTCTACTTTTTCCCTGAGCACATTTTGATCTCCACCATGGACTAGTGTCAATTTATCCCACATCTCTCTTGCAGTTGTACAATTCTTAATGTCTTCAAATTCAACATCTAGAGAAGAAGCAATCTCAATCATCATTGCATTATGCTTTTGTCTCTCTGACATCTATGTGATAGTCAAAGGACCAGTAGGTGCTATGAAGTCATTTTCCAAATAGTATAGTGCAAAATCCCCAATGCCTGATAGATACAACTTCATCTTTATTTTCCATGTTGAGAAATTATCTTTGTTTAGCTTCAGTACCTCTCTCTTATACATCTTTTGATCTTTAACTTAAGTCCTTCAAACTTCTTCCTTTAAGTACTTTGTGCTCTGATACCAATTGTTAGATAACTGAGAGGGGGGGGGGGGTGAATCAGTTAAGTCCAATTATCCTACAGTTCCAAATTCCTCCCTAATATATAAAACCAACTTCAACAAATAAACTTAAACAACTTAGTAAAGACTTGTATGTAACTTTCTGATTCATTAACTAGCTGCCAGATAAAACATCTAGTATATACTGATCAAACCAATAATTGTAATGTGTAAAGTAAAATAACAAAACATCACATGCATACACATTTAACACTTGGTTTTTAATGTGGAAACCCTGTTAGGGGAAAAACCACCTGGGATCGATACCTAAAATATTTTCACTCTTCTAAAGTGATCTTGGTTAAGATCCAACCCTGTTAAAGGTTACAAAAGATACTGTAAGGTGTGACCTTGTTAGAGGATTTATCACTAACAGTTCTTTGTGACCATACATTCAATTGGATCAACAAGAAAATAATTAACATTCATTCAATGTCATAGAAAAATAGAAAAGACGGTCAAGTCTCACTTGGTTAAGAGATTTTGTCTGTAGAAATGGTTAGAAAGAAACAATATATGACTTGATTCAAATGAAACTTCCTTTGCTCATTTTCAGATCTATGCTAACCTCAATATAACTTTGGTCATCATAATCTCTTCAATATACTTATTCCTCTAACTCTGTTATGCTCGGTTATCTCCTTTCGGATGCTTGGTGTTGTCTGCAGAATCACTTGGTTCTTACTTTAACCTGTATGACCAACTTTGCATGTATGCAATTTTTTTCTCATGTGATATCTTCTCTTTGAATTTCTCATCTCCTTATATAGACATGATAAACAGTTTTCTTTTCAACCCTAGATTTTGCCTCTTAATCTCCATCGTTGATTTTTCCTCTTTAACCTTCCTCGGAACATGTTCCTTGAAATGTTTTTAATCTTCATCATCCGATCGACCTTGAATTTTTTCAACCATAGATCTTCATAACAAACTTTATCTTTATCCTCAAAATCATCTAGATTTGTCTAGCTCATCATC